>CM053786.1:118157265-118677265 GCA_028749045.1 Cupressus sempervirens
AACATTGATATGCAATTTTCAAATGGAGTTGTAAGTTATTATTAGATAATGTCTTACTATTACTCTCTAATAATTGTATTAGTATAGGGTAAATCCTTTGGATTAAGTTGACCTAATAGTCATTTATAAATTCTTTAACTAGGTGACATTCCAAATGAATGGTCTAAAATCCTCTAACAAGGCTCACTCCTAATAGGGTGATTAAAATCCTTTAATATGGTCACATTTAAAAGTTTTTATTGTAACCTTTAACAAGGTTGGCTATTCAAAACACATTACTTTAGAAGAGTGAAAAATAGTAGCATGTTACTAGTAGTTTTTCCCAAATTGGATTTCCATGTAAATATTAATGTCAAGTGTGCTGATGAATCTATTATGTTTCATGATTACATTTTTGGAAGTTGATTTAACAATAATCTATAAGTTTTAAGTGATTACATATCTTATGGATGCATGCATAATGAAGTTAAATATTTTATGGATTCACTAAGGTGTGAAAATTATGTTTTATACATCTAGACCATGGATAATTGTTTCACCCCCCACCCTCTTAGTTATTCTAAATTATTCCAACACAATTATTCTACAAGAAATAGTTGAGAGTTTAGTTAGACAGTGAGTTCAATGGTCTTGCCCTAGAAGCTATTTGGATAGTGTCTCCTTCCATCTTCTACAACTCCTAATAGGGTTGGAATCTCCTAATAGGGATTTAGAGTCTCCTAATAGTGACTCTTATGTACTAAATGTTGTAATAGACTCATACTAGGGTCCATCCTATAATAAGAAATATTTATATTTGTACATCATCTTGTGAGAATTATTCCCACTAGGCTTTTCCCTCTAATCAATAGTTTCCCTAGTTAACATATCTAGTGTAATTGTCTATGCACATCTTGTTATGGTTGTTGTTTACTTTGGTGGAATGAGAAAGATTTTTTAAGGTTGATAAATGTTTTAATTATTGGATAACTAATTCACCCTCCCCACCTCCCCCCCCCCCTACCTCTCAGTTATCTTGGTGGACTATTGTTTCTAATAGTTTGATGTATGACCTATCTTACCACAATGATTTCATGTAGGTCATTTATTCTTTTGAGCTCCTTGCTAAGTTGATTTTCCTTCATCTATGTATCCTATTCCAGCTTTACCTTTCTATCTATACTCACTTTGTTCATTCAATTGGTTCATTCTTTCCTAATATTTTACCATTCTTTCATAGGTTTTCTTTTCAATGATGAGATCATTATATACTCTTTCATTCTCTAATCTTAGATTCATATGCTATTCATTTGCATTGGTGAGTTGACCAATAAATTCTACTTGATGAAGGGATAGTTGTTGAATTTCATTGTTCTTTTCTTCTATCTCTTCTTTGGCTTTTTTCTTCTTCTATTACTTCACATAATCTAACTAATTGGATTTATTGTTCTCTTTTAAATTCTCTGATTTTTTTTTGAAGATTGGAATTCTTTTCTAACTTGTCTTTAATTTTTTCACCAGCTTCATTTGAATTTTTTTCTGGACATATGTCTTCAATTATTTCTTCATTGTAGAGATTGTCATTCATTTTTATTGCAAGAATTTCCTTTTTTTCAATGAATGGGAGAGTAGTTCCTTTTCTTTCTTGAGTTTTCCAATAGCCAATTCTAGATCCAACTTTTCATTTTCAATAGTCTTATCTAGCTTGTATACCTCCATTGCCTTTGATCTTTTATCAAGCTTTTATCCTTCTAGTGTAAGAAGCAAAAGAGATCTGATACCAACTATTGGAAATATAAGGTAGGCAAGGTTACTAAGAGGGGAGGGGTGAATTAGGAACTGATAAAAGTTTATCTTACTTCATCAGTTAATCCTTCATAAAATATTATTATCTAATTGCATGCATGAAAGAATGAAAGCATTTGAAACATTCATAAAACTTTGACACAAGATATAGTAACCTAGAAACCTTCCCAATAGAAAGTAAAACTAGGTTGGGGATGGTACCCCCAAGCTTTAGTACTGTAGTATAAAGTTAACCTATTAAGGGTTATAATTGACCACTTATAGTGATCTTCCTTGTTAGGGTAAATAAGGACAATGAGGTTCACCTTGTTAAATGATTTAAAAACATAAAATGAAGCATGCACTTAGTTAGGATATTTAGGAAAAGATTGGTAAGACTACCCTGTTAAAGGATTTAAATGATACACCTATAGGGATGTACGTGTGGCTGATATCTAATCTACAACTGTGATGTTTTGGTTGAGATTCTTTGTATTGTAATGATCACCTAAGTATGATAGATAAATCTCTACTATTCCTTATACTTCTTTTAGCCTTACTCAATTCACACTCCTACCTTTTATATCTCTTCACATATATAATTGGATATGATATAATGCATTACATATATACTAGTCCAAATCATAACTTACTAGAGTCAGCTACAATACTAATTTCATCATAATTCACAAAGTTGGCTGGACTATTGTAAGTCAAGTTCTAAAGATAGACTCGATGATGTTCTGATTCATGAAAAAGACTACCAACACTCAAAAATCATTAGCACTATGTTGAACTTGAAGCTCAGTCCATACTAATCACTTCCAAGTGTCTCAAACTTGTTCAACACTATGTGACTTGGTAAACACTAAGAAACTCGATAGCCTCTGAGTCACTCTATTGATACTACATGACTCAGTCAAAACTAGATTCACATTGTTAACACTATGAGCTCAATAGACATATTATAACTTCATAAACATAAAATAGCTTAGTTAACACTACACTCTTCTTCACTTTCATAGAATAGCTTATTAGCCTTTTCTATGCTCTATTAAAATTGTACATTGTTTATCAGGCTTGATAAACACTATCCGACTTGGAAAACACTACAAACTGACTCAAGTTCTTGGTAGACACTTTATTCTAACTACTTTTCTCAAGAACAACTGAATCACCTTTTTAATGTATGCATTTATCAAATACCTATTCTATAGTCTATGATGTTGTGATTCTTTTCACTCAAGGATTTGATGTCGTAACAAAAATAGTCTTGTGACTTCCGTACAAACACTTAAAACTAGTTGAGATTTGTTAGCATATTTTTCTTTTTTGTGTTTTCTATGATGATTTATTTGTTGAGTGTTCTCTTCCTATTAGTCTCTCATAGATGTCATGGACTAGAAGACTTAGGGCATGGGGTATATTTTCTTTTTCTTTTTCTACTTGTGGGAGTGGTCTTGAAATTCTAGAGTGTCTCTTGTTGTCCCCTTGAAACACTTAAGAGATTTGAGGCATTATCCCTAAATATTTCTGCACAACCATTCTTATGGTCATTCAAACATCTATTCTTTGATGTGAGCATGGTTTTTCTATATGAAATTGGGTAAGATAACATCAAAGTCATCTTCACCTTTATGTCTTTGATGCTTATGTTAACATCTTTCCACATTCTAATCTAATATAAATTGCATTCATATCTTCATAGTTGTGCTTGTTACTAGTGATGATTGTGTGATTTTTAATGGCCATTAATAATGGTTGAATGATAAAAATAAGTTCCTTAACATTCTCTAGTGAATGATGAACATAAAATCCTATGTTATAGTTGCTTTATTACAAGTACACCTTTTCTTTTTTATGTTTCTTACATTGTTAGAATTCATGTTAATTTGCATTTTTAGGTTGCATTGAGTTGCAAATGGTTTTCCTTCATCTTTCTTGTGGACTTTTAATCAGCTATGGTCATGCTTTGATTTTCATTTCTTTATCTTCTTTCATGATCTCAATCAAAATTTTCTATCTCAAATAGTTGATTGATTTTGAGTCATTCTCTTTCTTAAGGAAAATTCTCTTTCTTCTTTCCATTTCTTTTGACCTTTCCCAAACTTCTATCTTCCATTCAATTTCACCACTTATTTTCTTGTAATTCAACTTTGGGGCATAATTTTTCATGCTTGATGATCTACCTTGGTTCTATGATCCTTATAGTTTTCATTTTACGTCAAGAAACTTATCTTTAGTTTGATTTGATCGAATTTCTCAATTCATTGTTTCTCATCTATTTAATTTCAATTTCAATCATGAGGGTGCAATACATAAAAACTTTAATAACTTTATCAATCTTTGTTCTCCCTAGGAGAGCATTGTCTTTGTTAATACAAAATTGATATCAAAAAATTGTATTCTTCATCTTGATGTGTTCCTATGTTGATCACACATTTGTGTTGTTTTTTGATCCCAAATTGACATCATAGTTCAACTACATTCTTTGACTACCTGTGTTCTTGAAATGATTACACAATAGTTAAAGAGGGGAAAATGTATGCATGCTAAAAATGGTTGCCTAGACTATGGGCCCCCATTCTTCCATTTATCAATTTCATGAATCAACGCATTGCAATATTTTATTAAATCTATTCAAATCATTTTCCTTGATCAAATTGCAATTAATTAATTTATTTGAATATTTCCTAAGGTTTGATCATCTTATTCTAAATCTTATTTAATTAAAAGAAAACTTACATTTTAATAAAATAAAATAACTCCTACTTAAATAAAAGAACTTATCCCTTTTTATTAAATAAAATCCCCACTTAAATATCTCTTTATGATGAAAAAAGAAAATAAATAAAAGTAAATAAATATTTTTTCTCTAAACTTGAATCCACATATTTCAAAGTGGGATTCCTTAATTTCCTCTTACCACTTTCTTCTCAAACACTCCTCTTTTTTCATTGGTGGAATTTTGTCTCACATGGATCAAACTCTATTATCCTATATTAGTTGTGAGAAGCCTCCCACCTCCATAGTTGATATTATAAGGAGCCCTCTCCTTCTGATTTCAAGAAGAAGTAGAATAGATGTTAGTTGCTATAGTAGTGTTATGTTGTAGGTTTTGAGAGTGATTTTGAAGAAGTTGTTTGAGCATTAGTGTTTGAGTCTTAGGGATTGGAAATTGGAGCTTCATTGGAACTTCTCTCTTCTTGTCTTCTTCTCTTGTGCATCAATGGTTTCCATCATCATGCTTCATCCTTACATTTTCATATTAGCTTATAGTCATATTTTCTTTTATAGATTAATCTTGCATATTATTTCCTTTCATAGATTATATTTCCTTTCTTCCATTTCTTTGCATTGTTATCATTTGGATTAGCTTGCATCTTCATTTTCATGCATATTTGATGATCATGTAGAAAGGGACTCTTTCTTTTCCTCTTTGAATCTCTCATTTTAAGGTGTACTTACATGGGCACAAACTAGGTCAACCTTTTGGCCTTTATTGCAAGTCCTTACACTCCATGAATAGAGAGCTATGGATCACCATTTGAGATCTCATTCTTGACCAATCTTGGGTATAATGATTCATAGAATTCTATCAACATTTTATCATACATTTTTAGTTGCCCCACAGAGCTCATCCCCTTATGCAGACTTTTTTGGAGATGGAAAACCCTAGATTTTTTAAAGATTTTATCATATCTCCAAAATGAGTTGGTATTTTGGTCTTATTTTTATTTATTTTTGTTGTAGGTTGGTGAAATATCAAGGAGGCTTCAATTAAGATTTTAGAGTTTTCTAAGGCAATTTGTAATTTTTTAAAAAGTATTCTCTTTATTTTTCATGAAAAATCATTTTTGAACTCAAAGTAGTGATTTTTTTGAAAAGGTCTACATTTTTGGAAAGGTCTCTGAGTTCTACATAGAATTTTTTGTTAAGGTTTTGAGTTTAGAGCTCATATGAAGGCTCAAATAGTCAATTTGCAAAAATTGGTCTATTTTTCACAAAATGGCTCCCTCGGGTACAAATGAAAATATTTATCTAAAATTCTCATATTGTTCCATAGGTTTCTATTTTTTGAAATAGGGACTTCTTTTCTATATTTAGGGTTTTGGGTCCAATTTTTTGTCATATAAGTCCAATCTTGTTGACTAGGTCAAAAATCAAAATGAAAAAATGACATTTAATAATTAACTTGCATTTGATTTGTACAAAGTTCAATGCATGATATGAGTTTTCATTTTTCATGGATTCAAATAGTTTAATGTATTTTTATTTGAATTTTTCTATTTCTTCTTGATTTCATGCACTTGATTGAAGTTTGTGAAGGTAACTTGGAGGTCTAATGAGCAAAAAATGGAAAAAATTGGAAAGCACAAAATTAAGGTGCACACATTCCAAACCTTCTCATTTGAATTATAAGAAGTGAAAATTGTGTTCTTTCTCATTGTAAAATAATTTTCTTTCTTTTGTCAATTTTTTTGGTGTGTCTTCCCAACATTGAAAAAGGGGCTTAAAATGAATCATTCACATTTGGATTTGAGCTTAAAATAAGAAACCCCTTTTGTATTTTAATCCCCAAGATTTTCTTATTGATGTTTTTTTCTTGCATCCTTGTTAAATAAGTTGAGGGGAACCTAAATAAGGGATCTTAATTTTTATTTTTTTAAGGGGGCCTTCCTAGAGAAGTGATCACTCTAGGGGATGACCTTAACTCCCATGTTTTGACAGAGTATAAATAGCATAGCTTGAATCTAAAGATAGATCTCTAGGAAGTAGCAATATTTTAAATCTTGGATAAGTCAAAAAGAAATTTATACCTTTAGAAAGTGAAGGTGGAGATTGGCTTACCATTTCCTCCCAGCTATTTGGTAGTATTCTCTTTTATCTATATATTTGGGCTTCATGTACCTTGCATATATCAAGAACATCCCCTAGTTGAGCTTGTGCAGCCTTATAGAAACTTGAATAGGTTGTTGGTATATTTGATGTTCTTTAATGTTTAGAACCTTCCCCACTTTCAATAAAAGGGGACACATCCATCAAATTGAGCCTCAAGGATTGTTTCCTTTTGCATGCTTTCAAAATCACTATGGGCTTCAAACCCTATGCTTCCAAATCTTAGTCAAGTATAGATGATCATGAGTTCTCCTTTGTCATTAAAAAGTTTCAATATTTATATGTTATTCTCCCTAGATAGATGATAGATATGAAGAAAGTGCTATAGAAAAAGATACTATGCTGACATAAATTTTCCTTAATACCTTTACATAAATGTGAGTCATCCTTTTCAAGGTCTGCATCTTCTACTCCAAGACATCAATTGTCTTCATCTTCTAGATCCAAAGACCTCTTCAGAGAGAAAGTGAGAAATAACTCCTTTGACCATATGCCAATATTTCATGATGGACCTATCTTTGACCAAGATGAGAATGAGAAAAATGGTCCTACATATACTTTTGAGATAACTTTTACTCCTTTTGGATTTTCATATGACATGGTTCTTGAGACCTTAGCTGCAAAAAAGATCATTATTTTAAATTACAAGTATTCTACACCTTATGAACCTAAGTTAAAATATTCATGGAGGAGAGATGATCATTATTGTGGCTACCATACAAGAAAAGGTCATAAAACTGAAGATTTTATTGCACTAAAATGTATAATTCAAGATCTTATTGATGATAGAATCATTGCTGTTTAAATTCCTCAATACTTATATGATAAGGATACTTCTTTTGAGAAAGATCATTTTGATGAACCTATGTCTAGTGATGGTTTCCTTGATACCTCCACTTCTTCCAATACTCATGCCTCTTCGAAAACTTCAAAGCTATCCAATATTCTTCCATCAAACAAAGAGCCTAATTCTTTCCACACTAATTATGTGTATCCTCAATGGATACCTCTAAAAGAAACTCAAGCTAATCTACACTTCACTGCAAATATTTTTCATGCTATTAATACTAAATATGCTCAACCTTCATGTGATACTATGTGTACTATGCACACTTCTTCTAATCCTTCATTAACCCTTCAAGATCCTATCATGAAATCCTCATATACTCCCTTCTCTTTAGAAGTGGATCCATTTCAATGAGACTCTTAAAAGGATGAAAATAAATATTCCAAGAAAGATCAAGATCAAGCACCTCTTCATCTCCTTTAAGATAGCACCTCTCGATATTCGATGTCTTATCCACCACCTAAGTATAATGAAGACACTACTTCCATTATTTTCGTTGAGCTTACTAAAAATTGTGAACAAATTTCTATACCTATTTTATCCAAAGAAACTTGTCAAGATCAAAGATTCCCTTCTTGTTATACTTCTCCATATTCACTTCAAAACTATGCTCAAGCTTCAAATACTCCTATTCAAGGTGTTTCTCCTATTTAAGATACTCATGAATCTATTGATGGCCTTGGTCATTGCTCACTCTAAAGATGCTAATATCCCTATTCACTATCCCTTTACATTTCCTAAATCTATCCTTGGTCCTTATCTATTAGAGCTAAAGCCTTTAAAGCTTCAATCTATATTGGGACCTTATGTACCTCCATCTCCTACTTTAACTCCTATCTCATCTCCTATCTCTCCTATCATACCTTGAGATCAACAAAAACACTAATCCTTGATGAATTCACATTCATATATCTATATGAACCAGTCATATAATCCTTATTCAACCATAAATACCAAGTCCTTTGGAAGCAATTTGGATGATCAATTTAAGAACAAACATAAGAATCCATTGAAAAATAAATATCACTATGCCCCATATAATTGACATTTGAATGAAAAGAAAGAACAATAATTCAAGAGACCACAAAGTTCTACTACCTAAAGAGCTAAATTTAGGAAAATATGGGTTCCTAAATTCATCATTGAAGAAATGTATTCTAGAGAATCCAAAGGAAAAGAAAAATCTAAAGCTATATGGATTCCCAAGTGTCTTTTGAGAGACTTGAATATTGAATATACTTCAAAGTTGGCTTTCAAGCTTCCAAAGGCTTCCACTCCATCTTCTTCCAAAACTCTTTGTAAGAATCTTCCAAAGTCTTCCACTCTCTCTCCTTCCAAAATTTTTAAGTTGTGTGTTGATGTTGATCTTGCCTACTTTCTCACCTACTCTTATGCAATATTTTCAAGCCTACCCTTACCTACTATCCATATTCCTTCTGGCTTTTCAAATCATAAAATCTTTTCCTCCATATACATTATCTAGCATCTCCTTTCCATCACCCTATTAGCATCTTTAAGTATACTTATCTATGGTCTTGGCTCATGACTTATCCTTCGTATGGGAGGACTATCTGAAAAAATTAAAAAGTAATTTTTTTTTTAAAATGACAAAAAAGAAAAAAGAAAAAAAAAAAGTGCCTTGGTCAAAACCTAGTAAATAAATACCTTGGTGGAAAAAGTAAAGAGAAATAATTCATCCTATGGTGAAAACCATTTCTTGTGACACCTTGGAAAAGTACAATGATGAAAACCTGGAAAACAAGCATCATGCATAACTCTTCCATAATCCTTCCATTTCATATTTCATCTTTGATCTTGATAATATTGAGTTAACCTTTTGTATTGGCTATCTTATTCATCATCTTTTCTACTGTGCTTTCTCATTCACTCATAGCCTTTATATATAGCTTCATTACTATTTTTCTATCCTACCATTATCCTATACATTTTACCCCTTGGCCTTGATCACACAATGATAAAAATGGCTCTTAGGCCTCTTGACATGCCTACTCTTTTGGACTACATGCTTTCATGCTTCTCACTTATTCATTTCCACTGCTTATCCCACATGCTATCTCCTTTGTTTCCTTTGTTGGCTTGTACAACACATGCTTCATATGGCTATCTTTCCCTAGTTTGCATACTCTTGAGGAGTTAGTCCATGAGGATCACCTTCCACTTGCTTCATACACTACTTGCTTATCCATCATATCCACCAACTTGTTGTTCTATCATACCTTACACCTTCCTTGACAATGGAACAAAATGATATGGTCTTGATTGAGAGTGGGCAATCTCTAAATAGTTCAAAAATAATAATAATAATAATTCATATAGGATGCTGAAAAAAATACTAAAAAGCATAAAATGTCCTAAAATATGATCATTTTAGTGAGACCCTATCAATAGGAGCTTTTATGTATCACAAAAAATAAATCAAATATCTCAAAAATACAAAAAATATATATATAAAATCCTGGAATTTTTTATTTTTTTTTAAATTCCAAGTGGTGAAAACCTAGAGACATGCACTACTTGAAACCTTTGCACTTATGTCTATTAGCATATCTCTTACTGCTCTAAGCTTAATCCATTTCACTTCATATGTAACTTTGGTATTCTAGGTTTGGAGTTGATCCTAGTCTTAGTCTAGGGGAACAGGTGGTCTTTTGATTTATCTAGGATCTCTTTGTTGCATTGAGATTTCTTTGGAAACTCTTCCAAATAGTATTTCTCTACACTTATTGGATACCTTTTCTATAGTCTAGGATGTCACAATGCGCTTCACTAACAGATTTGATGTCTCAATGAAAAATACTCATGTGACTTACACACATGCACTTAAAATTGGCTGAAACTTGTGGGCTTATTTTTCTTTTATGTGTTGCCTACGATGATTTATTTACTGAGTGTTCCCTCCATAATAGTCTCTGAAGGATGTCATATACAAGAGGACTTGGGGTATGGGGAATCTTTTTATTTTGTTTCTACTTGTCAATGTGGTCTTGAAACTCTAGAGTGTCTCTTGTTTTCCCCTTGAAACACTTAGGAGATTTGATGAATTATCCTTGAATATTTTTGTACAACTATCCTTATGGTCATTCCAACAAATATGCCTTGATGTAAGCATGGTTGTTCTACATTAAATTGGGTAAGCTAACATTGAAGTCATCTTTACCTTGATGCTTATGTTAGAATCTTTCCACATTCCAATCTAATATAAATCACATTCATATCTCCATAGTTGCACTTGTGACTAGTGATGATTGTGTAATTTTCTAATCTCCATTCATAGTGGCCCAGTGATGAAAATAAGTTCCTTGACATTCTTTAGTAAATGATGAAACAAAAATCCTATGTTATAGTTTCTCTATTGCATGTACACTTTCTCACTTTCATTTAGCTTATACTGTTAGGATTCATGTTAATTTGTACTTTTAGGTTGCATTGAGTTTGAGAGGGTTTTCCTTCATTTTTATTTGTTAGCTTTTAATCAACAATGGCCATGTTTTGATATTTATTTCCTTATCTTTTCTCATGATCTCAATCAAAATTTTCTATCTTAAATAGTTGATTGATTTTGAGGCATTCTCTTTCTTATGGAAAATTCTCTTTCTTCTTTCCATTTCTTTTCACATTTTCCTAGACTTCTAATTTCCATCTGATTTCACCACTTCTTTTCTTCTAATTAAACTTTGGGGCATAAAATTACATGCTTGATGATCTAAGTTGGATATGTGATCCTTATATTTTATATTTTACATCAAGAGCCTTATCTTTAGTTTGATTTGATCAAATTTATCAATTTTTTATTTCTCTTCTATTTCTTTTCAATTTCGATCACAAGGGGGTAGTACCTATTAAAATTCAATCCTTGATTAAATATTGTTATAAAAAAATTATATTCATTATTTGGATGTGTTCCTAAGTTGATCACACATCTATGTTGTTTTGTTATCCCAAATCGATGTTATAATTTAACTACATTTTTTAACTACATGTTTTCTCAAAATGATCATGTTGGTCTGATTTTTACAAGATAAAAATCTCCTAGATCTAGTTATAAAATTTAGAATAAATTCTATGTTGTGCCTACTAGGGTTTTGGTTTTCTATTTTTATAATTTTTAAAAATCTTATGAGAACCGTATTAAACCTTAAGCTTTATGCCCAAGTCTTGTGCTTTTTAAATTTTAATAGTGCATAAAGGTGTTTTGAATTTTGAAGATTCCTTTGGCATCCATTTGAATTATCACTTTTCTAGGGATTGTTACCAAAATTGTATGCATCATCTGATCTCTATAAGATCTATGGTGGTCATTATATCACATAGAGGAAATGTGAGGTTTTTAACCCATTTGACATAGCAACTACCGTGAATTGTAATGGTGGTGTCGTAAAGTTGAGAATCGACACTAGAAATCTTGGTTGTTTCAAAGTTTTGCTGACATGATTGATGTTAGAGTTATCAGTGTTAGAGAGGGGACCACTTGGAATGAGTTAAAATTGATATCACCAAAGTTTGGTTTTTTCTGACAAGTCATTATGTCGCAATAAGAAACAGAATGCATCCTACTAGTAGTGACATAACACCTTATTGGAGAATAGAAAGGATGACAACTTTTTGAAAAGCACAATGACTATAAAGTTCTCAGGTGATACTATGGTTGTGTACTTTTATTACCTTGTCAGAGGCATTGATTATGGTAATCATGATTGAAAAATGGGTATCTTCCTAACACCAGATCTTCACCAGTATTCAAGAGGTCACTATGTTACAACTGGGAAAGTAAGGAATCCTACTAGTAGCGACATAAAACCTTGATGAGAAATAGGTTTATGAAAAAAAATTTAAATGTGGGTCCCAACAATCCTTTCATAAAAAATGAGTTACATAATTTCCTTGAGACAATGGCATCTTCAAAGAAACATGTGTGTGTTGGAACTTTCAAGAACATGAGAGGTCACTATGTTGTGACTAAAAAGTCCTTGTGCCTTGCCAGTAGTGACATAGCACCTTGCCTAAAAATATGAAACATGGTAGGGCCCAATCCTATGATGTCAAAAAAAGGATTAAAATATTGAATTCTTTGCCAACTTGTCAAGATGATTCCAAGTCAAACATGACATTGACCCACACTTGAAAGGAAATGGTAGATGGAAGATTGTGATCATTAGATCAAAGATGGATCAATGATCATCACTTCATCACTATGGAGAATTGTTCACTTTTTACTCAATGTGACATGGTGACTAAGGTAAAGAATGTGGGGATCCATAATAGTTAAATGAAAATTAATGCAGATTCCATGCTATTAGATCAAGCGCAAATCAACGATCATCACTTCGTCACTATGAGGAGTTGCTCACTCTTTAAGGGTAGTGACATAGTGACCAAAGGGAGAAAAGGAGGTACCCACCATAGTTTTATTGAGGTGCCTTTTATTAAGTGATAATCCTAGAGTGCCTAACACACTGGTAAGTCTTATCAAGCCCATGGAAAATCTTATTGGTTTGAAAGTATCACATAATTGGGGGGATATTATCTCATACTCTCTTTCGACCATTTTTAGGATTTATGGTTTCAGAGGAACTCCACATGTATTTCCCAACCAAGTGCCATTAAAGGTAGGGGTAATTGAGTTCTTGTGGAAACTAGGAGGATTGGAGGAAAATAATTTGGTGAAATGGAAAAGATGGTCAATTTTCCTAACTTGCACTATAGCTCACTAATTTGTGATCACAAAAGGTGGTTGGCTATCCCTCTAGAAAATACTAGACTAGTATAAGATGGTTGTGTCTCATTCCCATTTTTGTGACACTGAGGGATTCTATGACTTGGCTTTTAGGCACAGAGCCAAGCTTGGAAAAATAAAACATGATCAATATTACCTTGAGGACATAATAAGAAATGAGTTCTCCTTGTAGGAAGAAGAAACCATGAAAGAAAAGTTGAGGGTTTTCTCAAGGGTTTTAGAGTTCATAAATTGTTTTGATGAAGATTATAATCATCAAGATAATACCAACATAGAGGCAGATAGGATCAATAAACTCAAGATTACTTTTCCTAAAATAATGGAAACTATGAATGAGAAAAAAACAATTTTTTATCAATACTTATCTAGATAAGGCCAAAGAGGTAATGAGGAGATTGGAATTCACTCCTAATGTAGGGGTAGGACAATTGATTGTTCAAAAAAGGTCAAGATATACTCTGATACAAAATAAGAAGGCCACTATAGATAAGGGTAAACAAATAATAGAATCCACTAGTGTTGTCTTGGAAGAGAGACTAGATGAACCCTCCCCTAAGAGGTAAAAAATAACAAAAGATCAAGGTCCCCACATTGAGGAATATTCACTTACACAATCCCCTTTGTGGATTGAAGACAAATAACTTACTAGAGAACAAATTGAATAGGTGGGGTCTGAAGGAGGAGTTTTCATTACCTATGAAGAATTAGATGAGAGAAACCCCCAAGAGCCTCCTATGCCAAGCGTAGATTTGACAGTAGAAAATTATAGTGGAAGGGACTAGACCCTATGATAGAGCAAGCTAGTCATTAATTTTTGTTAGATGATAGTTTTGTTAAATCCAAAGCCTTCTAGTAGTTTGCATGGAGAAAAAACATAGGAATGTATGAAGAAAGGTGCAATAAATTGTAGACTAACCATCCATAAATTCAAGATGCAACCTTTCAAGCCCAAATAAAAGATGAAATGATAAAGGAGTTTCACAATATAAACCCTAAAGAGGGGAGGTAGATGGTAAAGGCATCAAATATTTTACTACTACCCAATTGGGATATAGTAGATGCTCTAGTTTTTAATTCTATTTTAAATAAACTAGACCTACTAGATCAAAACAAAAAGGAATTTGCAAGTACTACATTCAATGAGGACCAAGCTGATTTGGTCATTTGGTCAATCAGGAAAGGGTCCAGAACAATGTCTTTGCAATTAGATAGTACTAGGATGATTACAATATAATTTTCAAATGGGTAGTAGATACCTTCCATGTAGAAGATGGACATATGAACATTGGAACATCTCATTTGGTTTTGGCTAGTATAGAGAAAGAAGAGAAGGCAATGTTTGAACTGTAGAGTAAATCTGAGCGAATTTTACAGGCTTATAATAAAGAAGTTTAGAAAATAATTGAACTAGAAAAAAAGGTAATGGGGAGGTCTTCCATGCCAAGGATTACATATCCTCACCCACTAGTGGAACCTTTTAAATCCACTCCACTCATAGAAATTCCAAATACTCCACAAAGGCCATAATATTACACAACTAAAGATTTTGAAGAAGAAAAGAGAAAACTATGGGCACTACATGTAGAGTTGAATGTGCAATATGAAGACAAACTGAGAAAGACTCTTATGTATCTAGTTGATAAAATTGAATGGCCATTATTTTATGATCAATTAGCAAAAGTAATAAACATGTGGGATGAAACAAAAGCAAGTGATGAGGCCTTGAGACCTATTGTTAATAATTAAAGTAAGAGGAGAAGGAAATCATATTCTTGTGCTACTCTATCATAAGGTTTTCAAATGATTAGATTGAAATAACTTATGATCTTCTTCATGATCTCACAAAATTTGATGATAGAAGAGTTGAGCTACAAAGAATAATTGTTAGATATTTGGATAAGTAAAAGAGTAAGAAATTTGTTTTATTCCCACTTTCTTTGGATAAGAAAAATAAATTGAAAAATAAAGATGAACGGGCTAAAGAATTAGATGATCTATTCTGTTTAAGAATGAATGAAGTCATAAATGAAAAAGGACATGCACGGTGGGTAGCCACAATAGAAGAAATAGTGAAAGCCCAATTATTCTTTGATTCTTTAAAGAAAGGTTTTGTTAGTATTGATAAAGAGGTAGAATGTGTGATAAAAAAGCAAATAGATATTCTACAATTTAATTGGCCAGATGACACTCTTTTTGACAAGTGGATGGCTGATATTGCTTCTAATGAGTAGTTGGAAGAGGTTGAGGGTGATGATGATGAAATTAATCCAAATGTAGTATATATTATTGATACACACTCAAAATATTAGAAGACAGAAGAAGACAAAGAAGGGCAGCCATCTTATGTGGAAAGTACCTTGTGCCCGATCAATGATGTGTCATAAATGAAACCAAATATAACTATCACCTTGGTAGTACATGATGATGCAAGTGGAGATGCTAGAGTAGAGGTGAATTTGAAGGAATCAGAGCCTAACACATCATTGGAAAACTTGATAGCTACATATGTCGAGGACTCAAAATAACTAAAGGCCAATCATGGGACTTGTAGCATTTAAAAATGTAATAGAAGAGGGGCCTACCAAAAGAATAATCTGATGTATAGTTTTCTTTGTTACATAGGTTTTTGTCTTTATGGGATAGCTAAATGTAAATATCTTTTGTCTAAGTTGACACCTATCAGTTCTCTATCCTTGAAGCTTTTTGCATCTCACTTTATTTAAGTGAGATTCCAAGGCTAGAGAAGGGTCCAATTTCATTGTCAATTTTGGTCTATACTGAATATGGCTTGGTCCAATTTATTAGTGCAAAACTTATGATGTATTTCTTCTACAAATACTTGGGAATATATTGATGTTACAGGGGTTTACTATTCTATTTAGAGTCATTTTGAGTCTTATTACAATTGTATACAATTTTCAAAGAAGATTAATACAAAGTTGAATTGTCCCCATATTTGTTCTTGCTGAATTTTGTCTCTATTGTTAATACCTAGTCATTCTAATGTTGTGTGAGCAAAGCTTGTCCAATTGAATGCAATTCATTTAGATTGTATGTCAATTCATTATTGCGATTGATTCAATGAATTAAGTAAATGCTCTAGTGAGTTTGATAGGGCTTCTAAGGTAATAGGAAGGATGTCTATAAGATTGAATTCTAGTAAGAATTGCTGATAAAATTGGTTCTAATGCAATCAATTAGATCTATAAATTGAACTAGACTCTGAATCCCAATGGATAAAGCACCAATCCAACTAATCCAGTTTGTAGATAGAGAGATCATGAATAAGCACAAATTCTAAAATCAAAATCATTTTTATTTTACTATTTTAAGAGTTTCAAAGAGGGTCAACACTCATTTACATCTAATCTTTGAGCCTTAGATAGCTACTATTTTTAGAAATAGTTGTAAACATAAGGAGAATTGTGACCAAATCTCCTTGTAAGGAATGTATATCATTTGAAAACATCAAGGAATGGATAAGTTATGTATTTTTTAGAGATAGAATATGTGAATCAGAATGAAGCTAATAGGATTCTCATACAACACCATTCATTTGAATCATCCCTTAGGTATACCCACCTTGGTTCTATAGAGCCTACAGAGTAGAAAACTAATCAAGTTATATACATACATAAGTGTTAATGGGAAGTAGCTAGTTCCTAGATTTGTAAGTATTATTATCTTGGTATTGAGATTTTGTTGTTCAGTAGTTGGAAAACACCAACATATCACACATTAGTCAAAGAGGGGCAAATGTATGCACCCTAAAAATGGTTGCTTCGACTATGGGCCCCCATTTTTCAATTTATCAATTTCCTAAATCAATGCATTGCAATATTTTATTAAATCAATTCAAATCATTTTCCTTGATCAAATTGAAATTAATTTAATTATTTCAATATTTCATAAGGTTTTATCATCTTATTCTAAATCTTATTTAGTGAAAAGAAAATTTTAATTAAATAAAATCCCCACTTAAATATCTCTTTGTGATAAAAAATGGAAATAAACTAAATTAAATTAAAATAAATAAATTCTTTTTTCTCTATGTTGGCACTCAAAATTGCATTCCCATTTTGAGCATCTATTTAAAATTTTGAATCACTTTGAACCCCCTTATGAATTCTTTTTGTGCATATGTACTTGGCTGTACCTTGGAACCCCATGAGGTGTTTAATCTTTCTAACACCTTTCATTTAGTGCATCTATGTTTTCCATGAAGTTAAACTATCATTCTGAGCCATTTTGTGAAGTCTTATTTTGAGCATTTGCCAAATCTGCACTTTTTGCTCAAGCATCAAACAATGATAGGAGGCTGTGTTTGCAATTGAATATCTCGCACCCAATGATGTTTCATGACTAACTATTTTGGGAGTATCTAGTGTCCATATTATAGACCCTATATTTTAGATTTTGAGTCGTTTCAATTTTGTTTGACTAGGTTTTGAATCCCTCAAAGTTGGTCTATTACTAATATCATGTTGATACAGTTTGTTCATAATTCTAGGATGCCCTATTGTATGTGTTATAACTTTTGATCAGTTGACCCAAGTGATGAAATTACTTTTGCGTTACATTTTAGAGGTCACAGACATGTTATATCTTGAGATCTGTGATAGGTGATATTGAATGGATCACACCACTATGTTGTCCTCTAAAATACTATAAGTATGCCAATTTTTAAATCTTGTCAAATCCATCTACACACTTTTTTAGGTCCATTCTGCTTGCAAAAAATCTTTTCTGTATGTGTTTCTAGTTTGCAAAATCTAAGTAGCCTACTTTTACTGCTCACCATTTGCATCCATTTTTTTGTCATGAGTCCAAATCATAGATTTATATTTTCATCATGATAGTGAAACAACATCCCAATTTGTGAACCCCCAAGTGTCAGTTTGCCTAGTTTTTGAAAATGCAACTTAGTGTTTTCTAACATGTTTGTGCAGGTAGATCTGAAAGGGAAAATTTGTCGATCAAAATCTTTTGATCCTAAATTTTTCATGAGACAAGATTTGATAGGGTGTAAGTTTGCAAAAAAAAAAAAATTAGCATGTTTGATTTCAGAGCTCGATCATGTGTTTGGATTATTTTTTAAAGCTAGCCAATAGGCCTTGTTAGTAAAGAGGTCTCCGTTTGTGAATCAAAAATAAAATAAGTTTTGAATGATTGTTCGAGTGGTTGAATGTGTTTTGAATTAGAATCAAGCTATCAATGGATCAATTTCATGGTTCAAGTGTTTGAAAACAATTTTTTTTTAGTTGAACCCACTTTGGAGCATAACTGATTCCATCTGATTAGTAAAGTGTTATGGGCACCTTTGCTAGCATCAATCACCTATATTTCAAGGCCTATTACACAGCCTTGCATTTCCCTATGGAGAAAGAACCCACAAGAAGAGTACCATGGAAGTTTGAGAATAATGGGGTCAAGATTTTTGAGCTCCCCAATTATGTAGTGAGGGGTCTGGTTTTTGAAGGAGGTAATAAGTTGGAGGACCTTTCTGATGCTATTGCCAACTCTTGTATCTGACTTCAAGAGAACAATTTTCCCTATAACATACTTATAGTAGATTGTGGCAAACAAATTTTCTATTTCTTTAGTGCTATTCAGAAAAGTAGGCTTTAGGAAAAGTGGACCCTAAGATATTAGATACTCAAGTCATATTTTATTATAGTGATTTTACATAATGGAGTTGAAGGGTATGTCTTTAAACTTTAGTACCATTATACATCATGCAAGTGTTGCACAATGTATTTGCAGAATTTGTGTCCATACATGGTATATTGGTATTGCAAGACCTTCAATTGTGAAAGGGAATGCACTAGGAATCAACAAAGTAGAGGATTCTTCCAGGAAGAACATTATTCAGTCAAAAATTGGAAACTACTATGTTCCACCTATACCTAAGGATGTACATGTCTTTCAACTTGAGGGTCCTCAATTTGTGAAACTAAACATTGGAACTTGGCATGCTGGTCCTCTTTTCATAGATCTATCAATTAACTTCTACAATCTT
Organism: Cupressus sempervirens; assembly: GCA_028749045.1. Taxonomy (NCBI): domain Eukaryota; kingdom Viridiplantae; phylum Streptophyta; class Pinopsida; order Cupressales; family Cupressaceae; genus Cupressus; species Cupressus sempervirens. The sequence goes on from CM053786.1 coordinate 118,176,550, forward strand.
GAATTAAGCAACACAAATGTCTTTGGAATTCCTTCTTATTCCTTGGCATAGTTTTTTGTTAGTTTCTTTTATATGCATGGAGAAATAAAGTTCAAAATGGGAAACTAAATATGCAATATAAATTATATAATATCCCAAAAATGTAGAAGTTCAATAGTAGATCACACATGTAATGGAAGAGTACCTCACACAGTGAAGAGGAAGTGGTAGCAAATATGGAGAAAAGCCCACATGGAAAGGTAGAAGACAGTCTACAAGGGACTTGTGGCAAGCTGGAAGGTATCAGATTTTTTTTTTTTAAAGAGTTAATGTAGATGTTGAGGCTACGGAAGGATGCATAGAGTAAGCTACTAATTGGTAGAAGGAATAGTCCATGTCTCTTGAAAAGGGCCATAGGCAATTAGGAGTTGTATTTTAAAAAAGAAATGCCCATGATGAGGGAGCAGCTTCAAAATTAAGAAGGCAAAACCCTATGCTAAAAAAAGAGCCATCATGAAAAAGGGGAGGCTCACATAATAAAAGTGAAGAAGTCACTGCAAACTGATGAAGCCATGTAATGAGATGAAGCCACATGAGAAGGAAGAGACATCGTTTTGTTTGCTAATCATGTGAGATGTTTGAAGCCCCACATGAAGGGCATTTGATCAAGTATAAGAGGCCAGTGTTGAAAATGTGGTATAAAACACAATGAATTTCATGGCCATGATAGATATGAAGTCAACAAAGCTATAAACAAGTTGTACCCTAGTCTTCTATAGTACTACCCTCGAGTAGACAACACCATGAACTGGTCCCCCAAATCTACATACAAATCTCTTATTCTTGAATTAGATTTGTTCAAAATAATAAATATTAGCCTAGATCTTTTGCTAACGGTTCATGAGGAACTTAGAAGAAGACATAGAACAAAAGTCTGTAAGAAAGGGTGCCTCATATGCAAAGGTAATTATCCTACATCAGTTGTGGGGTAGGGCTTTTTAGTGTTTAAATATTTAAACACTTACCATTTATGTTGTCCAAAGATGAGCCTTTTGGAAAGGTATAGCTTGTGTAGGGCCCCACCCATGGATAGGTTGAAGGTTAGTACATTGGAAATTTTAAACAAGAAAACAAATGGGCACTTACCCACAAGAGCAAGATGCTCAATGGTTAACTAATGTAGAAATGCAAGAAGATGACATGTGGTAGTGGCTCCTAGTGGGTGGTGAGGTGGCGATTGGAAAAAATTTCAAATAGAGGCATGTGATCATGCCACATGGCCTAGATCAATGATTGTTACATGTCCGTTTCCCAAAGCTGCTCAATGGTTAAGAAAAGTGGGTATCTAGGTGACTCACACATACTAGTGAGCCTACTCAGGTGATGATGTGGCAGTGATGCACGAGATTGTGCCATGTGTCTTGATCATGTAATGGGAAATTACTTGAAAAAGTAAGATGCTCAACAATTAACTAATGAAAAAATGTAAGAAGATGACATGTGGTAGTGGCTATGAGTTGGTGGTGAGGTGGCAATTGGTAGTAGTTTTAGATAGAGGCATGAAATCATGCCACATGGCCTAGATAAATGGCTGGTGCATGCCCACTTCCCAGAGTTTCTTGATGGTTAATAAAAGTGGGTATGTGGGTGACTAACACATGTTAGTGGACTCACTTAGGTGATGACGTGGTGGTCCAGTGGCAAGTGTATGCAGAGTTTAGCCAATTGGAGATTGCCACATGGTACATTAGTCAAACCTAGTTTGACCCAAAATACAAAGATAAAGGGAAAATGAAAATAGTTACCAAATCAAAATTTTAATCATTTTCCAAATTTAAATTGCACGTCAGATCTTTTAATTGCAAAAGGGTATAATCTAAAGTTTTAACTCTAGATAATTTCAAATTTTTTAAAAATTTAAAATTCAAAAAGTTGTAGTCCTGAGTTTTTAGTAGAGAGGGACATTTTTCAAACTAAGATTTTGGAGGTTTATGAGAGGCTAACATAGCGATATTATATATCGTCAAAATCATGAGAAGACAAAATTTTTGATTATGGAGTTTATTTTTGCACAGGAATTCATTTGATTGAGTTATTACAAGAAATGTAAAATTTGGGCCTTCTCAATGAAATGAGTGAAAACTGGAAATGCGGTTACAGGCCTAGTAAAAAAACTTGGGAAAAGGTCTATTGGATCAAGTGTGATGATATTATGCCATTTTGGTATAATTTGGCTCCAATTTTTAGTTATAAAGAAAAATAATCAATGATTTGATTAAATAGTTATAGAGAGAGATTAGAGAGATTCTTTTTCACTACAAAGGAGGGATTTTTAGGTGGACACATGTCATCCTCAGAATAGATCTAGGAATTCACTCTCCTTTATATCTTCCATTCTTTGATCCATTGTAAGGGTTCTAGTTTTTTGGAGAAAAATTGCTCATTACTATGATACCAGGTTTTGGTTCTAGTCTTGATGTATTCCCAATACCGTGACACCATTTTTTTGGCATAATTCTCTTGTATGAACAACATTAGGAAGGATAATATGAATAGTTTAAATTGATTAGGTTTTTATGTGTTTTCATTTCATGCATTTGAATGTATTATTTCAAGGAAATTAATACAAAGAACAACAGGTTGAGTTTCATCTTGAATCTTGTCTCCTTTATTAGTGATCTTCAATGTTTTATAATCTTTGAACAAAGATCTTAGGTTGTAGTTGTAGTCCCTTAAGGCTATATGATATTTCATTGTTGCTTATAATTCAAGGGGTTATGTAATTGCTTCAGGGGAATCAATAGGATTGCAAGTTTATTGATGGGGATATCATGTAAGAATGAGATCTAGATTGAACATGGATGTCTATTTATGAGGTGAATATATAGATTGTATATCTGAATATATAAATAAGTATTAGATATCCATATGTATACATTTGATTCATGGATTTTCCCAATGGATTAGGCACTAGTGAGCTATATGATAATTAGTTCTTACTATTTCATATTTGAGATTTTGCTGAATTCAACATTTTAATCAAATGCTTTTCCCCTTTCATCCTGAAGAGCTACAATAATATTCCTCACTCAACTTATGAATTTCCTAGATTTGCAATTTTCTACTATAGATCTATGTCATTTCATGATTCATTAGGAGATATAAGGGGTTGTTAATTTGCTCCTGTAGATCTATGTCATTTCATGAGTCATTAGGAGATATAAGGGGTTGTTATCTACTTTGTGAGATTCAGGGATATCTTTTGCACTGGTACCATGTTGATAGAATTTGAGGTCCACCTACCTAGGGTTTGTAGAGCCTAAAGTAGAAGAAGGGTAAAGCCTTATAGTTGGCCCAGTGTCTAAAAGGATATGTAAAAAATGGGAGTTAACTTCCCTAAGATGTGTCTTATTCTTATCAGGTTAATTGCAAATGAGTAACATTTTCAAACATGAACAAATGGCACCTCTATTGGGGAGTCTATGAAGGAATTCATTGATAAGGAGCTAGAAATATTTGATATATTGTGCATATTCAGTTTTGTATGCAAGGATGTGTTCCTAGTGAGGATTATTCATTTGCAATAGAATTTCTTAAATTGGATTTAAATTGTATTGAAAAATGAGTAAATCCTCAATTAGTTTAGTTTGGTGTGAATTGTTGTTATAAACTTTCAGAGTTAAAGGATTGATCAGTATCTTTTTCTCTTTTCAAAATGTTTGAGGATCTACAAGTTGATTTCATGCTAAAAGTCTAGTTTAGAATTAGATTAGTAATAATTTGTGTTTCAAAATCTTTTCTCACAATTGTGAGTGGTGACTCTATCTTTGAAAGAAATGGAATTTAATTGTATGTGTATTTTATTGAGAGCTTTCATCACATTGTTGGGAAAATTAGAATTTATTGTTTAAATTTTTGTTTGAAAAGAGAAGTGAAGGTTGGATCTGATGGTGTTGAAGAGTTATGTTTCAGCTTTGTATAGAGGTTTCCAATTCAAGATAAATTTGAAGAGGATTTCTTCTATCTACTATTATTTCAAATAAGGTTGTAATTCTCTTCAAATCTAATTCAATTCATGTCTCACTTAATGTGAGTGGTGACTTGAAGTTAATCTCTATACAAGTGTAGTATTATACAGGAATTGTGATCAATTGTTGTAGGAGAAGAATAGATCTGATGAGGTCGAAACATTTAAATGGTGGCAAGATTTATGGTGTGTTGATTCAAAAGGTTCAGTAAGGATTTGATAAGACTTTAGGTCTACTATTTTAAATGGTAGACAAAGAACTTTTAGGCATCCAGATCTTGCGGAATTCTCAATTTCATGTATTCTCTTTTCATTAAAATTGATTGTGAAAAGTGTTCTCCATCAAGTGGTAATCCTAGCACTAAATAGGAGATTGTTTTGGTACATTTCAACATACTTTGTGAGAGGTATATTCAATAAAAGGGTGTTTACATTTTGAAGTATGTTTGAAGTTTTGAAGTGGTAGAAAGAACTCTAGATCTGCTGCAAATTACAAATTAGAATGATTGGTGAATGAGTTTCAAATTTTTGAAGAATGTTGAGTTTCCTTTCATCTAGCATGCAAATGGTTAGTAATATTCCTAGATCAATTTCTACCAATTTTAATATGCCATTAAATTTTTATGGTATTCATGGTTTCTCAAATGTCATTCCTAATGATATTAGAAATTTTTTTCCTAAGTTTAATGGGAGCCATCATATTTTAGCTAGTCAGCATGTTGAGTTATTCAGTGATTTGATGGGTGACTATGAGATTGGTCATGAGGATGTGCACATGAAGTCATTCATTCAAACTTTGGAATGTGATAGTAGAGACTAGTTTTTTTTTCTACCAGCATGTTCTATTTCATCTTGGAATGAGTTTCATTCTACCTTATGGAGCAATTCAGAGAGAGGGTAAGCATATCTAATTCTTATGACAAGTTCTTGAAGATTCACATTGAGAATGGTGAACTTGTTCCTCAATTTAACATTAGATTTGCAAGAGTCTTGATTGAAATTCTTGAGAGTTATTAACCAAATAATCAAATGTATTTAGCTATTTACTTTGATGCATTTGACAAGAAAATAAACAATCTACTAAGATATAAAGAATCAAAGACATTATATGAGGCTTTTATGACTGCTAGGGATGTTGAAAATAATTTGAAGTATGGATTGATTAGAGGTCATTTTGCTATGAATAACTGTCAGTATAATGGTCATGAAGGAAAAGTGGAACATAGTTTTGATGCTTCAATTTTGAATTAGAATATCAACACCCTTGTTGCAATGCATAATCAAATGGAAAATTTAGATTAGAATGTATATATAAGGAAGGTTAGTCTGGTTACAAATGAAGACACATATGTTCAAGATGTTATAGTAGTAGGATATATTTCAAACTTTGATAGGGTTCAACATTATGTTGATTTTATGAGTCAAGGTATAGTTACAGCAATAGGTTCTTCTCATGATAATTATATGTATGATGATGTAACTAATGCTTCAAAATTTGAGGTTGCTACACCAAGGTCTTAGTCTTGTGCAAGTAAGGAAACTGAGAGTTATCTCTTTGATCATGAGTTTGATGTTGCTGATCTAACATGTCATGGAGAGATAATACAAGATGACGAGTGTGAATCACATTTATCCTAGTCACAATCATAAGAAAAAGGCACCCATGTTTGTAATGTTTCAACAATAGATGGTAAGATAGATTCACTTGATCAGCCAGATATGCAAGAAATGATTTATCTTATTCATAGATTACATCATGTTGAGAATTTTATAAAATCTAAAGTTGAAATATGTTCATCTCAATATCAGTATGAACAAGCCGGAAGCGATCTATCAAGTGATGAAGGTGAACTTGCACACTAGTGCAGTTGAGGTGATTTTGTGACCATTTATTAAAATGTTTTAGATTGGTTGCAATATGGAAGGAAAAATATCTTTTTTTTAAAATATCATGCCCGTGTTGGTCAAAATTTCGACCAACACTTAGTTGAACATGTCAAAATGAAAAAGAGTTGCACCTGCCTATTTCATTGTTTTTTATTTTGTTAAATAAGGGTTTGGCCACCCATTTCATTGCATCATTTTTTTGTTAAATAAGGGTTTGGCCACTCATTTCATTACATTTTGTTAAATTGAGAGGAGATTAGTGCAGAGGGTGGGAGGTATATCACTCGTAGGGCATCTCAATTTGGATGTGAATACACTTTGGATATGGATGTGAACACCATCTTTCTCATCTCTACTAGTTTGAAAGATTCTACAGAGTGCGCAAGAGGGAGCTGCACAAGCAATTTAGGAGAAAAGGAAAAAATCAAGGAAGAGGTAAGGAATCAAGGTGCTTATCACATTTTTCTGCCAGTTTTTGCTCAATCTTAGCCATGGCACTAGGCAGTTTGATTCAACCTTTCAATTATGAAGGGATTCCCTTCATATGTATAAATTTCTTTAAAATAAGTAATGTTGTTGTTAATTATGACCTTGTGACTTAGCACCTCTATTGTGAATCATGCCTTATTCATGTGGACCAAATGATTGCCATGACTGTAGATGGAGTATTGAATAATGTCATGACTCAAATTCCTTTTTTCCTCACTGGTGCACCTCACTCAAAGATCATAGCCATGGATGCTAGGCTTCCATTTCTCCATATGGCAGTTAACCTTACCTCTACCATTAATAACTATTGGCTTCACAAAAATCATTAAGTACATTCAAAGATTTAAAGTTCAAATGAATGCATTCACTTTTCTTCAAGGACAAATCAAGAAGTTAAAGATTTACATTTACTATTTGATTATGACAATATATACCCCATGTATGACTTGGAGAATCAAATTACTAGTTATTGACAATGGTATTGTATTTATGTTTCTTAATAATGTCTCTAGTAATCACTTCTCATAATGATATTTTCTCTCCATCAAAATCTAGAAACCATGCTTAGCAGTGGAAGCTATTATCAATACTTCTGTCTTGATGACCTTTATAACATAAGGTAAGATCTGATGCCATAACTTTTTATGTAAACATTAGTGCCTTGGTTTGTATTCTTGTACTTATAATATCATATGACCAGTATTTACATCTGATCTCCATATTTGAATAACAAACTTTGAGAACTTCAACAATTAACTACCTTATGTCTAAATAATCTATTTCTTAGTGGGAAGATTACTCTTCCCAACATTATACTATTGATAAGAATTCAACATTATACAATTGGTTATGTTGTTGTTTCTTTTGTTTTTCCTACTAGTTCTTTTCTTTTTGTAGGCTCAACAAGTAATAGTGTTCCATTTCAAATTTATGGTTTTGCTAATATTTTTGATAAGGCCTAAATTAGTGCTTCTTATATGCTTCTTGAAGGTGTTTCTAGTGCTATCTATTTAGTGGATGTTGGTTCCTTTTCTATTGGTGCTTTTGTTTCCTTAGTTTTTTTTGGCTCTTTGATTTGTGTGGGGACTCCATTACTAGATTCCATTTTCTAGCAAGTTGAGGCTACAAAGGTGAAAGAGGATTGGATTATTGAAAAAAGGAAAAAAACTCTAAATTTGTCTTCTCTTTTGATATGACTATTTGATCTCATATATGGGAAATAATAATGGTAGCTCTTAGTGTCTTTTTGTTGGTGGTAGGACTTGACTAGTTTTTTTTCTAGTCTATCCTTCTTTTATTTGGATGGATATGGTCTTTCACAATCTTGTCTCTTGTCATTCAAATATATATTTTTGGTCCATTTCAAACATGAAAAATGAATTAGCATTTAAAACACCTAAAGTATTGATATTAGGGAGTCCATTTCATCTAGTGATGAACCTTTAATTGGGACACCAAGAACAATAAGTGTAGTCATCGAAGCTATCATACCTGTGTTATAACTAAATTGTTTCATTAATAAAGATTCAAGAACCTATCAAACATTTTGTTTCTTTTTAGAGATGTCAACCACAAATGACTTTATACATTATATTTCATTCATTAGAGGTTCACTCACCAGGTAGGCGTGCTGCTCCACCTGCACTTGCTTCTATGACTTTGATTCCTTTTCCATGGGCCTCTTTAGCATATTTTTCCATTCCATTAGGTGTTCAATGAGCAGATTCAATGGTTATCTGCAAGACAACCAAAATTCAAATATCTTATCATAATGTGTGGTACCAAATATTGTTGCATTCCATTCACTTAAGCATTTCTTAAAATTATTCTTCAGGAAATTGTGTGCAATTCAAATAGGCTTCACAAACCAACCTCATATGAGACACTAAATGATTTGAGAATTTTTGCAGCAGCTATCATCACTAGCAGATTAGAATCTAAGCTCATTATAATACCCACTTCTGGGCTACCTATAAGAAATAGACAAAAGGAAGAAATCTTAAGACAATAGTATATGCATGTATTGAAACAAATCATAGAATGAAAAATAAGACAAAAAATAGTAATGCAGAAGATTAGAGATATTGGAACTACAAAATCAATTGGTATAGACACCTAAAAATATTGAATAAATAATAAATAGTCAATTCGCAAAACTGCAAGCATATGTCATGATCAATGAGTTGATATTGTTGTACATCAAGGGTCTAATACACCAAGATGATGGAAATGAACTTAAACATATTCATCTGTCAATTGGAATTGCTCCATTTTTTTGATCTATGTGTTGCTAATCCTATGTATTCAATGTATGATACATTGAGATGTTAGAAGGGAACTCAAGCTTGATGGACTATGAAGTCTGATTTGTGGTCTCTATGAGCTATTATCATCCAAAAAAATACCCCCTTTCATTCATCTATCCATGAGCTATTTCTTGTGATTGTGATTGTGATTGAGCTTGTAACTCAATGACCTACTTTGGTTGCTAGTGTATTTTTACTCTTTTGCTTACTTAGATTCGCTCCTCTATCACAATGTAATGTCCCCAAATCTTATTTGACATACTAACAGATTAGATATAACAGAGTAAATATTATTCTAAATAGAATAGGAAAAGGTGGATTATAATTAACGAGGACTGTCATCAACATTTATTTTCCAAATATAATTTTCAAGCCTCTTGGAGCATGCAAGGGAAGAAGCTGACATAGCTTATGAAATTATGTTATGCTCTTATTCTACAGAACCAATTTTTGTTGAGGTTGGACACCAAACATATTACCTCACAATGATGTTCATGGTTGATAAGGCACTATTAGAAAATATTTCTCAACATATTCATTTTGTTAGAAAAGAGTCAATGCACAAGAAAATTCATCAATGCACATAAAAATTCAAAAATCATTCCTAATGGATATAGAAAATTAATGAAATAAGGGGAATATGGTCATATTGTGTGACTTATGAAGATAGATATTGGAACCCTTAACATGAACTAATATACTACTATAACCTTGTTAACATGTTTTTTTTTCTTACAGCAGATGATCTGTGATGCAACCACATTGTTCTTCATGTTGAGATCTCGATCATGCTTGGAGGCTTCATAGATCAAAATGTACAATTAGTTTTTATTGATCTTTGAAGGATTCATAGATTAATTTACAATATTTTTCAGTAATCTTCAAGGGCTTCAAAAAAAAATTCACTTTGTGTAATCTGTGAAGGCATCAAAGATAAAGTCATTATATTTTCAGTTATCTTTGAAGATTTCATAGATAGATATGTTAAATTTTCCTAAGTTCAAAGATTTCAGAATTTATGTATTTCATAGAAGGATAAATCCCATGGCATAATTATATTTTTAGTATCTATTTTCCTATAAACTAATTAGAGAGGAGTATATCATTGAATATATAGATTTTAGTGGCTTAAAATGAAATTCCATGTGGATGCATGGCCAGGATTGATATAATGCATGGATATCCAAAACATCTCGGGGACAGGGGTATTGCAAAATGTAATGACACAAAAAATGATTACCTAGAGATTCAATATTAATAAAGGAGTGAAATTCTTAATTAACAAGAGTAAGAAATCATGTCTAATAAGGATAAGATTGAAAACTAAGAAAAGATGCGAACTAAAAGAATAAAATAATTTTTCAATCAACTAGAATGTTAAAAACTTTCAGCAAATCCAATCTAATTGGATAAAATGACTCAACTCTGGATTTTTGAAGCAATGCTAGAATAGAGCAATGTCGCCACCATCGATGACACCCATTCAAAATGCAATTCAAACCTGCCAAAACTATAAACCTTACAAAAAATCCAATGCAAATGGATATTGGGTCCACCCCTAAACCTCATTTGAAGCTCAATTTTATGAGGAAGAAAAGAAATTATACATACCCCAATTCTCTCCCATTATACCTACATAATCAAAATACAAATTTAAAAAAAACATTAAGATCAAGATTCAAGGATATGGAAGTCAAATCACAAAAAATGCATTTATAATAAAACCTGGCACTATAATCTTCTCTAATTTGGATATGTATCTACCAAATGATTTAGTCCACAACATAGATTTTTTGCTTTATAAACTATTATCCAAACCAAAACTACTCTCGTAAGGAAGATAGGGCTCAACCTTTTAGACCAATAATTACTTGGAAATGTATGTGAAATATCTGATCCTATAAACCACTTTAATTTCTTGGTCAATTTTTTTTTGTTCTCTTTCATAAGATTTGGAAGACATTTGTTGATTTTGTGTTTGGATGAACTAATTTTAGAATTTTACATTACAATATTTGTGAAATTATCCTTCCAAAATAGAGAATGAATTCCATTTACATGAGAGATTCTTGGGTGAATCTATCCACTTATTTATAGTAGCTATCTTTATCTAAAGGAATTTCACAAGAAAGAAAACTTGAGGAAATATCACCCTTGTACAAATGGCTTTATGCCTTTAATATGTTGATTTGATTCTACAAAAAGCTAAGTTCTCAGTTTGGCACTCATAGTCCCTAGATTTGGGTCTAATATAAAGGTTATTTGAGATCCAGTTCAATGTAGTAATGCCTATGAGTTAAAGCTACCAAACTCAAAATGAACCAAGTTGGCCCCTCTCTGGAAGAATGTCTTTATATATCATCTTAAAATGAAAGGATGTTGTTTTGTTTGCCTAGAAAATCTTCTTTAACTATTTGCTCATGCTTTTGTATAGACTTTTTGTAAGGCATTCTTCCTTGGCTAGGCAAGAGCTAATAAAGCCCTATTGTATTCAGTTGTCTACTATTAGAGAGTCTTCCCCAAATTAGGCCTTTTTCAGATGTGTGTCATCCAATTATTTTCACTATCATTGTTTTTGTTTTTATATTTCAATATGTGCAGATGGAATATATATAGACATCATGCAACATAAAGTACTGCAAGCAAGATCTTGGTGGGCATTAGTATAGTAGGGTGTCAAATAGTGCCTGACAAGTTGTGATGTGTGTTGGAGACTTAGAAAGTTCTTAAAGCACTTTATGACCTCTTGAACTTCTCAATCGAACCAAGAGTAACTTTTTCAAAATTGGACCATTGAAAATAGGTAAATATGATGAAATTTTGTATGAACCAATTTTAATTATATTTAGGATTATGAAACAGACAACAAATGGTTGTGGGCGTCATTTGTTATCCTTTTTATTAGAGTAGCAACAGTAGAGTTTTGTATCTTCTACTCACCATCAGGCTTTTAACTATCCAAGGGAAAATAGGCAAGAGAAGCCATTGATAAGGCATTGAAAGAGATCATTCAAAAGCCTTGTAGGAGTAGATTGTGAAGACTTCTAGAAATTCTATTGGCTTACCAAATTACATACGTTGTTACTATCAAACATACTTTTCTTTAGTGGATGAGAAGTAGAAATCCTTAGGACATATCCTAAAGTTGGATCTCATCCGCTAGATCCTATAGACCATGGCTAGGCATAGAGCCATAAGATGATGTCTTCTCCTAGCTAGGATTCATGTTGGTATCTTAGCCACTGAATGGCCATTCTTCATCAAAGATAGAGAGATTTCCACTAACCCATGTCTAGAGATAGTTCAACTATCAATACAATATATCATAGGAGTACTGTAGTTACACTTGCTTCACCAAGGATGTAAAGAAAGGTTGTTCTCCTAGATTAGACCCAATTAGATGTATGGAATACATTAGTGGCCTTACCATTTATAGGTGGGACTACTTTCTAGATGTAGTGAATGATGGTGTCACTCCCTAGTACATAAAGCATTTGGCCACACCTTCATTTCCTCATATAACTGATCCTATAGGGGTAGTTACTCAGGTACCACACCCTGATGTTCAAAAACCACAAGAATATCCTTTGAGGGAGGAGAGACCATTATAATGGAAATTGGTAGTTATTGTTACAATTCCTTCTCATACTGTTAGATTGGATCTTAGATCGAGCAAAAATGAATAGGCACATAGGCCTACTCATGTGAGAACTTACAGAGAGATGAGCACCATGGGTGTAGTAGGAGGTGATGCTAGGAGAGATAGGGTAGAGGAGCCACCAAAATAGGATGTGGGTGGAGGAGGGGATGATGACATGCCAAATTAGCCTCCACAAGTTTCACCCATAGGAGATGTATTAGCACAGACTCAAGATTCTCTATGACATGTGAGGGAGAGATTGAGGACTTCTCAGAGGTAGGCGGGCAAGTTATAGGTGCAAGTTATAGTTAGAGATGCATGACTAGCTAGAAGAGGGGAACTATGAGATAGTAGATCTATGGTCTGAGATCATAGAGCTAAAGAGATAGATAGAGTTAGAGTGATATGAGACTTATCATCATACCTCTCAGGCTGCTCATGTCAATGATATATATATGACACTGGATGTGAATTTTCAATGATATATAACTTCACATATAGCTATATTATGTCTTCAAAATATAGTAATGCTGAACTACATGTACCATAGTTGTATGTGTTAGCAGTATAGGTGATAAATGATATTCAGTAATTATAATATATAATGAAATATAATAATTGTAATATAATATAGTAATCATACTAGAGACCTATAGTTAGAGCGAGATGAGACCTATCATCATACCTCTTAGGATACTCATTATTATGTAGTATATGAAAATGAAGTACCTCTAGCTCAACATGTCTCAAGGTTCTTTGATTATGCTTGACCTTCTGATGGTGTAGTGCCTCCTGCATGTGTAGATGTTACTCCTCCTCCTCCTCCTAGCGATGAGGGGGAAGGTTGTAGTTAGCTCCATGCTATCTTTTGTTCCTTTTTGTATCTTTATATTGATCATGAGATTCATTTTATATTTGATGTATCATTTTGAGACTTCAAATATTGATAGTGCTCTAATTAGCACTTAGTTTTGATCTTTTGATTGTATCACCCCTCCGACATGTCAATGATATATATATGACACTAGATGTGAATTTTTCACTCTTAGAAAGCATTAGAATTATTGATTGTAGTTTTCCCAGTAAGATAATGGTGAGCTTCTATTTACCTAAATTTCTCTATTTGGAAACTAACACTCAACTTCTGGAACATTGTTGCAAAATTGAAATTGATCAGGAAAATCACCTATTCTAATGATGAACATTTTGCTAATATCAAAGTTCTACAATGCTTTCCTTATTTGAAGGAGTTTTGTGTGCATTCTCCATTATTGGCCATGTCCCCTACAAGTGTAAGCATTTATGTTATTTTAATCTGCATAAAAGCATTTGTTTGCAAGCATTTAAAGTGATGAATTTTTTTTTTGGAAAACTCTAACCCAAATTTCATTCTTATAAATAATGCTGATAATTTCTGCTATTTCTTTCCACTCTATGAAATTTATTTTTTCTTAAACTCTTATACCTTATTTATAGGATCAAAATTATGTGGCATTATTAAAGCGAATGGTTTAAACATGATCACATACTAATTTTCTTAATTTCTATAGTAAAAGTATTAAAGTTGAATTTTTATTTTTTTCTATCCTTAATTCTTCTTTTATTGTGTGACTTTTAAGAATATTTGAAGCTTATCTAAAAAAATTTCTATCCAAGTGTCAACTTTGAAATCATTTTTTGTGGATGTAGACTATATGAAACATCCTCCAAACTATGATGTAATGTTTCTAATCTTATCAAACATTCTGAATGGTGCTCCACTGCTAGAAGCAATCAAAATAAACATAGATTAAGACAAGTCTTAAGTCATGAGTCTTCTGCTGGAACAATGCTAGGTAGTTCCTATTAGTTGCTAGTTATCTTAGCAAATTAGTGAGGATTTTGTTTCAGTTACAAGCACCATTTATAAAATCAGTTCCATGCAATGTGGAGGCTAAAGAAGCACTTGATGCACAAAGGTGATGTCTTTTAAATTGAAAACAAAAAAATACTTACTTTTCAACTACGAGTAAAAAGGAATGCTACTAAAATAATCTAAAATCTAACATTCACCCTCAAGTTTATACCTATTTCAGCCTTGGGGATAAAAACACTTTGAGTGTGGACTGTAGGGATAAAAATTTAATCTATAAAATCTACTAGTTGTTTCAACTTTTAGCTTATCATTTACTTTGTGTGACAATGGATAATATAGACTGTCAAAATTGATGTGTAATTTTATGAAGAGGCATGTCAGAATATGGATAAATACTTAGCATGAACTCCATGGATAAATAGCATGATCACACATGTCAATTAAAGGTATGATGCTATAATTTTTGCCCTTTTTTCATATTTTTGGTGGAACATGCTACTTTATGCTAAAAACTTTATACCATATAATAATCTACTATTTAGTATTTATATTTATATCTATATCATCTAACATATTTAAAACTTTTCATAGGTTGTAGGACACATCAAAGGCAACAAAGGTGAGGCTAGAAAAGGTTGGGCAGCACAAACTTAGCTCTAGGGGATATTCAAAAATCAAAGCACATGTTGTAAGTAGAAATAAATGAATTGCAAAGAAAAATGATTTATAAAATGCAAATAATTTTGTTAATTAATAAAAAAATGCAAGGCACTGATTTTAATTTGGAGGCCATAGAATAACACAAAAGAATTGCCTTCAAGCAAGGCTATGCAGTGATGGCTGAATGCCTATGGAAAACTTCCATTGCCCCAATTGAACAGTCTCCTGCATCATGTGCATAGGTAAATATGCCAACATGTATATTAGAAATTGAATACTTGAGAAATAATTTATTTGATAATAATGTGCATGACATTGCAATCCAGCCTATTAATCATGACACAGATCATACACATCATCATGAAGCCCCTGATGTGCATTTTACTATCGATGGAGGTGCTCATTTGTTATTTAAAACTAATTATATAATTATTAATAAAATTTAACATCTTTATTGAACTTGGTGTAACCTTTTTGTGTTGAGGATATAGAATCATGTCGTGATGAATGAGTGCTGGAGGATGTTTAGACTAATTAGCAGGTAGATCATGTCTCACATTCAGGTAAAGAAAATCTATGTTTTGTTCTTTTAAATAAATTTTTTGATTTATAGTTCTTTTACTTAAATAAAAACTTGTAATTCACTAATATAAAATGGTGGAAATTTAACTCGTGGAGTACTTGTTATTGCAGTGGACCCCCATTTGGTACAATGGCCTTATGATGTTCCTAAATGGATGAGGAGGAGACATGTGTTAGAACCAGTAGAGGAGGGGGATGATGAGGACATTGATATTCCTCTTAGAAATTTAATGAAAAAAAGAAATGATTATTCATGAATGACTTACTCTTGAATATTGTGAATGAATATTGTGTTAATGAATATTATTAATTAATGTTGGGTGTTAATGACTTACTCTTGAATGTTGCGTGTTAATAAATTATTCACGAATATTGTGTGTTTATGAATTTTATGTGTTAATGAATGTTATTATGTGATTATAATGATTGAGTTTTATATTTCAAAAATGGATGAATTGAATGTTATTAAATGTTAATGGGGATGACAAGGACATTGATATTCCTCTTAGAAATTTTATGAAAAAAAGAAACAAAAAGAAAGCAAAAAAGATATGATTATTCATGAATGACTTATTCTTGAATATTGTTAATGAATATAGTGTTAATGAATATTATTCATTGATATTGGGTGTTAATGAATTATTCATGAATGAATTACTTTTGAATTATTCATGAATGTTGTGTGTTTATGAATTTTACGTGTTAATGAATGTTATCATGTGATTATAATGATTGAATGTTATATTTTAAAAATGGATGAATTAAATGTTATTAAATGTTAATAGGGAATTTAGAGTGATATTGGAGGGGGGTGGGGGGTGGGGGGGGGGGGGGGTGCAAATGAGCTTCCACCTTCACATGATTGGCCCTGTTAAGTAGAAAATATTTAACTATTCCAGAAACCAAGTGAAGCTCAAACTTTAAAGATAAGCTTATAGTTAATAGTGACAACCAATTAGCAAGTCAAAATGAAGTTCTTTGTTATAGGTACCTTTTTAGTTTTTAAAGCACAATATCATGTTTTAATATTGTATAGCTTTTTTTCTTAAGTTAAAGTATTCTTTCACTATAACAACATAATTTATGACCATTTTAGTAACAATTCTAACATCTCTTTATGACAAATCCTGTTTTGGCAAATATGGCAATACATGGTCTATCTATTCCTTGGGAGATTGGATTGCACAGGTCTGTATCTCAACATCAACATGGAAAATGGTGTGAAATTGCACTTTCCTTAGTCGTGGTTGCATACCTACTGCACTCTTTCATTTGAAAAATGAATAAAAATACCATATCTAGTAGCTTCTCTATGTTGTATTTATTTATTGGTAATGATTCAATGTCATGCCATTTGATGGTAGCTTCTAGAGTTTCATTTAGTTGTAAGGTGTGTCTTATCTTTTCAAGTTTGTATACTCCATTTGGTAGTTTGGTATTAATCAATGATGTCTGGGATCTTCTACCTTCACTGTAGTCTTCATCATCATCCAACTTGTTGTTTGGTATTTTCCATGTTATCCTCTATTTCCATGGTCTTCAGCATGGTTTTGTATTTTATCTATCTAGTTCAAAGACTCTATGCACCTAAGGTGGAAGCCATTTAGAACTAATAGTTGGAGAGATCATTTTTCCCCTCATAAAACTAGAAAATGTCACAAGTTTAAGGTCAAGAAGGAAGAAGTTGTAACATTTTTAGTAGTAAAATATGCTTAAAATTACATATTTAGTTGATTCTTTGGTGAAGTTTCTTATTTCAATTCAATTGATTTTGGTTGTCAACCAAATTCCTAGCTCCAATGTATATTGTATTTCAGTGCTACATTTTCACAGGGATCTAAGTAAAATGATAGTTGACTATTATTTATATTTGAGAATTTTACTATGATCCTCTGATAATAGAGGAAAAATCAATCTAAATTTGTTTCTCATGTCCCATGTTCGATCCTTCTTCTTGTGTAACTAACTACTTTTGATGTGGGTTATGAACTTTGATGCTAGTATGCTATTACACTGCCATTTATTATAGAGTAGATATAATAAGTATCACTGAATATACTGTAAGGGTCTCTAAACATGAGTAAAGCAGTATTACATAATATAGATCTAAACTCAAAATTCATAATGTTTTCGACTCTGGAGAAGAGGGGAACTTAAAATACTCGTAACACATGCCATCAGAAGGGATCCATTGATGCATTTTGTGGGGTTTTCACTCTCCTGGTGTAGCACCAAGCTAGGCTTCTAGGTGCTAGGATATTTGCTCTTGTTGGTGGTTCTAGACCTGTTGAATGCTCTAGAGAATTTTCTGTCAAATTTTGGTTGAAGGAGCTATGCTTGGGCTGTCAAGTCTTATGCAAAGTTTGTCGTATTTTGTGGTGATAACATGGAATTTTATCAGTGCAGAAGTATGGTCTATAAATTCTTAGAGTCTCTAGTGCCTCTAAGATTTACACCATTGGGTGACTAATTCTTTGAAGTCCCTAATGTTTGGTGACATTGAGCTATACATATGTGAGTTATGTTTGGGTTTTCCTTCCTCATCTTCATTTCACTTTTCTGAGTTGTTTTTCCTGAGGCCATTGGAAATTCCCTTTGCTAGTTCCTAAAATTGGATGGATCTAGTACAATTTTGGGCTATTCTATGTTTATATTCTAGTTGAAATAGAGATCTCTCCACTTCAATCATGTTTTATGAGAGGCCATGGGTGAAGCATTGAATATGAGGGTTTTCCATTTTGTTGTAGAGATTGCATCTCTATAGGATACATGCCTAATGATTTCCATTTTGTGTTGGATAGGTGCTATCACTTGATGGAGGGCCATGAAAAATGACCATTTGACAATTAGAGCTTCTGATTTTGTTTTAGATTTTCCTTTTGAGGACTTGTTTTCTAATGAAGAAGAAACTTTTTTTGATTATATTGATGCTTCTCATGCTATTGGTCTGAGCTAGACTTCTATTACTTCCATTCTTGTCACAATTTTGGATGTTAGACCGTATTTCAGGTGTGATGCTCGCTAGCCTTGTGGCCTATGTTGTTGAAGTTACTGCTCCCACTTTTTTTTTGAACAAAATTCTACTAATAATCCTGGCTCTTAAATAATCACTCTTGGGCCTTGTTGAAAGGTTGTAGTGGGGTTTCCTTTGTTGCAATCCTAACAATAGTGTTGCTTATACTTTTGTCCAAGTGCATAGGAAAAGGTTTATTTTGTTATGTTGTTGATGCCCTATGTTTATGCTTTCATCCCTTGTTTGTGTAAAGGTTAACAACCCCTTGTTTTGACTGTTATAGAAAAACAACATATCAATATCATCCTTTCAGATTGAAGAATACTAGACAAGTAATGATACTATCTTGAAAAATACAAGAAGCCAAGACTACAATATACACTCGTTTGATGAAGCAAATAAAATCCTTCCAACAATAATTTGTCAGAACTATCAAAGTGAATTTTTAGGATTGTATAAACACAATTGGAAAATGGATCAAGAAGATTTCATGTCTTTCTCATGGAAACTTTTGTTATTATGTGTAAAATTGGCTTCATTCTTTTAACAATTATTTTCATGTTATTCATAGAATTTTTTTTTAATCATTTAAGTTTCTTGTTCTTGCAAAATGAACTATGAGATGCAGTGTTACTGGTGTTTGCAAATAACTAGGATATTTCCAATGCAATGAATGCTGCAGAGATCATGATAAACTTGGGTTGCATTCTCTTAGGCAGCAACACTTGTGAGTATTACATTCTTATATAATTTTCAGTATTAAAAATTGTAGATACTAACCATCTATTGTGCTACACTATTTCTACTTTGCATATAGTTTATCATCACTCTAGTAAACTAGAAAAAAATTGGAATGTTTAGTGTTGCTTGTGAAATAGCTTGTATCATGTCCTAAGGTATATACAAAGCATCTGTGATAGTTTGTTAGAAATAAATCCTTTTATTTTAGTTCTTATGGCTTTTGTTTTATTTTGCAGGTTTGAAAGATTACAGTCAAATAGGGTTCAAGAATTTTGTATTACAAAAATGTCTTATTTCTTTATTGACACAGATAGATTGAGGAGGTAAAAATTCATTTTTGATGCATACTCATATGTAGGATGCAAACTTATTTTGATGTTACATTATGTGTGTTCTCTTTCACATGTTACTATCAATTTTCTATCCAATTTAATGACCCAAAACTAATGAGAAAAGTTGTGAAGGTCACAATTGCTATTAAAATCTTGTGCTACCTTTTTATGTTTATCGCTTACCTATCTGCAACTCCACAATCAATATTGATAGTCTCTTGCCTTCATCATGCAACTGAACTACTTTAGTTTTATTGATGCAGCTAAACTATGAGTACCTTTTGTGTTCTTGACAAATCATAAGCTTTCAAATTTTGTGAAGCCATTACAGATGTAAATGAACAACTGGTGAGGTGTCAATTTCAAGGCAATTTTTTGTTTCTATAATGTATAGTTCAATTGCTAGAAATATTTCATCTAGATTGTTAATTGATAGATTGTTAACTTTTCATGTCATTTTCTACTTTGGTTGGGTAGTTCTCCTTGCATTTGTAAATCATAAATCTTGCTACAGTCTTTAGCCTAATGATAGTTTGGTATTACATCCAAGGCGATAACATAGTTGACTTAAAAATTTGCATTAAAGAAAACATCAAAGGATAATATTTGAATTGTGGATATTCATAAATTATGTTGGTTTTAGACATAGTTATAGTTATATAAGCGCTCTTATGATGATGTAATTGGGACTATAATTTTTTTTGTCACGTTTATCTGTTTGAAAAAGAGATAAAATTATTGGCTTTCATTCCTGATAAATAATTCCTTCCTAATTTCATTCTTCCCTATAGGAACCAAAATTTAGACATGCTATGCCAGTTATTGCAAAGGCTTTTCTCTCATAGGAGCCTTTTAAACTGCACAAAATTTGAGTTGTAAAGCATAATTGCTCGGTGGAGACTCAGGATATCGTGCACATTTCTTCCTCCTTCCCATTGTTTTCTATGAAATAAATCATGTGACAAATGAAATAATGGTGTGGAGGTAGAAATGTGCATTATACCCTGACTCTCATGCACCAAGCAATTACACTTTAGAATGAATTTTTGTGTAGTTTAGAAGGCTCCTATGAGAGAAAAGCTTTTACAATAAATGGGATAGCTCGTCAAAATTTCTACATACTTTGGTATCAATTTTGACACAAAAGAAATATTTTGGTTGAAATTTCGATGCAAAACTGGTCCACTTTGGCATTGCTTGTATGGCACTGGTGGAGAATTTGTAAATTGCTTTCATCACAATTTTGATGCAAAATTATGAAGGTTTATGTCAAAATTTCAACGAGCGCCACTTGCAAATGAGGAAATACCAGTTCAGCTTGAACTAGGGAAATCAATGAAATTTGCATCAGTAAGTCCACCTGTATGTAGTCAAAATTTTGGTGCAGAATATATGTGGCAAAGAACTAACCAAAAAAGACTGACAGCAAGCTTGGTCACCTTATCAAACTACTCTTGTCAAAATTTTGACCTTTTTGCATCGAAATTTAAGCCTAAATTTACTAGTGGCCGATCCAACATATTGTGAGGAAACATCATGTGAAGATAATGGTGATAGATATTGCTCAAGTCAAGAAGAGGACAGTGGTGGTATATGTTCATCTTCATATGAGTTTAATGCTAATTGGGAAGAAGAGAGAAATAATGGAAGTGAAAATTCATATGAGGGTGAAGGTATGAATTCTATTTTTGAATCTAAAAAGGAAAGTGCATCTCAATTTTTGCATTATACAAATTAGTTAGCCAATGAAGAATTTGAGAGTGATTTGCCCACAGGGTATGAAGATAAAGAAATGGTGAATCTTGTGAATGTTAATGAATTTGAATAGGAAGATTTTAGTAAAGGATTGTCAAGTGTTCTTACATTAGATAGTAAATTTCTAACATGTAGTATGGGGTTTAGGAATGAATCATGGTCTATCCATAATGGTTATCCTAAACAAGATAATGAAGAGAATGTACTTATGGACACTATATGTTTGGTAGAAGAAATAGAAAGTGAGTCTTCATATGTTTTTGACTTTTCCTCATACACTAAAAGTTTCCATGAGGATGAAATGGGTAGTGAGTTTAAAGTATATATTAATGCCTTATATGATGAAGGTTGTGACAATGGACAATCCATCTTTTGTCCAAATTTTCAAAAGTGATCTTTGCATGGAGTTATTAACCCATTTTTTGAAGAAGATGTGGAAGTTTTAGGTTTAGTTGAGCTAAATGAAAATGGTGATACACTGTCATACTACTATAATGAATCAGAATATTCTTCTTCCATTTTTTATGTTTAAATTCCTAATGATGTTGCATTTTGTGAGCTTGAAGATGAGGTATTCAATGGAATTGTCTTTGAGGAGAAACCAACACTTCATAGTAAGTTTTATGATGATTCAAATGAGGTAAAAACTAATCAGCATTTCAATTGTGATGATACATCAGAAGGTTGTGAAGTGATTTCAGATTTTGATGATAATGTCATATGTGAATATAAATCTGATTGCTCATCTGAAGTCTAGTTGACAACATTTTAGAAGATGCAAAGTCAAGGTATGAGAGACACATGTAACTGAATTGATGAAGTTGAGTATAAGTCCTTCGTATTTCCATTTTATGATGTTCATGAATTAGTTTATAAATATTAGTTTTACTTTGATGTTGATATTCATGAACATCTTGATGTTCTCTTTCATAGTGAGCAAGAGTTTGAAGTTATGCCAAGTCTTTACATGCACTATGAAAGTAATGGTGATGAATTTGTTTTTCCAATTGAGTTGATTCAGAATGTTAATCTAATTGGAAAGACTAATATGAGTGATAAATTCAGTTTACCTCATGAGAATTCAAATGAGAATAAGATATTTGATAGAGATAAAAGTTTTGTTGAAGTTTGGTGGCCTGGGGTCATTGTGTTTACATAGTAGAGGTAGTTGTTTTTTCTTTCAATAAAGCTATTCGAGAGAAGTTTTGTTGTTTCAAGTGTGTGGTCTACTTCTTCTAGAGATCTAAATCCTTAGCATGTCTACAAGAGACATGCATCCCCAAATAGAGCCACTGTTAGCACTCAAAATTGCATTCACATTTTGAGCGTCTATTTCAAATTTTGAATCACTTTGAACCCCCTATGAATGCTTTTCGTGCATATTTACCTGGTTGTACCTTTGAGCTCCATGAGGTGTTTAATGTTTCTAGCACTTTTCATTTAGTGCATCTATGTCTTCCATGAAGTTAAACTATCATTCCGAGCCATTTCGTGAAGTCCCATTTTGAGCATTTGTCAAATCTGCATTTTTGTTGAAGTGGCAAACAATGATAGGAGGTTGTGTTTGTAGTTGAATATCTTGCACCTAGTGATGTTTCATGACTCACCACTTTCGGAGTATTTAGTTTCCATACCAAAAAGTCTATTTTTCAGATTTTGAGTCATTTTGAGTTAGTTTGACTAGGTTTTTAATCCCTCGAAGTTGGTCATTTATTGATATCATGCTAATACAATTTGTTCATAATTCTAAAAAGCCCTATTTCATGTGTTATAAATTTTGATCAATTGACCCAAATGATGAAATTCCTTTTGTGTTGTATTTTAGAGGTTAGATAAATGTTATGTTTCAAGTTTGACCTTATGAAGAATCCATTTGATATGTTTTTGAACGTGATTCCAAATGCAATTTCTAACTTTTTACTAGTGTCAACATTTGTAGATTTGTTAGTACCCATGTTTGTGATGTTATATCTTGAGATCCATGATAGGTGAGATTGAATGGATCATACCATTATGTTTTCCTCCAAAGTTCTAATCTTCAAATCTTGACAAATTTGTCTACACACTTTTCTAGGTCCATTTTTCTTGCAAAAAATGTTTTCTGTCAGTGTTTCCAATTTGCAAAATCCAAGTAGCCTACTTTGATTGCTTGTCATTTGTGCCTAGTTATTTGTCATGAGACCAAATCATATATTTATATTTTCCTTGTGACACTAAATGAACATCCCAGTTTTTGTACCCGCAAGTATCAATTTACCCAATTTTTGAAGCCAAATCCGAACACAATTTAATATTTTTTGACATGTTTATGTGTAGGTAGATCTAAAAGGACAACTTTGTTGGTCAATATATTTTGACCACAAATTCATCATGAGATGAGATTTGACAGGATTTAAGTTTGTGGAACAAAAATTAGTATGTTCAATTTTAGAGCTCGGTCAAGTGTTTGGATCAATTTTTAAAGCCAACCAATAGGCCCTATTAGTAGAAAGTCTTAGTTTGTGAATGCATGATAAAATAAGTTTTGAATGATTGTTTAGTAGTCAAATTTGTATCGAATCAATATCAGGCAATTAGTGGATTAGTTTGAGGGTTCAGGTGTTTGAAAACAACATTTTTTTAGCCAGACCCACTTTGGGGCCTCACTGATTCCATTAAATTAGTAAAGTGTTATGGGAGCTTTTGCTACCATCAATCACCTATATATCCAAGTGTATTACATGGCCCTATTAGATTGTGGTGACTGATTGGGAAAGTACTACACATACTCCATTTTGGGCCAACATGTAATTATTAATTATAATCCTAAAATGACATAAAATACTTGTATAAAAGGATTTAGGTTTAGGTATTTTATTATTATGTTGTGATGCAAAATTGCTTCTTGTGGCAGTATTTAGTTGTAAGGGATTACAGATTGTAATAAAGTTGTAATCACTGGATTGTAATAATATTGGACTTGTACTTTGGTGGGCGTAGCATAGGGATTGGGTAAACCATGTTAAATCTTGATGCCATGTGTTCATTTATATGAGATCTATTATTTTTTGTTATTGGTTATATTTGCATGTAGTTTTTACTTCTGTCTGTGGTTTTATCCTAACAGGTCTTGCCTTTCCCTATGGAGAAAGCACCCACAAAAAGAGTACCATTGAAGTCTGAGAATAATGGGGTCAAGATTTTTGAGATCCACAATTATCCAGTTAGGGGTCTATTTTTTTATGGAGATAATAAGTTGGAGGACCTCCCTGATGCTATTTCAAACTCTTGTATCTATCTTCAAGTGAACAATATTCCCTATAACATACTTATAGTTGATTGTAGCTAACAAGTTTTATGTTTCCTTAGTGCTATGCAAAAAAGCAGGCCTTAGGCAAAGTGGACCTAGAGATATTAGATACTCAAGTCATAATTTATTATAGTGGTTTTACATAATGGAGTTAAAGGGTAGGTCTTTAAACTTTAGTACTATTACACATCATGAAAGTGTTACATAGTGCCTTGGTAGCATTGGTGGCCATAAATGGTATATAAGTATTGCAAAACATTCAATCATGAAAGGGAATGTACCAAGAATCAACAAAGTAGGGGATTTCGATAGGAAGAACATTATTTAGTAAAAAATTGGACACTACTATGTTCCACCTATACCTGAGGATGTACATGTATTTTGAGTTGAGGATCCTTAGTTTGTGAAACTAAATGTTGGAACTTGGCATGTTGGTCCTCTTTTCATAGATCCATCAATAAAATTATATAATCTTGAATTGAGTGACACAAATATCTTTGGAATTCCTTCATATTCCTTAGCATAGCTTGTTGTTAGTTTCTTTTATGTGCATTGCAAAATAAAGTTCAAAATAGGAAACTACATATGCAATATAAATTATATAATATCCCCAAAATGTAGAAGTTCAATAGTAGATCACACATGTAATGGAAGAGTAGTTCACCCAGTGAAAAGGTAGTGGTAGAAATATGGAGAAAAGCCTAGGTGTAAAGGTAGAAGACAGTTTACAAGAGACCCATAGCAAGTTGGAAGGTATCAGTGTTTAAAAAGAAGAAGAATAGTTAATGCAGATGTTGAGGCAAGGGAAGCATGCATAGAGTAAGCCATTGATTAGTAGAAGGAATAGTTCACACCTCTTAAAAAGGCCCACAAGCAATTAGAAGGAGCTATATTTTAAAAAGCAAATGCCCACGATGAGGGAGGAGCTTCCAAATTAAGAATGTAGAACCATGCACTAAACAAAGAGCCATTATGAAAAAGGGGAACATCACCTAATAAAATTCAAGAAGTTGCTACAAATAGATGAAGCCATTTAATGAGATGAAGTCACATGAGAAGGAAGATACATCCGTTTGTTTCTTGATCATGTGAGACATTTGAAGCCCCATGCGAAGGGCATTTGGTCAAGTAAAAGAAGCCAATGCTGAAAAAGCATTAAAAAGCACAATGAATCTCATGCCCATGAAAGATATGAAGTCAACAAAGCTATTAAAAAGCCACATCATGGTCCTCTATGGCAGTGCCATCAAGTAGACAACACCATGAATCAATTCCCCAAATCTACATATGAATCTCTTATTCTTGAATTAGATTTGTTCAAAATAATAAATATTAGCCTGGATCTTTTGCTAAGGGTTTACGGGGACCTCAGAAGAAGACGTAGATCAAAAGTCTATAAGAAAGGGTGTCCTATATGCAAAGGCAATTATCACACATCTATTGTGGGGTAGGACTTTTTTGTCATGCCCAAAATTTATGAGATAAAACACAACAATTTTTTTTTTTAAATATTTATTATTATTTTATTTTATTTTTCAATCCTTACACATAACAATAATGATATAAGACTGATACACATCATTGACTATTCAAATAATTTAAGTCTATGAGAATATTAAAGCTAACCACAATCATTATCTAATCTAACTTATTAGAGCTTAATCATTTTCCATGCCTACCTAAACCTTTTCCAAATAATTCTATGTTTTCTAACCAATATTCTAATTCGATGCCAAACATGTATTGTAATAGACTCAATCTATCCCTTTGGAGGAGCTACACTCTAAGGCTAACCTAATATTTTAATAATACTTGGTTTCCACAAACTAATAAAATCCTAAGGAAAGCATTAATTACTTACCATTTAGATCTTTCCAATAAATTATTTCAATTTAAATTCAAATATAAAATTTCCTAATAACAACTTCATCCCACATATTAAATAAAAAAGAAGAAGAAAATTAATTAACAATTGTATTCTAAGTTTCTTTCCCACATCTCTAATTACATATCAAAAACTAGCACATAGCTTCTAACACACTACTTACTAATCCTAATACTATTTTCTTTATTTAGCTTAAAACATGCTTATGTTACTAAACCACCCACTTGCTATCTGCCACCATAGCATCTAATCTACACAAAAATCTTAACTACATTATTAATGCCCATGACATGTATTAGACAAGGCAATTTTCTTCCCTATTATCTCAACTTTTAACTCAAGCCAAGCCTATCTAGGAGGGTTCATGTGAGAAATTAGAAGGCTCCCTCTAAAGCATGTCCCCTTTTGGCATTTCCTCCAAGACATTTGTTGGAGGTGACAAGTCTAAAACTGCTTGTGATGAAATGTCTTGTCTTTTTTTTAAAACTTAATCTTTCACACCACTTGACGCCCAGAAAAGTACATATTTTTCTTGGAATGGGCCTCTCTACCCAAGGCATATTCCATTCTTCCCTAGGCCTATGTGCTACTCAAGGAAAGAAAGTCACTTGATTTTATAAGTTGCCATATGTTTAAATAGACTTTTCATGTCCCCTCCTTGTGATTGCGCCTAGGTTCTACAGCTCATGGAATTTGCTTGGGTGAAAGATATTAACTCATTTGTGGTGTTTATTTTCCTGATTTGACTTTGTCCTATTGAAGTACGGATCACCTGTCAAGTGCTTGAGTATTGGAAAAGTCATGGTGGCAGATTTAGGTGGGATCCCATTGCCCACTAAAGTATGACTCATCTAGTAGCCTTTTTCCTTATATCCTTAGGATTTGACGCCTAATGCATGGTGCCCCAATTTTTTTTTAAACTTGGTTAATAGAAGAATGAAAATAACAAAGTGGGTAAATAGGGTAGTTAATATATATATTTTTTTTTCTTTAGATGTGACTCCTCTAGGTCATGGGTCTCTTATAAACCTTTACTATTATTATTTTTATCAGTAGAGGGTCATTCAAATTCAATCTATGGCTTAGCCCTATTTTATTTTATTATTTTATTTGGATTATATTATAAGTACTTCCTATATTTTAGTCTCCTAGGCTAGAAATAGATCTTTGTGATTATTATATTGGTCTATAATTGGAGAGTGAATTTTTGTCCCTTCTCCATACATTTTCATAAGAGTGAATTACACTCTCCCAGCCATTTGTTTGAGGTCAAGTATGTTTGCTCACATTGTTTTTTTTTTCACCTATGTGATTTTGCTCAAATGGGAATATTATATACATGAATGCTCACTTTAGTGTTAAATTTAATGAAGGGCTAACACTTTAATTAATGCATTCAAATAATCATTTCAAAGCAACCTACTGAAAGATGATTTTGAGGTCTTTCCACATGTTTTCTCACTTATTATCAATAGATTTTAAGTCCTTTCTTAAAAAAAAAAAAAAAAAATTTTAAAATGAACAAGATCTACCATGAAACCTATTAATCCAATCTTTCCTTTATACAATGAAACTTTTCTATATTGAACTAAATCACTCTGTTGAAATCATCTACATTATCAACCATGATATGAGCACACTTTAGTCATCACATTTCATACATGAACTGGCATATTTTAAAGAAGGTATTCACTTGATCTTGATGGCATTATCTACTATTGAATAATTATCTAAAATAATTTCATGGAACGTTTCCAATGTTATATACACTAAGACTTCACTTGAAATAATGAGTAAATAAATCTAGGATCCAAACGACTTTTCCATACTATTGTCTTAATCTATTACATCAACTTTATATCTTGCATTTGAACAAGATCCCTTACAAAATTTACCAATTTATTCATTATAATGAAACCTTAATGAGAATTCTAACTTTTTATATGGATAATCACAATCGAATGCATCTTCAATTCATTATTCTAAGATATAATTATGACTATTTCTTATCATGAAGCTATCTCATTATGACAGAGAAGATAGTCAACTCCTTCTATTCCAATAAAGCTCATAAAGATAGAGTCTTATAATGCATTTAGTTAAGAGAACTTCCAAAATTATTTTCTTTGCCCATGACCCATACATCACAATTGTACAAATGGAGATTTTCTTTTATAGCTCAATACACAAAACAAAAGGAACAAGAACTATACTTTTACAAATACAATATTTGATGCCAAAAAAAAAACAATATCTCCTTCCAAACAAATGATATGTCCCTTATGCAATCATTCATTGCAACCACATGAACAAAATGGAGAGTTCTCCATTACAACAAAATGATAGGTTTTGTCTTCAAGCAACGTCCATAAGATGGTTATTCCAAGCTTGTTTCCATTGCTCCCTTGATCACAAAATCTGAAAATACATCACAAATAGACAACAAGGACCATGGGTGCTTTCCACCCAACCATAGGTCTCAAAGAGACCACCCCCGCGCTAGGGGAACAAGCCTCAAAATGGGTTTCACACATACATCACAAAATTTTGCATGAAGGCACAACACAAAACACAATCAACACCCTTCCATGGCTTTCACAATGATTCACCATTGGAATCATAAAACATTGGGTGAAGGTGGGCTCTTCAAGGAGGAGAAATTCATAAATATCATATTGCCAATACATTTTTCCTCTCAAGGCCACCACAACATAAACAACATATTACCACTGCATTGCCTCTCAATGCCTTCAAAACAACCATCTTCTCCTCATCCACCAAACCTCCTTGTACCTCCCAAACAACAAGATTCATGGCCATGAAGGAGCCCATGCTCCATAATAACAACCTCATCATGAGGTAGAAACAAAATTTTCTTTCTCACCTGCAATGTCAAGCCCAACTTATGCCCTTCACCCAAGGCTTCTCTGCCCTCCCAAGGGTGAGTGAAGCCTTTACACCCATAATCACAATCAACACTCACATTCAACAAGAACAACAGCAAAACAAATGAAGAATAACAAAATAAAACCAAGAAAGGATCTACAAAACACATTCTCTTTCCATTCCAACATAAACAAAACCAAGAAGGTGAACCAAAAAATTTACAAGAACATCACACATTCTCACATTGTCACAATACATAATCAATGCTCATAATGCAACAAGAACACCACACTTTCACCCAATACCCAAAAATCCATATCACAAGATTTACAATGCAAATGCATACTCTATTAATGAACTCTCACACTTGCAAATTTGTTTAACCATGCTAAAAGCAAGAAATGAGAAAGAAACAAGTTTTGAGACACCAACCTTGGTCCAAGCTATGGTAAGGATAGTTGTAGTAGAGCTCCCTTAATCTCCCTCCAAAACCTAACAGTCTCTAAAATTAGAGAGTGGGTAGACACCCCAATAGTTTTGCCAAGACCCTCTAATAAAGCCTTCTCACTAACTTATTTTAGCAAAAACACTAAGCCACTACTTCTTACAAACTTGTCTCCTCGAACTTTTCTATTTTTGACTAAGTGGGAACATGGATATGACAACTCCAAATTCGAATTGATGGAAGAATGCATGGGTAAAGGGGCTCTCTAGGCTATCTAGGCACTCACATGATCAAAAATAGGTCCCTGACATGATGTACTATCATATGGGTAACTTATTTTCACCTAACAGACACTTAGGGACCACCTAATGACCCCTAAAAACCCTAGCCAAGTCCAAATTCGAATTTCTTTTGATTGAGACTCCTAATGGCATTTTTTTCTATGTGAGGTTAACTTGGGTACAACATTGGGGTTAGGTTTAGGTTAGGTTACTTCTTGTCAAATCTTGAATGACATGGCATCTCTACATGGACAACACAAGTGTCAAATGACACACACAAAACAACACATCACATTAAAAGTGACTTAACTCCAATAATGCATGAACTAAGCTATTACACACATATAAATTCACATATACAAAATAAAACACATTACAATGAGGTTTGAATCTTTTCCACTGATTCAACCTTGGCTATGTCATGTTTGTAGTAGTTTGAGCCTTAATTCCCCTTTAAACCCATGGTCAAATTCCTGCACACTAAACTCAAGCATCAGTAGTCCAAGAAAATCATGTAATTAATAAGTACATAAGTGAAATAATCATTATCTCATTCAACATTAGACTTGCATATATTTCATCATCTCAATTTAACTTTCCCTTTCTCAATCATTTCAAATATAACCTTCAAAATATTAAAATATCAAAACTTACATATCACATTTCGGCATTTGAGTTCCATACCTCAATCTTTTTAATTAAATTACATTTTCTAATAATTTCCATGTAAAATGCTAACATAAAACTTTACTTATCAACATAACATGGTCAATTAATATTTTGAATAACTTCATAGTCTATTTTTTTTTTATTATTGCAACAAGATGCTAAATTTTACAACTATTGAATCTCTAGGTATGCGGGTTAGGTCTCAATGCATAACAAAATTTATCTTTTAACTCTAATTTCAATTGTAAACATTACATTCTTACATTACAAGCATTTCTACCATTCAATTTCTATTAAAGCAATGTCAATAGCTTAAAACATGAGTAGAACCATTAAATGCATCGATTAGGTCATAATATGCAGAGGTAATTGCAGATCATCAAAATGCAGATATCTAAATGACATAACCCTAAGGTCTCAAAAGTGTATAAATACATAAGATTAAAATCACCGTAATGCAATTATCTCATTGATACTATGATAGATCGGGTGAGGCCTCACATTTTTAGTGTTTAAATATTAAAATAGTTATGATTTAAGTTGTCCAAAGACAAGAGCCTTTTGGAAAGGCACGACTTGCACAAGGGCCCCACTGGTAGATAGGCTAGAGGGTAGTACATTAGAAATTTTAAACAAGCAAATAAATGCACTGACACAGTGGCAAGGTGTCTTGATTGTGTGATGGGAACTTACTCATAAAAGAAAGATGGTTTATGGTTAACTAATCCATAAATGAGAGAAGATGAAATGTGGTAGTGGGTCCCAACTGGTGGTGAGGTGGTGATTGGTAGCAATTTTAGATAGAGGCATGAGATCATGCCATGTTGCCTAGATCAATGGCTGGCACATGAATGCTTCCTAGAGTTTCTTAATGGTTAAGTGAAGTGGCTATGTGGGTGACTAACATGTGTTAGTGGACCTACTCAGGTGATGATGTGGCATTCTAGTGATAGGTGTGCAGAGATCAGCCAATTGGAGATTGCCACATGGCACATCGATCAAACTTAGTTTTCCCTAAAATACAAAGATAAAGGGAAAATGAAAATAGTTACCATAACAAATTTTAAATCATTTTCCATATTCAAAGTCCACGTCAGATCTTTTAATTTCAAAAGAGTATAATCTAAAGTTTTAACTTTAGATAATTTTAAATATTTTAAAAGTTCAAAATTCAAAAAGTTGTAGACCTGCGTTTTTAGTAGAGGGGGACATTTTTCAAACTAAGATTTTGGAGGTTTTTGAGAGGCTAACATAGTGAAATTATTTATCTTTGATCTGTTGTAAGGGTTCCAATTTGTTGGAGAAAAAATGCCCATTACTGTGATGCCAAGTTTTGGTTCCAGTCTTGATGTATTTCCAATACTATGACACCATTCTTTCAACATAATTCTCTTGTATGAACAACATTAGGAAGGATAATATAGATAGTTCAGATCTATTAGGTTTTTCTATGTTTTCATTTCATGCATATGAATGTATTATTTCAAGGAAATTAACACAAAGAACAACTAGTTGAGTTTCATCTTGACTCTTGTCTCCTTTATTAGTTATATTCAATGTTTTCTAATCTTTGAACAAAGAGCTTAGGTTTTAGTTGTAGTCCCTTAAGGCTGTATGTTATTTCATTGTTAGTTATAACTCAAGGGGTTATGTAAATGCTTCAGGGGAATCAATAGGGTTGCAAGTTTACTAATGGGGATATCATGTAAGAATGAGATCAAGCTTGAACATGGATGTCTATTTACAAGGTGAATAGATAGATTATATATATGAATATATAAATAAGTATCAGATATCCATATGTACGCATTTGATTCATGGATTTTCCCAATGGATTAGGCACTGATTAGCTATAGGATGATTAGTTCTTACTGCTGCATATTTGAGGTTTTGCTAAATTCAATATTATTAATCAATTGCTTTTCCCCTTTCATGTTGAAGAGCTACAATAGGATGCCCTCACTTAGCTTATGAATTTTCTAGATTTTCAATTTACTACTATATATCTATGTCATTTCATGATTCAATAGGAGTATAAGTGGTTGTTATTTGCTTTGTGATATTTAGCGATATGTTTTGCACTAGTATCATATTGATTGAATCTGAGGTCCACCCACCTAGGTTTTCCAGAGCCTGAAGTAGAAGAAGTGTTAAGCCTTATAGTTGGCCTAGTGTCTAAAAGGATATGTCAAAAATGGAAGCTAGATGCCCCTAGATGTGTCTTATTCTCATCAGGTTAATTGGAAACCAATAACATTTTCAAACACCAACACTCTACACTTGAATGGACATATTTTGATGTGGGATTCCTTAATTTCCTATTTCTACTTTCTTCTCAAATACTCATTTCTCTTTGGTGGAATTATGTCTCACATAGATCAAACTCTATCATCCCATATTGGTTGTGAGAAGCCTCCCACCTCCACAATTGACTGTATTAGGATTTCACTTCTTCTGATTTCAAGAAGAATAAGAATAGATGTTAGTTGCTATAGTATTGTTATGTTGTAGGATTGGAGAGTGATTTTGGAGAAGTAACTTGAGCATTAGGGTTTGAACCTAGGGTTTGGATATTAGATCTTCATTTCAACTTCTCTCTTCTTGTATTTTTCTCTCATGCATCCATGGCTTCCATTATCATCCCTCATCCTTGCATTTTCATATTAGCTCAGAGTCGTATTTGATTTCATAGATTAATCTTTCATATTATTTCCTTTCAAAGATTAGATTTCTTTTTTTGAATTACTTTGCATTGCAACTTCTCTCTTCTTGTATTTTTCTCTTATGCATCCATAGCTTCCATCATCACCCTTCACCCTTGCATTTTCATATTAGCTCAGAGTCATATTTTCTTTCATAGATTAATCTTTCTTTGTTATTTCCTTCCAAATATTAGATTTCATTTTTTGCATTGCTTTGCATTTTTATCATTTAGATTTTCTTACATCTTAATTTGCATGCATATTTTATGATCATGGAGACTATCACTCTTTCGTTTCCTCTTTGAATCTCTCATTTTATGGTGCACTTGCATGGGAAAAAACTAGGACAAATTGAGGGCCTTCATTACAAATCATTGCACTCCATGAATAGAGAGCTATGGATCGTGATTGGAGATCTCATTCTTGAGAAATCTTGGATAAAATGATTAATATAAATGTGTCGACATATTAGCACATAGTTAACACTACAAGTTGGGTAATAAGCTTGGTAGAAATTGTAGAGCTTGGTAGAAATGTAACCATTTGACTAAATGTTGAGTCACTAATAGACAATTGATCTTTATGTTAACATGAACTTCCTTCATATTTTCATCACATGTCCCCCACCTAGGACATTCAACATCTCTTTTTGATTAAAGTATTATTTTGGCACAACCTTCAATGAGTCCTTCACTCATCTCATAACTCATAGGTTCTATAAATTTGACTCTAGGTTCCATTACCTCCATACAATTTATGTTAGTGTCTACTATAAAATAAATTTCATCCTTGCATTTTTCTAACATAGTAGAAGGAATTATGTATCTCTACTTCATTCTTAGTTGAAAGTCCTTCATCATCATGTCAATGTCCTTATCTCTCACATCTTAATATTTGGCCCTATAACATTGTATGTTTAGCTTGATGGTGCACTCATCACTATTCCAACTTGTCATTCTAGGAAATTTCTTGGTAGTATTGAAAAAAGGTTAGTAAAGATTCAAATATAAATATTCCATTCTTAGATCTCGTCAATTTTGCAATGTTTTCCAACAATTTCACTCTAACAACCTCAAAGATGCTCACGTTTCTCTTTTCCATAGCCATCACAAACACTGCATGCAGAAATCTCATTGGTACATAATTTACCCTAGAACTAGGATTGAACTTGTATCCAATAATATTGCTCAATACCATAACTCAAGTATCCTCAGTTAGGTCAACCTTCATGTTTCTTCTATCAAATTTGGTGTTCAAGTTTGTCACAACAATCTTCCTAATATTTTTGTTATTTATGGGGTTACATCCTTCATTTCTTAGTCTTGTGAGCTTATGAATTCGATCATTATCAATAACAATAGTAAATCTCCTACCCAAAATATTTCTTCATGTACTCTATTGAGGATAATCCTACTGCATTCATGATTATCAAATTCTATATAAAACATATGGTTGATCATATTCAACTCATTAAGGTATGTGAATTTGGGTTTCAAGGCCAGTTTTCCATTTCACATTATACCCAAATCCTTGTTAATGTCTTCGTCTCCAACAATTTGAAATTTACAATGAATGTAACTTCTCACATCTTCTATGTGAAGTACATTTAGTGGAATTTGTGAAAACCTTCCCAAAGGGTCATCAATTAGTAAAACAAATATGTGATTCTTAAATTTATACCTTGGTCTCTCACTAACATTACACACAGATTGGCCTACCATTTTGCTAACTAATTATACTTAAAATCTCAATTGAAAGCTTCATAAAATATCGTAACTATTGTATATTAAGACTTCTACTACTTCACACTTTTAGACATTTCAATTTGCTCTTAATTCATTGTCTAATCTCTCACAGATTCTTTACACAATCAAATGGTGCTAAAAATATTTTTTGCAATCATTAAATCATTTCAAATTTAAGTTTGCATTAAATGTGCATCTACTTCATTCACAAAAAAAGTTTTTGATTACTAGTAAGAATGCTTTCTTTCATACAACTTATTGTGATTATGAAAATGTGTTCACACTTAACCATAGCTTCCTCATACTATATTCTACCTTTTTCTTACTAGGAAAGCTCTAATTCAACTTCTAGCCTTAGTTGTGAACAAATGATGCTCTTTTTGTTCTTTAAATTCTTTATTCAAATAAGATGAATAAAAAACAATTGCTGATTTCAATTTTCCATTAGGTGCATCAAAGAATTATCCTTCTAATATAGTAAGTGAACTTGATGGTTCCTTTGCTTTGAGAATACTTCCTTGAATTCTTTTACATGCTCTTCCAATGATTACTTTTGATTATCATTTTTTTCATAATTTTTTTAATTTTTCCTCTAGTAGTTAGGATTCCTATTGAAATTAATTTTGTCCATTTTGCAAAACCCTATTGTGTGCCAAAAGTTATTGCATAATTAACATATGGGTGCATTCCTTCTGTGATGAGTTGTGTTCTAATTACTTGGTGCTCTATAATTCCCAATATGTACAAGGTTGTTGCATTTGTAACATACAACTTATTTCCTTTCACCATTAGATCTTAATCCATCATTGGAGATTCTTGATGATCTTCTTCTTTCATTAACTATAGGGTTAGTATAACTAAACATTATAATATTTGTATTATTACTATCAAAATTAGGTTTCTTAAAATCTACTTCTTAGTGTCCATAACCATGAAAATTAAACAATAGAAATTATTAATAGGTTTGAAATACTTACCTATGCAATCTTTCTTCATATGACAAACTTCATTGCATATAAAACATGTACCTTTGAATTCAGTTGACTTAAGTTCATCATGTTTCTTAGATAGATTAGCTTGTTCAACTTCTTTTGGTACTTTTGTAGGTGCACTCAATTTAATCCTACTCTGATCCATTTCTTTTGGCTTAGGGGTTTCAAAAACTAGATCTAATTCCTTGCTAACTTCACTTTTCTTGCCTATTTTTTCTCCAATAAGATATCCTTGACTTGTCTTATTATAAGAAGATCTTTGAAAAAGTAACTTCTCATCAATTTTCTAACTACTAGAATAAACCTAGTTTAATTATTTTTTATCTTGAGTTAATTCTCTTTTCAAAATGGTATTGTACTTTTCTAGTTCTACATAATTTGATTTCGTAAAATCTAATTCATATGTTACTTGAGTCCAATGGGATCTTAGGTTTACATTTTTAGATTTTAGATCTAGTTTATTCTTGCTATGATCTTTCTTAAGACTCAACTTAATTTCAAAAAATTTCAACTCATGTTTCAAGATCTCCTTTTCTTCCTTGAAGGTTCCTACTTCATCACTATCACTAATCTTCTCTTTTAATTCCTTCTTAATTTCAGACGGTCACTTATCTTTTAGCTTACCAATGTAATATTTTGCATCTTGATATGTATCTTTTAGGTTGTCCATTTCTTGTGTAAGAAGAGAAATTTTCTCAAGATATTCAATATTTCTCTTCAAGTTATCCATATTTTCTCAAGATGTTAAGCCTCTTCTAAGTAACTATGCTCTGATACTGATTGTTATAAATAGACAATACTGAGAGGGGGTGAATTAGTATTCTAAAAAATAATTCCAACAACTAGATATTATTGATTACTTTGCAACATGCATAAGAAAGTAAACCAAAAATGTTGAACAATAAATTTAACCATACACAAAGTAAGCTTCTAACACTATTATTTGTTATCTATGGAAACCCTTGCCAAGGGAAAAGCCTGGTGGGGATGGTACCCATAGAATGATCCACTAAAGAAAAGAATCATGTTAAGCCTATTGACACTATTAGGAGTATATCAAATGCATACAATGTTTGAAATCCTTGTTAGAGGACTAAGCCCTATTAAAAGCCTCAACCCTATTAGGATTTGCTACAACCCTATTAAGAGTTGGTGTAACAAGTATAATGTATGCAAGAAGAGCCCATTTCCCTAACATGTAATACACATTTAAACTCCTTCATAAGAGTAGATATACATACAATATTTTCCTATTGTTGTACTCCAAAATTCATCTAATCATACACCAAATTTCTCATTATGCAATTCTCACATATCATATATACTTCCTTCACAATAATTCATATCACACATCAATTCGTCATTAGCTGCACGAGATATGATCTTAACTTATACCATGAAAACTATCAAAACTCCGATTAGTCGACCTTGATGTTTCCATATTCTTAGATAAATATAAAATTAAGTCAGAATTAAATTCTTGGATGTTGTCCCATCATAGTTAAGTAATTATTTTATTACCAAAATAATTTGTTAAGTTGTACAATTCATTTTACTATCATTTTTTTTATGCTTAGTTAATTACCTATAATTAGTAATTCTTTTGTAATTAACAATGTACTATCTTTATAGATTTGTGCATTGACATATGTCATCGTGATACTATGAATTTCTCAACCATGCATATCCTAACTTAGACTCTATCATCTATGCATACCAAAACAATCTCTATGCTACTGCAAACTATCCAATACTAACACAATTTTCTGCAACTAATTTCATAATGAAATACCAAAATATCTATGTTTCCATAAATAATAGTACTAACTCATCTCCCTAGCTATATTGCCAAAAAATTCTATGATAGCCTAAATATGCCAAGGGAGATATAAATATGATTTGGAATGCCATGCTAGTCATAAGGGACAATTAGTTTGTTATGAATGGTCTACATGACATCAAGATACACCATGTCTATAGGGAAGGAAACCATGTAGTGGATAGCCAAGTAGAATATGGACACAAGATCTTCAATGATAATGACTAGTAGAATGAGGAAGATGTTATGGTAGTGATTGAACTGCTAATCTATAAAGAGTTCTTTAAATGATAGTGCATAACTTGATGTATGAGGAGTGACTTTTCACAATGCACCTAGTTTTGGCAAGGTTCATTACCACTAAATACTTTTCTTGTTTAGTGGATTATGTTATGATGGTGATAAAATTGGATAAGGGTTTTATTTACTATAGTGCTACCTTTACTAAAAAAATAGCAATTATTATTTGTGATGAGAATGGGAAAGTTGATATTCAATGCAATATTGGGAAGGATATGTTATGACATCTAAGAGGGATATACAAATCTTGAGACTAGATTGTTTGAAAGTAATTTCCACTAATATAAGTTAGAAGGGAGGGGAATTGAATTAGCTATCTAGCTATTATAACATTTATAAATGTTATTAATCCTTGAACATGTGAGAAATATAATATCTAACCATAACAATAGACCTATACACATTAACACCATATATGTTAACTAGGGAAACCCTTGATCAGAGGTAAAACCCGACTATCGATGGTACCCACAAAATGATATACTAATATAAATGTTTCTTGCTAGAGGATGGACTCTATTATGAGTCAATAAAATACATTTAATAGATATCAATCCCCATTATGAGACATTGAATCCATGTTAGGAGATTACAACCCTATTAAGAGTTGTGCAAACTATGTTACGAGGTATGCAACCCTATTAGGAGTTGTAGAATGCAGATGGACCCACTATCCAAAAAAAGTTAGGGGTAAGATCACTTAACATTCTATCCAACTGATCTACATATTTTCCATTATAAAACAATATAAATATATATATCCTTCTCTATATTTTGACCAAAATTATCCTTTTCTAATATTGATACTAGATCACCAACTTTGCATCCTATTATTCTTTAGATCGATTACTCAAATTTACCAAATACTTTTCATATAACACTTGAATTTACAATTTATCAAAAGGAAAATAACCTTCATTTATACCATATCCTCCAAATAATTCCTTGAGTTCACCTTGAAACTTTCCCAATTAATTTAATAGGAACACATTAAGAAATTACAAAACATTACATTTATTCGTAATGACAAATCACTATTGGTTCACAGTCTTTGGAATATCTCACACATGTGACCTCAAACCTTATGCACTTCCTAATATCCTCATAAATTTGCTACTATAAGTATGTAATTACACCTATCTTGATTCTATCTCTATTAGTAAATACAATCCAAATATCAAAAATTTCTTCTTAGGTACTCTATCTTCTTACTATCTTCTATAAATCAACCATATCTTCTACATGACTTTTCAAATTTTTCTATGCACACTTAACCACTTTAGTTGGACTAAGTGTAGAATTCATCCTTAGCTATGCTTCACCTAATCATCAATATTTCATTTACATGACCTCATTCTCTATCACACGACCTCATTCTCTATCTTCTACTCTTCTAGTCTTCATTGAAACACTACTATGTTGACATAAATGACAAATATAGTCATGAATGTAGCATGTTAATCATAAACATAGATGGAAAATATCTCAATTCAAAACATAC
Source organism: Cupressus sempervirens (assembly GCA_028749045.1). NCBI lineage: Eukaryota > Viridiplantae > Streptophyta > Pinopsida > Cupressales > Cupressaceae > Cupressus > Cupressus sempervirens. Next base: position 118,216,330 of record CM053786.1, read on the forward strand.
AAAATCAAATTTTGTTTTTCTTGTTCTCATCTTTTCAAATCATCTTCATCATTCAAATATGAAACTCACTTGAATGTTTCTCTATCTACATATCTTTCTTTAGGATCAATATCAATTGTTCTCACTCTAACTCTTAGGAACAACTCTTATTCTTACTTGGATGGAAATTATTTTTTCACAACTTTTCCCTCAATGTTTCTCCTCATCAATAACACTTCTCCCATATAGTACTTAGAGGATCTTCTCACCTATTTATGGTACCTCTCTCTCTCTCTCTCCCCCCATTCATAGGATATGTTTTTCATGTATACTTCTCCCTTATTGAAACCAATGACAAAGACTTCATTATGTCAATCATATACTGGAAGTCTTCAACCAGATTGAGTGTCCAAAGACATTGTTCTAAACCAACTACCAAGAGTCCTTGATGAATCTACTCATATGATGTACCCCCCCATATAGGAAGCATCATTCAATCAAGTTAAATAATAGTGCTATGTACCACTAGACTGATGCACTCTCCACATCATCTACTCAAAAGAATACAAGGGTGTAACCCCAAGAATACCTCATAAATACTCAATAGTATCTTTAGATAATGTCTTTGTAAAGATATATGCAATGATCTCTTTAGTACTTATATACAACAATCTAATTTCTTTTTCTACAACTTTTTGTCTCAAAACATGATACTTAATAGATATATTCTTAGTCTTACAATTTAACACATTATTCCTATACATAATCATTGTACTTGTGTTATCACAATGTATGATAATAGGTTCTAAAAACTCTATTCCAATATAATTTACCATATTATTCATCTACATGATATGATTACAATTATTTGTTATTGTTGCATACCTTATTTCTCTTGTACTTTATGAAATGTAGTCCTATTTATTTCTTAGCAAAGAAACCAATCTTGCCACAAAAAAAAATTCTCCACCACTACTTCCCTTTCTATCATACGTACTGCCTTCCCAATCTGCATCAGTAGATGCATACAGAGTGAAATCACTTGAACTATCATACCATAATCTAAAATCATGTGTGCCATTTAGATATTTTAATATTTTCTTTAGCACTATCTAATGAGATTCATTAAGATCATCTTGAAATCTTGCTACTATCTCATCTAAATTTTCTATATCTAGTCTGGTGTGAGTGAAATGTTGCAAATCTTCAATCATAGATCTCTACTTCTTCTGCTCAACTGTAGGTGTCTTGTCTCTTCTAGGTAACTTGTGACTAGTTGTCATAGGTGTAGCAAACATCTTACAACTTTCCCAATCAAATAATTTCAATAAGTCTTTCAAATAATTAGCTTGTGATATTAAAATACCATCTCTATTTTGCACAAGCTCTAAACCCAAATAAACTGCATCCCACTGATCATACTCATCTCAAATTCTTTCTTTGTCTAATCTATAAACATATCACTTGCTTCATCGTTACCTCCAATGATTATGTTATAAAAATATATAACTATGATAAATAATCAATTCTCAATTTATTTTAAATATAGATTAATATCTATCATGCCTTAAGAAAATCCAAGGTTTGTCAAATATTTATTCAATTTTTCATATTAGGTACTAAGTGTTTTCTTTCAATCATACAAATATTTCTTGAATCTACATACCATGTCCTTTTATTCTATCAAAGGAAATCCTTCAAGCTGCCCAATATAGTCTTGTTATTCATATTCTTCATTCAAACTTGTTGACTTTACATCCATATAATACACTTTAGACTTCCTATTTGCTGCATAAGCCAACAACATTCTTACTACTTCCATTCTGGCAAAAAGTAAAAATGTCTCTTCATATTCTACACCTTTTTGTTCTGAATGTCCTTTACATACTAATCTAGTTTAATTCCTCACAACTTCACCTTCTTTATTCATCTTAATTATGAAAACCCATTTATTTCCTATAACTTTCTTATCTTTGTGTGTAGGAATTGATTCCCATGTACCATTCTTCACAATATGGTCTAGATCTTCCTTCATTTCTTGAATCCAATAAGCATCCTTGCACACCTCATCTATTCTCTTTGGTCAAAATTAAAAAATCAAGCATAATTTTTTTGGCAATATGGTTGAGTAGATGTCTAGATTGTTTTCATTTATGGAAACATATATTCAGTATTTCATTTATGTATTTAGTTTTATAAAATTATCTAAGTGTTATATAGTTTGCAACACCACATCTAGATAGATGTGATATGTATGAATGAAACACTTTGACTTATCTCATGCATAGTTGAGGATAACTATATTAAAATGTCATGATGATGTACATTGATACTATTGGTATGATTTTTTACATTTTGCAGAAGTTATGAAAATTTTCTAGAAATTTTGGTGAAAAATCATTTAGGTCTTTTGTTTTAAGTAGATTAGGGTTTTCACTCCACATATTTTGAAAATTTTAAGGTTGCCCTAGTTGTGTCTTTCTTCGTGTGATGGTAGATTCTATTAACTTCTAAAGGTTGGTTTCTTAACTTAGCCATGAAAATGCCCTAAATTTGAAAACCCTAGGTTCCCCTTTGAATTTTTGAAAAGGAGTTATAAAATGCTTTAAGTTCATCCTTTATGATCTTACGGTATAAGGTTTCACGTAAGAGTGGAATGCCTTTCTCTTTTGTTTCCATGGTCATGTTTTATAGCGCAACAAAGAAGCATAAATAATTTCATGTTCTATAGGGATACACTCTTATTTTTCATAGTAGTGGAATTGCTTGGCCAGAGGCTTCCTGATCATATGAATGGTTTTGTATTTGAAGAGGCATAAAGGTTTATTGCACTTTGAATGATCTTGTTATAGGGCTATGAGTAAGCAGTTTGAGCAAAGGGGCGGAGAGGTATTGAGTTGTGATCTATGTATATACATTTCAATGAACAACATAAAGGTGTAATATCCTAGCATGGCATAAAGCTTTATTTGAAAGGTGCATGAAAAATTTTCATGGTTCTACGAGTAAAAGGGTAAATGTAAGAGAGAAAGTAAGGTTCAAATGTGATTATGTGCATATGTTCTTGAGTTTATGGACAATTGTAAAGCCTTGTTCTAGTAGTAAAGGCATCGAGTGGGATCTGTTGAAATGTCAGAAGGCCCAATTGTAGCGAATCAGACAAAGGCATGACATTTATGTCAGATGGGCCCAACCCGCATGGTATATGACTTAAAGTATGAGTTTTGCATGTGTACAAAATAAACGGCGATGTTATTTTTAAATTTTCTAAGATCAAATCTAAGTTGTTGATATTTGAGAAGGGCAATTTTTGTCATTACGCCCTTACACTTGCCATAAAATCCTATGAACAAAGGGCTATTTTCTCTTCTCTCTGTAGTCACGAGTTCAGTCTCAGTGTGTAGGCATAAAATGGTAAGTATGTTGGAGATAAAAGAGAAGGCTTTATATTTTTATGATAAAAGGTAAACGTAAGAGTGGGATGTCAGTTTGGAAGGCTCTCCGAACATACAAGATAAATGGATTTCATAGAGGTGTAAAGGATTGTTCAAAGAGAGCCATAAGGTATTTCGATGCTATAGGAAAAGCTAAATCGTAAGAGTGGAAGGTAAGATTTGAAGTCTTACGGTGTCCCGAGAAATGAAGCAGAGCAATGTAGAAGAGATTTTTGGGTTTTTTGCTAATACGAGGACGTGTGAGCATAAAAGGAAAAAAGGAAAGAAGAGGTAAGAGCTTTATGCTCATACGAAGAATTGTTGAGCCATGAGATCGAAGGTGACAGTCGAAGGGATTCTGATCCTATGGTGTGAAAGGCTGTGTATAAGCATAAAAAGTGAAGAAGGCTAAGATAATGGTTTTATGCTTATACGAAAAAGGTCTAAGTCATAAAAACGTAAGAATGTAGTGAAAAGGTTTGAAATCCTCTTGGCTAAAAAGCATCATAAGAACATAAAAGGGATTTTCAAAAAAGTGCCAAGGCGTCATTACATTCTTACGATTAGGGCAAATTAAAGCATCTCCGAGTGAACATAGAGATCCATCGAGGGAACTTCCGACATTATGAAGATTGAAGGTGATGCAGGAGCATCCAAAGGTATAAGGGCAATCTTGTGTCACCCAAAAAAAAAATTCCTAGACTTAGTTTCTATTTCATGTGTTTTCATTTTTGGATACCCATTTGGGTCAAATAAAGGTTCTAACTCTCACAGTTCCACTATCAGTGTTCATGTAAATCTCAAAAAAATAGGAGTATGTAATTGAGCTATCATTTTGGTGAACTAGGAGGTGTAAATTGGCTAGATGAATGTAATTGTAATTTAGAGCATTCCAAAAAAAGAATCAGGTCAAAGGGCCCCATGGTTTGAAAGTTATTGCAATTTTTTGGGTTGTGGAGACCTCCTAAGAATGCTTCAAAGTTAGGTTAGGGGCATTAAATGACCTCAAAAAGGGCCAAAAAATGGGGGACAAGAAAAGCTGGTCCATAGGGCTATAGAGTGTTTCAAGAGCTTTCCAAAAATGCAAACGGTTTGTCAATCGGAGCTACGGTTCAAAAGTTATGCCTCTCGAAAGTTTGGTTACCATTTCTAGATTCTTCTAGATTTGCGTCAACTTCTAACATAGCTTTTGGAACCTTCTATTTGGTCAGTGGATGCCTACTAGAACTTTCTAGAATGTACTCCTAGTCCTTAACCCTTCAAGGTCTATTTAAGGAGATTTTTGGCATTGTAAAAGGCAGTTCAGAGCAGAGTTTGAGAGGAGGTGCTGAAAGGAGAAATTATCTCCACATTTATGCTATTGTAAGCCCTTAGGGAATTTTTGGAAGTTTATTTTCTTTGTACTGAATGTACTAGCTTATTTTTTAGTTAATACAATTCCCCTTTTCTGTTGTGTCCATTCTATTCTTGGGTTGTGTCCCCATCAGAAGGTTTGACTCAACATAAGAATCGAAGAGAGTCATTTAAAGAGAAAATAGCTGATGTGTCATGACAGGTAAGCAAAAAAGACAAAATTATTGTAGCCAAGTAAAATAAAGCTTTGAAAAGTACATCAAAATCAAATTTTGCGACTGATATACCCTGATGGCAACTTGCGTTCATAGTTTTAAAGCTCATGCATGCTAAATTTATTGAAAAGGTCGATATATGTATGATTAAAACATTGAAGATTGATTAACTATCAGCGTATTTACTACTGTGAAGAAGATTTTTTTTTGTCCCATTCTGAAATTTGAACGTTTTAGTGCTCTGTGTATTCTGTGCTACTGTCGAAGAATCCAAAATATAGTTTGAAGGCAAACATGGCTGACAAAGAAGTTGAAGAGATACATGAATAAGAAGTTGAAATTGAAGACAAGGGTGATGATGTTGTAGAAGTCACACTAGAAGGAAAAATAAAGAAATCTGCTGCTAAGACAAAAAAGAAGAAAAGGGTCAGAAAATTGAACAAGCATGTAGAAGACTAGCTAAAACTCCTTCTAGGGTCATCAAATGCAATTTTTGCAAATGATCATATATTCAAAGACCCTTATGTTTTTGTTCAAGATGTCTAATTCCCTAGAATGATTGGTTATGATCTTTTTATGTACGTCTATTAGAATAGAACTAAAAATGTACCAGTGTGTAACCCCTAGAACAGAAATATGGAAAAATTAATTTTTCCAGAAGTATTCATTGATGTTGATTTGATAAAAGCCCTAATAAACTCCTACAATCTAGTAACCAAGACTTTCCATAGGCATAATGGGAGTGTATTATGTACATTGGACAGAACTTCTTTTGTTGAGGCTTTTGGATTGATGGGACAAATGGATGTACGTATTGACATTACGGATCTACAAGGAAAATTTGATAAGAGTAAAACCTATTTTGTAAAAAATGTCATATATTCCACATATTCCTGTGCAAAGGTTAAGAAGGCAGGGGTAATTACAAGAAAGGCGGGAGACTTTTTACCTTTGAGTAGGTTCAAGAATTACTTCAAAAACACAGTTTATGGGTTGCACAAAGTATTGGGGAGTGATGGTGTAGAGGATTGTGTATATGGTTCTCTTTTTCTGATGCCATGTGACATACATGATCCTTTTCATCATAAGGTGTATGATTATGTGGCCTTTATCATTGACAGTATGCACATGCAGATTTGTGATGCTAAGAAAGGAGAGATAAAATACTTCAAGTTCCACCATTATTCATTATTGATGCACCTTATCCTATATAGCAACATTGGGTACATTAGTGGAGACTTCATTGATCAAACTTCTGATGAATTTGGTGAGTTACCTGTGCAACTCTGGACTCGTATTTGGCATAAGGATTTATTTTATTGAAATGCCCTAGTGTTTTTAAATTTGTTCAGTTTTGTTGTCATGAGGCAACTAGATCATACTTTCTTTAGGGCACCCAATGTTTTGAAGACTCTGCATAGGCCCTCTTTCTTAGATGAAAAAACAAAATTAGTTCATAAATGGGGGAGTATATTTTTGTTTAAAGAATGTATGTTAATCAGAGTATTTGCATGCCCACAACCTCCTCATCTACTACCTAAATATTTACCCCCCAGACTGGCTATTATTGAATTCTTTTGGCAATTCTTATTGATGAATAGAGAAATGATCCCTCACTCTTTGCATAAGCCTACTTTTGTGTGTAGAAATTTTAAAGTAGGAGATTTTGAGATCGAAAAAAATTCATTTGAGGAATTAAATGGGTTTTTAGGTCAATGTAAATTTGCTACTAGGCCGTATAGGATGTATGACTCTGAAAGTTATATTGCAAATGAGTTCAAGGGCATTAAGGGTTTTATTCTACCTCCAAGCAAGCCAATCCCTATAAAGGACCTTATTGCCAACATAGTAGCAACAGGGGAGGTAGATGAGTTATTAAGGAAATGTAAGGAAATAAGGAGAGTGGAGAATGCTTTGAAGAGAACCAACCTTGATTTTAAGGGTTTCTATACAAAATTTCCATATCCTAATAATCTAAGAAAGATGGTTGAAAATTTTGACAGTATTATGTCACAAATGCCTCATGAGCATGAGGGAGAGCAAGCCACTATAAATAGAGAATCTCCTGAGCTAGATACACAATTGGAAATTGAGTTAGAAGAGGAGAAACCATCAACTTTAGCCTGGGTACCACAAGGAAATAAGAGACAAAAGATAATGCACATCCCTGAAAAGGTGGTAAGCAGAGCTATACAAGTCATGTCTTGAAATAGTGAGTATTTTGATGATATTAGGAAAATTTATTTTCACCAAAGGGCTATTGAAGCAAGGAAGGCTTCTACTAATTTACAAATTGTAGCATCAAGATTGGATGAAAGGTTCATTCAATCTAAAATGTTCATGGAAGATGATGATTTCATTAAATCATCAAAATTTAAAAGTTTTCTCTATAAGATCAAACAAAATGAACTCACCTTTAGTCTCATTCCAGGAGAAGATCCAGAGAAAAATAAGGAGTTAGTTGAAAAATTATGGCTTATGATCCTAAGAGTGAAACAATGACTACTGCAGAAGCCAGAGAATTGGTACATAGGAGTGGTATGATTCTAATACCACATTGGGATATTGAGAAGGCCTTTGTGTTGCATCAAATGAGAAGACAAGATAAGGCCATCAGTTATGAAGCCACTAGTAGTGAAGGCTTTAAAAGAGGGTCAAGTTTTAATGTGGACACAAAAACCTTGGCACTATGGAGTGTGGCCTCTAACACTAAGAAGCCCAAGATGATGGATATAGAAGAAACTACTCAGGGAAATATGATTGTGTGGACATTGGAGAGCACTACTTGGAAGGAGATCTCCAGCTTGGTCAAACATTTTTCTCTAATGAATGAAAAAAAGGTTGATGAAATTAAGGATAAGTTAGCTACAATGTGCAATGAATGCCTTGATATTAGAAGAACATATGAAGAAGAGCTCAAAATGAGCCGTGTACAGAAACAAAGAATAGAAGAGTTGGAGGGAAAAATTAAAATTCTGGAAAAAGAAACAAAATCCCTCAAAGAAAAACTCAAGGCAGCAGCAGAGGTAGAACATGCACCAAGGAAAGAGGAAGAAAGAAGGCACATGGTAGAAGTAGAGGCCCAAACAGAAGAAATACCTATAGGGGTAACAGTGCCAGTGCCTGTGATTAGTGTGGAAATAGAAATGTCCAAATCTGACAGTGACACCAAGAAAAATGACTTGATGGATGTATTAAATCATAGAATAAGCATTCTAAAAATAATATCTCAAGATTCTTATAATACATTCATCAATCTTCAATCTGCAGACTAGGTATGCAAGGATGCAATCAGAAGGCTTGAGCCTATTTTTGAACAATGGGGGCCATATATGCAATTCTTTGATAGTTTGATACCCTTATTAGCTAAAAAGCTAGATCTCCCAAATAAAGTTATTACTATGAAGGAAGGTATGGATAAAGTGAAAGATTTATTACAAACCTTCATAGGGAAGCTGGCAATAATTCAAAGCAAATTGAAAGTGCTGAAAAATGGTTTCTATTCTTTAATTCTTTCTATTATTGATTCTGATGGTAGGCTAAAAGATTTTAATGCTTGGTCTAGTTCTTTTTATCACATTATAGACTTCCCACAAGTGGTACCTATTTTCCAAGATGGTATTCATGAGTGTCTCTTCAATAAACTAATTGATACCCTTTTCAAGATTGAAACTAAAATGAATAGGTTTACCATAGAAGGAAGGGTGATTACTGATGCCAGGTGGCAGAAAATTGTTTATGAACTAATGACAGTCAAGGAATGTGAATGGCCCACCAAAAGAAAAGTATTTGTTTGGGAAGCAATCACAGAGACTAAAGCATTACCAAAAAGGAGCAGTTAGAGAAAAAGACAAAATTGAAGATTTTATGCTCCACCTATCATCTGCTACTATTTTATTTATTCCCTTTTGAGTTAAGGTGTTTAGTTCCTTTTGAAAAGGGGTAATATACCCAATTTTATAAAAGGACACCTGTCTTGTTTCTCTTAGCCTGAAGCTCGTTGCATTTCAAACTATATAAGTGAAATTCTAGGGCTAGAGAAAATATCTGAATTCTATTTTTCTAAGTAATATGCTTAGTCTGTGTTTGGTCCAAATTTTTGAAAGAAAATTCATGATGTATTTTCTCTATTAATTCTTTGAGGATACATGAATATAGAGTGAGCTGTATTTCTTTTTGAAGATCATTCTGAGTCTATTGTAAATGGTATACAATTTTCAAAGAAAATAAATACAAATTGTGAACTATCCCCATATCATTCTTTTATGAATCTTGTCTCCTTTTTATTACTGGGTTATCTTGATATTGTATAAGTAAAGGCTTGTGCAATTGAATGCAATCTAGTTAGGTTGTATATCTGTTTATCATTGTTGTTAATTCAATGGATTAAATAAAAGCTTTGGTAAATGTGGTAAGGTTTCTTTAGTAGTGGAAAGGGTTTTCAATGATGAATTCTGATAAGAATTGTTGATAGAATTTGTTGTAAGGCAACAAATTAGATCTGAGAATTTTCTGTAGACTCTGAAACCCAATGGATTAGGAACTGATCAAATTGATTCAGCTAAAGGAGAAATATATCATAAATGATTATCAAAATGCAACATCAAATCAAATTTTACTTTTATTTCTTGTAGATCTTTAAAGGTTGGCCAATACTTTTCTACATGGAATGTTTTAGCTTCAGTTAGCCACTATTGTTGAAAACATCTGCAGATCTATAGAAGAAATTTTGGCCATATCTGTTATATGGGATGTGTTTATCAAGTTATTCATAATTATGTATGTGTTTGAGGATTTTGAGATGAGAATCAGAATGAAAGTAAAAATAATCCTCATACAATTTTCCTAGTCTTGAATCATCTTTGGGTATACCCACCCTAGTTTTGCAGAGCCAAAAGAGTAGAGAACCACCTTTGGTTTTGTTGAAGTTGGGTCCAAATGTTTTACACATGTAATTGTTAATAAGAATTGGTTGACCTTTAGCTTGTATGAGTATTATCATCTTGGTATTAAGCATTTTTTTTCTTTGTGGTTTTAAGCCTTTTAAAACACCAATAAAATGGTGACTCTGTTGGGGAGTTGTCCAACACATCTGTGAAAAGTACTGCAGCTTCTTTGCTCCAGTTGTGTACGTGTGTGTCATGTTATCTATGTTTTTCCTGTGGTTATAAGGGAATATTTTAGTGACAAACCTTGAGAATTTAAAAATGGATAAAGCCCAAGTACCATAGCTACACACTGACGTATTCAACCTATCCAAGTGTCTTATCTAACAAGCAAGAGTTGCAGTCTTACAAAATCAGTGATTAGTCTATGTGTGCCAGATATTTTGTTTCTACTTGTGAGTTGTGTCCATTAAGTCAGTAATAAGTGTCATTGTATATTTTCCTGAGAATAGGGTGGTGACTCAGTCAAGGTTTTGAAGCTAGTGCTTATTTTAACAAAAGGTGAATATGGCTAACAAGAGAAAGAACACAAGAGCTTACATGAGAGCCAATCCTGATGTACCAATGTATACTGATCTACCCCAAGGTGGTAGGAAGAACCAAAATAAGAAAAAGACAGATTCAAATCCCACTTGGAAACCCAGAGGCAATCCATCCATCAATTCCCACAATCAACCAGTACTAGGAAGAGATTCTTCTTCACTTAGTTCTGAATCCAAAACTACAAGACTCTCGGGAGGCATTTTAAATACACCATTACTAGATGAGAGAGTTTTTCAGGACAAAGATGTGTCCACTGTAGGAGTTTCTTCATGAAAGCCAGATCCTGTAGCAAATATGAACTATAGGCTAAGATTTAGGAGTTCATTTGATAATCCTTTTAATCGCAGAGCAACCCCATACGTGGAACTAAACCTTATAGATCTGGATGATCCTGCTAATTCAAAAGCTACTTCTGCTGATCCTAAAGAAGTGCACTCTGAGATAGGATTTTTGAAGAAATGGATTGCTGAGGAAGAAGATAAATGCATTCATCTTGAAAAAGAGAAGGAGCAAGCCACCTTAGATGCCATAATAGAAAGGGATGCTTTGCTAAGAAGGATGGCTCCTTTAAAGGAGTAGAATAAAAAATTAGAAGAAAATACCACAACTCTCCATACTAATGTATTTGGAGATGTAGACAATCTGAGAGATAAAGTTCAAGAACAAGAAAAATTCCTAAATCAAAGGCAAGAACCAATCATTTCTCAAGTCCAAGCCTATAAGCCTGTACAAGTGGACCCTGTAGAGCCCATCGCAAAAGCTCTAGATAAAGGGAAAGGAAAAGTTGTAGGAATCCAAATAAATGAACCTTAGGCTCTACCAAGCAAACCCATACAACCCTCCATGTCAAAATTAGATTTAGATCTGGAGAAGGCTAGAAAAGTGAAGGAAGATCTTGCAAAAGAGCTTGAGAAGGTTGAAAATGAAGCTCAAGCTGCAGAAACTAGGAGAAAAATCCAATTCATAAAATCTAATTCTGCATTGGCTTCATGGCCCAATTTGTCTATCCCACCTACAATTCCTCAACCAGCTAGTGGTCCAATAATCTCAACTCAGGGAGTACCCCAATCTACTCCTACTTCATCTTCCTCTATTGGTACCCAAGTCCCATTTGTCCCACCTCAACAATTCCAAACTGCTCCTTTGAGTCAAGCTAATCTAGCTAGTATGTCAAATGTTCTTGGTTTCCAGAAGAAACATGTATACCTGGAAAAGTATAGACAATTATCATTTGCTGGTATTCCTCATGCTCCACATCCCATATCATTTGATTTAAGAGACAAAGTGGTTAAGTTCTCTCGAAATAATGTTGTTACTGGTGAAGAACATTTGAGAATTTCCATTGATATGTTGAATGGTTATGAAGTTGAACATGAAGATATGGTAATGAAACTATTTGTGCATTCACTAACTAAGGATGCAAGGGATTGGTTTAGGAGGTTTCCTGATGAAAGTATTACCTCATGGAATGATTTGGAGAAATTGTTCAAAGAGCAATATGGAGACAACACTAATGCAGGATTCATGGTGAATGAGTTTAACAACATCAAGAAGAATCCAAATGAGTCCACATTTGATTTCAATGTAAGATTCTAGAAAGGTATGCACAAACTATTTCAAGTCATGAGGTTTAATGAAGATGTCTGTCTCACGACATATTTCAATGCTTTTGATAGCAAAATGGATTATCAATTGAGGTATAAGGACCCTAAGACTTTAACGAATTCCTATAAAGTTGCAGTAAATATAGAGAATAATAGGAAGGCATCTAGTAAAATTGGTAGGAGGGATGATCCAAAGCTTTTTAATCCTAAGAACAATAATAAAAGGGAGGGTGAAAAAACTCCTATAGGAAAGAAGCCAAAAGAACCCACTATAGGCCAGGTTTTGGAATTGCTCAAAAAGATGAATCCCACTAATTTTAATAAGCCAAGTGTTGCTAAGAGAACCCCTCTGAATAAAAATAGTTTCAATAGGCAACCTAGAATTCAAAATTAACCTTACACCACTCAGTGGAAAGATGGTAAGCAAATTCCCATCCAGAACCACAATTTGAACAATAAGGGTACTCCAGATTCCCTGCAAAGGAACACTGTGAATATGAATGATGATGTACCATGGTGCATTATATGTCAATCACCTTATTCTGCTGATTATTGTGCTTTTGCTCAGTCATTTGCCCAAGGTCAAGGAGTACAACCTAAAGAAGAAAGTGAAGAGAAAAGCCATGATGATATAAGTTGCAATATGGTAACCATGTGTGATGATTTGATAGATTTTGATTTAGAAGAGCTTGAAAATGATATTACCAGTCAGAGAATTGCTTATCATTTACATCATCAGCAAGTGATTTCAAATGATGAAGCATATGATACAGATAAGGTATGTAGTACATTTTTTGATGTAGGTCTCACAAGCTTAAGAATGCCCTCCAAATAGGAGATTGACAGAATTACAACAAAAATGATTTCAAAAGTCCATAGTAACTACAATTTGAGAAGTAGAGTAGTAAATAATGATGCAGGAAAGCCATCCAGTGTATTCATCAAAGATATCACTCATAAGATGAATGATCAAAACAAAAAGGTCAATGTAGATATGCCTAAGATCAAGGACAATAACAATAAGAAATGGGAACCAAAGAAGAAGGTTCAATTTTAGATAAGTGAAGCAACAAAACCAGTTGTTCAACAAAAGAAATTAGAACCTGATACTATCAAGCAAATAGTGGTGCCTACTGCTCAAAAGATTCCAACTCTAGGTACTCTTGTAAAACCCACTATTGTTGAACTTTTTGATATGATATCTATGTTATCTCAAATTACTATAAAAGTTCCCTTGTCTAAACTTCTTAGAATTGAAGAGCATAAGAACAAGGCTTTATCATGGTTGGGTGGAATAGGAAACAATAATACTATTTTAGATCAAACTATTTCCCAACAAACCCCGTTAGTAATAGAGGATAGTGGTATCATATCCCAGATTCCTCAAATGTTTTTAGATGATTCCTTAGTGGCATTTATAGAGGATATTGATCCTTTTTTCCTTAGTCTAATCATAAAAGGGAAGACCCTTAAAAACTGTATGATAGACTCAGGAGCTTCCAACACTATAATGCCTTTCAAAGTAATGGAAGCCTTAGGTTTGAAGGTTGATACCAAGCAAGGCAGATGCAGAGGAATGGATGCTAGGGAAGTCCCAGTCATAGGTACCATAAATGCCTTACCATTCAAATTGGTTGCATATCCTAAAGTAGAATTAACCATGTCCATCCTTGTGGTAGATATACCTCCACATTATGGAATGTTACTCTCTAGGAAATAGAGTGCTGTCATGGGGGGAAGTGTAGGGCCCATTTTCCGTTGCACCAAAAGCCATGACTATTAGTGAACATGGAACACCACATAATTAACCATGTGTGGGCAGAGGAGCGCATCGCATCACCCAACAATCTCCCCCTCGACGTGCATACTAGGTGCTTACGCGGTTCGGAAAGGCATCAAGGAGATTTGAACCCATGACCAAGCCAAAACCAGGCTCTGATACCAATTGTAGGGCCCATTTTCTGTTGCACCAAAAGCCATGATTGTTAGTGAACATGGAATACCACATAATTAACCACACGTGGGCAGAGGAGCACATCACATCACCCAATAGGAAGACTACAATGTTATTTAACTTATGCCAATTTCCACATAGGGGACAAAGCTATGAGGGTAAATACAGAGCTAAGGGTTAACCACATTTTAGGGAAAGAAATTGACAAAGATGTCACTTGTTTCTTAGATACTGGGATCAATGCTTTTAGGGCTAAATTAATTATTCAAGAAGTTGAAAATTTACCTGCTATCATTGAACATGAAGTTGAATGTTGCATGAACTCACCAAAATTATGGACAATGTTCTTTGATGGGGCTAGTTCTAAAGAGGGTGCAGGGGTAGGTGTAGTTTTTGTGTCCCCTGAAAATAACACTTTTAGGTATTCATTCACTTTGAAGTTTTCCTGCACAAATAATATTGCAGAATATGAAGCATTGTTGCTACGACTAAAAGTTGTCACACATCATAGAATTAAGAAATTATGTGTCATAGGAGATTCTGAACTAATTATCTCTCAGATCAAAGGAACCTACCCATCCAAGAATAAGAGATTGAAGCAATATAGAAATGCAATTTGGGATCAGATAGAATACTTTGATGCATTTGGTATCTCATGGAGAGATAGAACTCAAAATAAGATGGCTGATCTATTAGAAAATGTAGTAATCAAGCCTAAGGAAATATCATTTGCAGGGATATCTCAAATTGAGGTACAAATAGGCCTTCCATACCTAATAAAATTGAATGTTGGAAAGTCTTTGAAGATGACAAAGACATTACAAATTTTTTACTAAATGAAGATAAGTACCATGGTCAGGAAATGGATTGCAGTGAACTGGCTGAAACCATAGATGGTAAGGAAACCATTTTTGGCTAAGAGATTATGCAATTGAAAACCAATAAAGTGCCTAGGGGGCTGGTGGTGTTGGAAAACATTTTTGATAACCAGGATAGAGAAAAACCTAGATTTAAGGATCTTAAACCTCTGGAGTTAGAAGAGATAAACCTAGGCACTGATGAAGCTCCCAAAAAGGTTTATATTGGCCAAAATCTGCCTGTTAAAATCAGAAAAACATTGATTGACCTGCTTAGAAAGTATAGACATGCTTTTGCATGGTCATATGATGACCTTAAGGCTTATAGGGAAGATTTGTTCTAGCATTTCATACCCTTAAAAGATAATGTAAAACCTTTCAGATAAAAATAGAGACTAGTAAACCCTACCCTAGCTTCCAAAATGCAAGAAGAGTTGATGAAACTAAGTGATGGGAGAATAATTAAACCAATTAGGCATTCCACCTAGGTTTCAAATTGGGTCCCTGTCAAAAAGAAGAATGGGGATATAAGATTGTGTGTCGATTTCAAGAGCTTAAACATTGCATCTTTACAAGACAATTATGGATTGCCTAATATAGAAGCCATGTTGCAGCAAGTGACTAGTTCTGAGTTAAGGTCAATGATGGATGGTATCTCTAGATATAATCAAGTTCTAGTAAAGGAAAGTGAACAGTTCAAGATAGCCTTCACAACCCCATGGGGAACATATGTATATGTGAGGATGCCATTTGGCCTGATTAATGCAAGAGCTAGCTTTCAAAGAGCCATGGATGTGGCATTTCATGATTACATTGACAAATTTATGGTTGTATACCAGGATGACCTTATCGCATATTCTAAGAAGGTTGAGGAGCATTCCAGACACTTGGAGAAAATCTTTATCAAAGCTCTATAATATGGAGTATCCTTGAACCCAAAGAAATGCACATTTGGGGTGACAAAAGGAAAATTACTAGGACATATTGTGTCTAAGGATGGGGTAAAAATAAACCCTGAACAAGTAGTAGCTATTGATAAAGTCCCTAAGCCAAAAAATGTAAAAGGAATTTGATCTTTCTTTTTCCAAGTCAATTTCCTTAGGAGATTTGTTACTAATTTTGTTGAGATCAGTAGACCTATCTCAAAGATGCTCAAGAAGGGGGCCACTATCGATTGGAATGCTGAGCCTTCATAAGCATTCCAGGATATTAAAATTGCAATAAAAAATGCTCTAGTACTAAGAACTCTAGATTACACAAAGCCTATGCATATCTTTTCTTTTGCATCTTTTCACACTATAGCTAGAGTTTTATTGCAAAAAATCAAGAAGGATATGAGCAACCCATTACCTTTTTCAGTAAGTCACTGCAGCCTACTAAATTAAAATATGAGATAAATGAAAAGTAGGCATATGCTTTAGTAAAGGCTATAAAATCTTTTAGATGCTACCTAGTAGGTTCTATTGTCATTTCCTTTGTATCTAATGCTGCAGTGAAAGATATATTTTCTTAGGAGGAAGTATGGGGCAGAAGGTGTAGATGGATCAACAAGATCCAAGAACTCAATATTGACATATAGATAACTAAGTTGGTAAGAGGTCAAGGTTTGGCTAAACTCATGGCTGAAGCTAATCTAGAGGCAAATCAAATAAATCTGGTAAGTGATGATCTCAGAGTTGACTTATGTGACATGGATCAATGTGATTAGTACACCAATGTTATATATTATCTACAACACATGGAAGCTCCCCCTCATTTTCCTAAAAATGAAAAGAGGAGTACTAAATTGCAATCCATCAGGTATATAATTGTCCAAGGAAACCTATAATGGAGAAATTTTGAGGGAGTATTGTTGAAATGTGTGGATCAAGAAAAGGAAAAAGAGGTCTTGAAGGAAATGCATGCTAGAGTATGTGGAAGACACTATATGGCCAAAACTACTGCACATAAAATAATGAGGGCTGGATTTTGGTGGCCTTCCCTTTTCAAGGATGCTCAGATTATGATTAGAAAATGTGACCCTTGTCAGAGGTTTGCTGGAAAATTGAAGTTCTTAGGTAATATTGCATTGAATCCAATGGAGGTTCAAGCACCCTTTCAACAATGGGGTCTGGATTTCATAAGAGAGATTTTCCCCAGGTCTAGCACTGGTTACTCTAGGATTCTAGTGGCTACTGATTACTTTACAAAGTGGGTAGAGGCTATCCCCACAAGAAATGAAATAAGAAAAGTTGTCAATAATTTCCTAATGAATAATGTTATCTCTATATTTGGTTGTCCTCATAAAATTGTAACAGACAATGCTATGTGCTTTAGGTCTGAGGAATTTATTAAATTTTGTGATAAATATGGAAGAACAAGGTCATCATCTTCTCCTTATCATCCACAAGAGAATGGAAAAGCTAAATCCACAAATAAGAGCTTGTTGAAGGTTATTAAGAGAACCTTAGATGATAACAAAAAGGCATGGGATTCCAAGTTACAATTAGCAGTATGGGCTGACAGGGTAACTGTGAAAAAAACTATTGGTGTAGCTCCATTTGATTTAGTGTATGGAATTCAAGCCAGAATGCCTCAGAACAACTTGATGGGACTCTACAATTACATCCAGTTGTATGATGAGGATACTACAAATGAAATGCAAGAAAGAATGGATGAATTGGTAGGACTGACAGAAACCAGAAGAGAAGCATCCCTAAAGAACCAAAAGTTGCAATTGCAAGTTAAGACACTCTATGATAAAAGAACTGTAAGCAGAAAGTTTGAAGATGGAGATTTAGTCTTAATGTGGAATGCAATAATTGAGGATAAAGGAAAACATGGAAAATTTGATCCTATTTGGTTAGGCCTATATCTAATTGAAAATACTTGGGGTGAGGATTCTTATATACTCAGAGATGTATTTGACAGAATTCTTGAATTGCCAGTTCATGGATAGTTCTTGAAGAGGTATTTTTCTTGAAAAATACTTATTTTCTCCATGAATAGTAGTTTTAGGGTTTCATGTCTTTTTGTACATTTTGTATATTTTATAAATCTCTATTAGTATCCTTGTGTAGTCTGGTTCCTTGTTTCTGTGTGTTGCTCAATGCTCTCTAAAGAAGTTGTCATTTTTACAAAGTATGTGGTTTGATCTCCCATAGATTCTAAATTCTTGCATAGACTCAAGTAGTCTATCATCCCCAGACAGAGCCATTGTTGGTGTGATGTTTTACATTTTGCAGAAGTTATGAGAATTTTCTAAAAAATTTGGTGAAAATTCATTTTGGTCTTTTGTTTTAAGCAAATTAGGGATTTCACTCCTCATATTTTAAAAATTTTAAGGTTTCCCTAGTTGTGTCTTGCTTCATGTGATGGTAGATTCTATTAACTTTTGAAGGTTGGTCTCTTAACTCAGCCATGAAAATGCCCTAAATCTGAAAACCCTAAGTTCTCCTTTGAATTTTTGAAAAGTAGTTATAAAATGCTTTAAGTTCATCCTTTACAATCTTACGGTGTAAGGTTTCACATAAGAGCGGAATGCCTTTCTCTTTTGTTTTTTTTGTCGCATTTTATAGCACAACGAAGAAGTGTAAAGAATTTCATGTTCTACAGGGATACACTCTTGTTTTTCAAAGTAGCAGAACTGCTTGGCCAGAGGCTTCCCGATCATACGAATGGTTTTGTAAGAAAAGAAGTGTAAAGGTTTATAGCACTTTGAATGATCTTGTTACGAGGCTACGAGTAAGTAGTTTGAGTGAAGGGGTAGAGAGGTATTGAGTTGTGATCTGTGCATATATGTTTCAATGAATAGCATAAAGGCATAATATCTCAGTATGGCATAAAGCTTTATTTGAAAGGTGAATGAAAAAGTTTTACAGTTCTAAGAGTAGAACGGTAAATGTAAGAGTGAAAGTAAGGTTCAAATGTGATTACGTGGATACGTTCTTGAGTTTACGAACAACTATCAAGCCTTGTTCTAGCAGTAAAGGCATCAAGTGGGACCTATTGAAGTGTCAAAAGGGTCCAGTTGCAGCGAATTAGATGAAGGCACGACATTTATGTCAGATGGGCCCAACCTGCGTGGCATATGACTTAAATTATGAATTTTACATGTGTACAAAATCAACAACGATGTTATTTTTAAATGTTCTAAGATCAAATCTGAGTTGTTGATATCTAAGAAGGGCAGTTTTTGTCATTACGCCCTTACGCTTGCTAGGAAAGTGTATGAACGAAGGGTTGTTTTATCTTCTCTCCATAGTCATGAGTTTAGTCTCAGTGTGTAGGCATAAAATGGTAAGTATGTGGGAGATAAAAGAGAAGGCTTTACATTTTTATGATAAAAGGTAAACATAAGAATGGGAAGTTAGTTTGGAAGGCTCTCCGAGCATATGAGATAAATGGATTTCATAGAGGCATAAAGGATTGTTCAAAGAGAGCCATAAGGTATTTTGATGCTATGGGAAAAGCTAAATCGTAAGAGTGGAAGGTAAGATTTGAAGTCTTACGGTGTCCAAAGAAATGAAGTAAGCGGAGCGACATAGAAAAGATTTTTGAGTTTTTCGCTGATAAGAGAACGTGTGACCATAAAAGGAAAAAAGGAAAGAAGAAGTAAGAGCTTTACGGTCATACAAAGAATTTTTGAACTGTAAGATCGAAGGTGAAAGTCGAAGGGATTTCAATCCTATAGTGTGAAAGGCTACATATAAGCATAAAAAGTGAAGAAGGCTAAGATAATAGTTTTATGGTTATACAACGAAGGTCTAAGTCATAAAAATGTAAGAATGCAATGAAAAGGTTTGAGATCCTTTGGGGTAAAAGCTGTCATAAGAACGTAAAAGGGATTTTCAAAAAAGTGCCAAGGTGTCATTACATTCATACGATTAGGGCATACTGAAGCGTCTCTGAGTGAACGTAGAGATCCATCGAGGGCACTTTCGACATTATGAAGATT
This sequence comes from Cupressus sempervirens, assembly GCA_028749045.1. NCBI lineage: Eukaryota > Viridiplantae > Streptophyta > Pinopsida > Cupressales > Cupressaceae > Cupressus > Cupressus sempervirens. The sequence continues at coordinate 118,236,151 of CM053786.1, forward strand.
GAAGGTTTGACTCAGCATAAGAATGAAAGATAGTCATTTAAAGAGAAAATAGCTGATGGGTCATGACAGGTAAGCAAAAAAGACAAAATTACTGTAGCCAAGTAAAATAAAACTTTAAAAAGTACATCAAAATCAAATTTTGCGGCTAATATACCCTGATGGAAACTTGTGTTCATAGTTTTAAAGCTCATGCATGCTAAATTTATTGAAAAGGTTGATAGATGTATGATTAAAACATCGAAAATTGATTAACTGTTAGCATATTTACTGCTACGAAGAAGATTGTTTTCTGTCCCATTATAAAATTTGAAAGTTTTAGAGCTCTGTATATTCTGTGCTACTGTCAAAAAATCCAAAATATAGTTTGAAGGCAAACATGGCTGACAAAGAAGTTGAACAGATACATGAAGAAGAAGTTGAAATTGAAGATGAGGGTGATGATGTTATAGAAGTCACACTAGAAGGAAAAAGAAAGAAATCTGCTGCTAAGACAAAAAAGAAGACAAGGGTCAGAAAGTTGAACAAGCATGTAGAAGACTAGCTAAAACTCCTTCCAGGGTTGTCAAATGCAATTTCTACAAACAATCATATATTTAGAGATCCTTATGTTTTTTTTTGAGATGCTAAATGCCCTAGAATGACTAGTTATGATCTTTTTATGTACTTCTATTAGAGTAGAATAGAAAATGTACCAGTGTGTAACCCCTGGAACAAAAATATGGCAAAATTTAATTTTCTAGAAGTATTCATTGATGTTGATTTGATAAAAGCCCTACTAAATCCTACAATCTAGTAACCAAGACTTTCCACAGGCATAATGGGAGTGTATTATGTACATTGGATAGAACTTCTTTTGTTGAGGCTTTTGGATTGATGGGAAAAATTGATGTACCTATTGACATTGCAGATCTACAAGGAAAATTTGACAAGAATAAAACCTATTTTGTAAACAATGTCATGTTGCCACATATTCCTTATAGAGTTAAGAAGGCAGGGGTAATTCCAAGAAAGGTGGGAGACTTTTTACCTTTGAGTAGGTTCAAGAATTACTTCAAAAATGCAGTTTATGGGTTGCACAAAGTATTGGGGAGTGATGGTGCAGAGGATTGTGTATATGGTTCTCTTTTTTTGATGCCATGTGACATACATGATCCTTTTCATCATAAGGAGCATGATTATGTGGCCTTTATCATTGACAATATGCACATGCAGATTTGTGATGCTAAGAAAGGAGAGATAAAAGACTTCAAGTTCCACCATTATTCATTATTGATGCACCTTATCCTATATAGCAACATTGGGTACATCAGTGGAGACTTCATTGATCAAACTTCTGATGAATTTGGTGAGTTACCTGTGCAACTCTGGACTCATATTTGGCATAAGGATTTCTTTTATTGAAATGCCCTAGTGTTTTTTAATTTATTCAGTTCTGTTGTCATGAGGCAACTAGATCATACTTTCTTTAGGGCACCTAATGTTTTGAAGACTCTGCATAGGCCCTCTTTCTTAGATGAAAAAACAAAATTAGATCATAATTGGGGCAGTATAGTTTTGTTTAAAGAATGTATGTTAATCAGAGTATTTGCATGCCCACAGCCTCATCATCTACTACTTAAATATTTACTACCCAGACTGGTTATTATTGAATTCTTTTGGCAATGCTTATTGATGAATAGAGAAATGATCCCTCCCTCTTTGCATAAGCCTACTTTTGTGCATATAAATTTTAAAGTAGGAGATTTTGAGATCAAAAAAAATGCATTTGAGGAATTAAGTGAGTTTTTAGGTCAATATAAATTTTCTACTAGGCCCTATAGGATGTATGACCCTGATAGTTATATTGCAAATGAGGTCAAGGCCATTAGGGGTTTTATTCTACCTCCAAGAAAGCCAATCCCTATAGAGGACCTAATTGCTAACATAGTAGCAAGAGGGGAGGCAAATGAGTTATTAAGGAAATATGAGGAAATAAGGAGAGTGGAGAATGCTTTGAAGAGAACCAACCTTGATTTTAAGGGTTTCTATACAGAATTTCCATATCCTAATAATCTAAGAAAGATGGTTGAAAATTTTGACCATATTATGTCACAAATGCCTCATGAGCCAGAGGGAGAGGAAGCCACTATAAATAGAGAATCTCTTGAGCTAGATACACAATTGGAAATTGAGTTAGAAGAGGAGCAACCATCAACTTCAGCCTAGGTACCACAAGGAAATAAGAGACAAAAGACAATGTACATCCTCGAAAAGGTGGTAAGAAGAGCTATACAAGTCATGTCTTGAAATAGTGAATATTTTGCTGATATTATGAAAAATCATTTTCACCAAAGGGCTACTGAAGCAGGGAAGGCTTCTACTAATTTACAAATTGCAGCATCAAGATTGGATGACAGGCTCATTCAATCTAAAAAGTTCATGGAAGATGATGATTTCATTAAATCATCATAATTTAAAATTTTTCTCTATAAGATCAAACAAAATGAACTCACATTGAGTCTCATGTCGGGAAAAGATCTAGAGAAAAATAAGGAGTTAGTTGAAAAATTATTGGGTTGTGATGCTGAGAGTGAAACAATGACTTATACAAAAGCCAAAGAATTGGTACATAGGAGTGGTATGATTCTAATACCACATTGGGATATTGAGAAGGCTTTTGTATTGGATCAAATGAGAAGACAAGACAAGGCCATCAGTTATTAAGCCACTAGCAGCGAAGGCTTTAAAAGAGGGCCAAGTTTTAATGTGGACACAAAAACCTTGGCAGTATGGAGTGTGGCCTCTGACACTAAGAAGCCCAAGATGATGGATATTATAGAAGAAACTGCTCAGGGAAATATGATTGTGTGGATAGTAGAGAGCACTACTAGGAAGGAGATCTCTAGCTTGGTGAAACATTTTGCTCGCATGAATGAAGAAAAGTTTGATGAAATTGAGGATAAGTTAGCTACAATGTGCAATGAATTCCTTGATATTAGAAGAACATATGAAGAAGAGCTCAAAATGAGCCATGTATAGAAACAAAGAATAGAAGAGTTGGAAGAAAAAATTAAAATTTTGGAAACAGAAACAAAATCCCTCAAAGAACAACTCAAGGTAGAACTAGAGGAAAAACATGCAAAAAGGAAAGAGGAAGAAAGAAGGCACATGGTAGAAGCAGAGGCCCAAACAGAAGAAATACCTATAGGGGTAACAGTGTCAGTGCCTGTGATTAGTGTGGAAACAGAAATGTCTCGATCTAACAATGACACCAAGAAAAATGCCTTGATGAATGTATTAAATCATAGAATAAGCATTCTAAAAAGAATATCTCAAGATGCTTATAATACATTCATCAATCTTCAATATTTAGAATAGGTATGCAAGGATGCAATTAGATGGCTTGAGCCTATTTTTGAACAATGGGGGCCATATATGCAATTCTTTGATAGGTTGATACCCTTGTTAGCTAAAAGGACAGATCTCCCAAATAAAGTTATTACTATGAAGGAAGGTATGGATAAAGTGAAAGATTTATTACAAAACTTCACAAGGAAGCTGGCAGTAATTCAAAGCAAATTGAAAGTGCTGACAAATGGTTTCTATTCTTTAATTCTTTGTGTTATTAATTCTGATGGTAGGCTAAAATATTTTACCTAGTTCTTTTGATCACATTATAGACTTGCCACAAGTGGTATCTATTTTCCAAGATGGTATTGATGAGTGTCTCTTCAATAAACTAATTGATACCCTTTCCAAGATTGAAACTGAAATGAATAGTTTTACCATAGAAGGAAGGGTGATTACTGATGCCAGGTCGCAGAAAACTGTTGATGAACTAACAACAATTAAGTAAGGAATGTGAATGGCCCACCAAAAGAGAAGTATTTGTTTTGGAAGCAATCGCAGAGATTAAAGCATTACCAAAAGGGAGCAGCTAGAGAAAAAGACAAAATTGAAGATTTTATGCTCCACCTACCATCTGCTACTATTTTATTTATTCCCTTTTGAGTTAAGGTGTTTGGTTCCTTTTCAAAAGGGGTAATATACCCAATTTTGTAAAAGGATACCTGTCTTGTTTCTCTTAGCCTAAAGCTTGTTGCATTTCACACTATATAAGTGAAATTCCAGTGCTAGAGAAAAGATTTGAATTCTATTTTTCTAAGTAATATGCTTGGCCTATCTTTGGTCCAAATTTTTGAAAGAAAATTCATGATGTATTTTCTCTATAAATTCTCTGAGGATACATGAATATAGAGTGAGCTATATTTCTTTTTGAAGATCATTCTAAGTCTATTGTAAATGGTATACAATTTTCAAAGATAAAAAAATGAAAATTGTGAACTATCCCCATATCATTCTTTTATGAATCTTGTCTCCTTTTTATTACTAGGTTATCTTGATATTGTATAAGTAAAGGCTTGTGCAATTGAATGCAATCTAGTTAGGTTGTATATCTATTTATCATTGCTTTTAATTCAATGGATTAAATAAAAGCTTTGGTAAATGTGGTAAAGGTTTTTCAGTAGTGGAAAGGGTTTTGAATGATGAATTTTGATAAGAATTGTTGATAGAATTTTTTGTAAGGAAACAAATTAGATCTGAGAATTTTCTATAGACTCTGAACCCCAATGGATTAGGAACTGATCAAATTGTTTCAGCTGAAGGAGAAATATATCATAAATGATTATCAAAATGCAGCATCAAATCAAAATTTACTTTTATTTCCTCTAGATCTTCAAAGGTTGGCCAGTACTTGACTACATGGAATGTTTTAGCTTCAGTTAACCACTATTGTTGAAAACATCTGCAGATCTATAGAAGAAATTTTGGCCATATCTGTTATGTGGGATGTGTTTATCAAGTTATTAAGAATTATGTATGTGTTTGAAGATTTTGAGATGAGAATCAGAATGAAAATAAAAATAATCCTCATACAGTTTTCCTAGTCTTGAATCATCCTTGGGTATACCCACCTTGGTTTTGCAGAGCCAAAAGAGTAGAAAACCATCTTTGGTTTTGTTGAAGTTGGGTCCAAATTTTTTACACATGCAATTTTTAATAAGAATTGGCTGACCTTTAGATTGTATGAGTATTATCATCTTGGTATTAAGCATTTTTTTTCTTTGTGGTTTTAAGCCTTTTAAAACACCAATAAAATGGTGACTCTGCTGGGGAGTTGTCCAACACATCTGTGAAAACTACTGCAGTTTCTTTGGTCCTATTGTGTACGTGTGTGTCATGTTATCTATGTTATTCTCGTGGTTATAATGGAATATTTTAGTGACAAACCTTGAGAATTTAAAAAAGGATAAAGCCCAAGTACAATAGCTACACAGTAACGTATTCAGCCTATCCAAGTGTCTTATCTAACAAGAAAGAGTTGCAGTCTTACAGCATCTGTGATTAGTCTATGTGTGCCAGATATTTTGTTTCTACTTTTGTTTTGTGTTCATTAAGTCAAAAATAAGTGTCATTGTATATTTTCCTAAGAATAGGGTGGTGACTCAGTCAAGGTTTTGAAGCTAGTGCTTATTTTAACGAAAGGTGAATATGGCTAACAAGAGAAAGAACACAAGAGCTTACATGAGAGCCAATCCTGATGTACCAATGTATACTAATCTACCCCAAGGTGGTAGGAAGAACCAAAATAAGAAAAAGATAGATTCAATCTCCCACCTGGAAACCTAGAGGCAATGCATCCATCAATTCCCACAATCAACCAGTACTAGGAAGAGAGTCTTCTTCACTTAGTTCTGAATCCAAAACTAAAAGACTCTCAGGAGGCATTTTTAGTACACCATTACCAGATGAGAGAGTTTTTTAGGAAAAAGATGTGTGCACTGTAGGAGTTGCTTCATGAAAGCTAGATCCTGTAGTAGATATGAGCTATAGGCTAGGATTTAGGAGTTCATTTGATAATCCTTTTAATTGCAGAGCAGCCTCATATGTGGAACCAAACCTTATAGATCTGTATGATCCTGTTGATTCAGAAGCTACTTCTACTGATCCTAAAGAAGTGCACTCTAAGATAGGATTTTTAAAGAAATGGATTGCTGAGGAAGAAGCTAAATGCATTCATCTTGAAAAGGAGAAGGAGAAAGCCACATTGGGTGCCATAATAGAAAGGTATGCTTTGCTAAGAAGGATGGCTCCTTTCAAGGAGCAGAATAAAAAGTTAGAAGAAAATACCACAACTCTCCATACTAATGTATTTGGAGATGTAGACAATCTGAGAGCTAAAGTCCAAGAAAAAGAAAAATTCCTAAATCAAAGGCAAGAACTAGTCATTTCTCAAGTCCAAGCCTATAAGCCTATACATGTGGATCCTGTAGAGCCCACCGCAAAACCTCCAGATAAAGGGAAAGGAAAAACTATAGGAATCCAAATAAATGAACCTCAAGCTCTACCAAGCAAACCCATACAACCCTCCATGTCTAAATTAGATTTAGATCTGGAGAAGGCTAGAAAAGAGAATGAAGATCTTGTAAAAGAGCTTGAGTGTTAACATCATAATGTTTTTGACACTTGAGTGCCAACACACTTAATCATATTCCACATTGGATACTGAGTAGAATCAAGTGTCGAGTAAGTTCAAGTGCTGAGTAGAATCAAGTGTTGAGTAAGTTCAAGTGCCAAGTAAGTTCAAGTGCCGAGCAAGTTCAAGTTTCGAGCTGGTATAGGTGTTGAGTAACACAGAGGTGTCGAGCACCAGTAACTCAATAATGCCAAGTTGTTGCATTATTTAGGAAATCAAAGATTTTCCAGATCTAAGCTAACAAGGTTGTTATCTAGAAATCTATGAATTAAAATGAAGATAAGAATGATGAGTTGGTGGCACAGAACACCATGTAGAACATTTTTAAGATACAACTAGTGAAGTTTCAAGAAGAAAACAAGATATGGGGTAGATACATTGTATCCTACCTAATCAATTTTGAAACCCTAAAATTGAAGAGGGAGAATTGAGCTGTAAAGGAAAATCAGAATTCTATATAAGAAGACATAAGTTAATAAGAAAAAAGAGATAAGAGGTATGAGAAGATATACAAGGGTTTGCAAGGAAGTCTATTTTTAGAAGTGAGGATTATCATATCACAAAAGGATCCAGATCAGAGAAAGCAGAACAAGTACCTACAATCAGCAATCAAGGATTGTAATCAGTCAGGTTTATTGTACCTAATACTTTCTAGGAATTGTATTAGAATAAAAATCCTATGGTGATAGGTTAGCTTAACAGCTGTTTTGATAAATCCTTTATCTAGGTGATAAAATACTTTAACAGGGTAACACTTCATGTTAAGTGTTTGAAAGCCTCTAACCAGGTCACTATTGACACAATGTAAAGCCTTTAACAGGGTAAACCATCTAAAGTGGTTGAACAATATTGTTGCAGTAATTTTTTGTGGGTATCATCCCCACCCTAGTTTTACCTTCTTATTCCTGGAGGGCTTCTAGGTTACCAAATTTTAGTGTTAAGTGTTATTGATGCATATGTCTAGTTTCATGATTATTTGATATACTTACATGCATGCAATTTACTTTCAGTTAAAAGTTTTATTGGCTAAAGTATGATACTTATGATTCACCCCCCCCTCTCATAAGTACTCTTTCCATATTTGAATATTGCAACAATTGGTATTAGAGCTTAATCCAGGTTCTCTTAAGGAAAGTCCTAACAGCTTGGAGGAAAAGATCTAAAGATGGAAGCCTTCAAACTTGGAAAGATCATTGAAAATCAGGTGATAGATTTGCAACTTCCTTTACATAGCTTGGAGGAATTCAAAAACAAGTTGAGAAAATCATTAAAAAAGAGGAAGGATCTAGCCATAGGTGAAAATGATATACACTACAAGGAGATTGATACCACCAACATATTTTCTAGTGGAGACACTAAAAAGTTTGATGCAGCAATAGCAGAATTGATGGAGAAAAATAAAATTCAAGCAGAAGAGATAAGAACTCTCAAGATGGAACATGAATCATAGGCTATAATGATATGTGAAATTATTGAACAAAAGAAAAGAATAGTTGATGATAAGTTCATGATGGAAAATGACAAAAGGAATCTTGCAAATGAACTCGAAGAAAAATGTACTGAACTAACAAGGATCTCAAACATGCAGATGAATACACTTGCCCAAATGATGAATCTTCATCATGAACTCAATGTAAAGGATATTGAGATATCTACCTTGAAGATGCAAAATGAACAAATGTAGAATGAATTGAACAGGAAAAAAGAGGTAGCAGAGAATCTCACCAAATGAAGTGAAGCAATCAAGAATTTTGAACAGTTGCTGAAATCACCAAAATCTGCACATGATACATCGGGACTAGGATACAACAGCACTAAAGTTGGAGAATCATCAAAGAATTCTGAACAAAGAAGTGATAAAGGTAAGAATTCAAAACCCACTTGTCATTTCTATAATAAGAAGGGACATACAGCTAATGTGTGCAGGAGTAGAGGATTCAATCAATCAAACATACCCAAAAGTTTATGTCACAAGTGCAACATGTAATGACATATGACACAAAATTATAGATCCAATGTCACAAGGACTCAAAGATTTGATGGACGTTGTTATAATTGCAAAAAGTATGGACATAGGGCATTTGAATGCAGATCAAAACCTATGTGGACATTAAATCAACCAGCAAAAATAGAAGGAAATGAAAGTCATTATCATTGGAATTACAACACCAGGTACAATTGTCACTATTGTCAAGAATATGGACATATACCACAAAACTATATAAGAACACATTTCAAAGGAAACTACCAAAGATGGTTGAATCAAACCACATGTTTTAGTTGCTTAAAAATTGGTCATGTCAGCAAGAATTTCCCAACAAGATCAAAGGCACCCAAGACTGAAGATTGCAAAGGGAAACAAATAATTGATGTTGAAAAGATAAAAGGGAAAATGAATAAGACTTGGAAAAAGATGGAAGGGTGCAACACATCAAGTGGAGGGATCACCTCACCCAATGGGTTAAGTGATCATACTTCATCAAACTAAGCACAAGAAGTACACAGGACTGATATACAAAGCTATATCATACATCAGTCCCAAGAAAAGGAAGTTAAGCAAAGTATAAATCCACATGAAACAAGATGTTAAGATAAAACTAAATATTGATGCCAAACTTCCTTTGGATGCCGAGCTCCCAACAATGATTGAGCTGAAAATTGATGACGAGTTGGATAACTCCAATAGAAGCCGAGTAAAATGGAAATAATGGAAGCCGAGTTGGTAGTTGAGCATTCAATGCGATAAAATTAGGGTATATTATCATGATTTCAATCATTTTTTTGCATCACCATCAAGAAGCAAAGGGGAAGAAAGAGAGCTGAGTGACTTCATAGCAAGAATCCAATATTTCAAGTAGATTGCAAACACATTCAACACATTTTTCATCGATCTAAAGGTTTTTTTTTTTGTGCCGAGCTACATAGTCTTATACCCATTTGTTGTATAAACCCTAGTTCGCAATAATGGCATCTAGTTCAAAGAAAACCCAAGAAAAAGAGTCATTTGAAGTCCAGTTAGTTTCAAATGAAGTGAAGCAACATGATTTCTACCCTATTCTCGAAGTTGCCTACAAAAACAACCCAGTCGAAGCTCTCTCCCACATTCCCCTAAAAGTTGTAATGGTTCAAGATGTGAGGAAATGTTACAATTGCAAAATTGGTGCCATAGGAGACTTAAAAATTAATAATGCATATGATAAACTGTGTGAAAACAAAGTACTGAAAAATAAGTTTCCAATAGTAGAAAGAAAAGGATTGACCAAAACTTTAGCATTTTTGACTGTTTTTAAAATAGAATGGGTACGGATAATTTTGAGCCAAATACATGACGGAGCTTTTTGGTTAGAGTTAGGGCCAGTAAAATTTACCAAGAAAATTGTTCATAGGGTTACTGGTATTCCAACCCTAGATCGGCCAAAGACCCTGCGAAGTGACAAAAGGGAAATAATAGAGAAAAATACAGGTGCCAAATGGAACAATAGAGGAATGAATATTGACACAGTCATAGATCCCCTACTAGATTTTTCTATGAGAATTATTTCACAAAAATTCTATCAATCAAGCAGGTTGAACAGTGTACCTTGTATAGCAGTTGATGTTGCATACAAGATAATCAAAAGAGATCACACTTATGATCTGGCAGAGCTCATGTTTCAACAGATTAATGAAAACTTGGGAGCTATAAGGAAAAGCAAGGGAGCTCAATGCAAATTTGGATTAGTTTTGATGTGTATGTTCTTCTATCTGATGAAAGAATTTCCTTCTATAGGGAAAGTAAAATGGAATCTAGATAAAACAATTTTTGAACAAATTAATGGATACATTGAACAAATGGGTGAAAATTTTGATGCCCAAATAACAGGTTATTTTGAGGATTTCAAGAAATCCATGAAGCAAAGGTCAAGGATACTAGCTTCATTAATATAAAAGCATACAAATGACATATGTTTCTTAGTTGACATAGATTTTACTTACATCCAAGCAGTAATTCCAAGGGTAAGATGGCTAAGGCCATTTGGATATGAAATCAACATTGATGAGGCATCAACAGCAATAATTGCATTACTGGCAGAGCAAGCAGATAAAAATGCACCACATTTTGGCACTTATGATGTGGTAAGATCAAAAATAAACATGGAATTAAAAACTACTTCTACATTGAAGAAGAAAGAAAAATTAGTCAAGAAGATCAAGAAAAAGTTTGGCAAATAAATTGAGGCTGAGGCAGAAGAAGAAGAAGATGATAGTGAGGATGAAGATGAGAAGGAACAAGGGCCAATAGGAATAACCCAAGGTCTTGGAGAAGACAAGGAGGAAGGTGTAGAGGAAGAAGAACCAAGGAGGCACCAACTAAAGCCAAGCCAAAGAAGAGAAAGGCAATAGAATAGACTTCAGCCAAGCCCAAAACGAAGAAAGCTGCCACTCCATCACCTCAAAAGCCAAAAACATGAGCATCAACAAGAGCCTTTACTCAAAAGGCTAAAGAGAAAGTTTCCAAGAAAAAAAAAGTCAAGGAATCTCAGGAAGAGCCGAGGAAAAGAAGAAATTATGTGGCTCAACCTGATACTGATGACGAAGAACAACTAGAAGAGGTAAGCAATTCATCAGTTGATACCCTATGTAAAAGGATTGCAAGTGGTGACTTGAATAATTTAAATAAAGTTGATTTTAGTAAATTTAATAAAGAAGAACAAAATAAGATAGAAGAAACAGTGTATGGAATGATGGCCCAGTTCAAGTACACCCCACTTGAACTAGATGATCAATTGCCAAAGGAGCTATCAAAAATTATAGAAGACAGATGGCATTTTTGCTTAAAAATGGAGAAGGAGATTAGGGAATCAACCCTAGCTAGTGTATTGCTGGATTTCACTAGGGAAAAAATTAGCAAAGTAGTCAAAAGGCATAATAACAGGTTCACACCCAAATGCAAGGCATTCTTTATACTTCAAAATAGAATGGAAGAAATTGTTCAAAGAGAAAAAAAATCATGGAAGAATCTGTATAAAAAGATTGAAGATTTTCTCGAGGAAGAATATAAGGAAGAAGCAGCCATACCAATAGAAGAGAGGAAAAAGAGGAAAGAAGAAGAAGAGAAGAGAAGAGAAGAAGAGAAGAGAGAAGAAGAAAAGATAGATGGAAAGGAGGAAAAGACACAAAAATAGGATACAATGGAAACAGCTAAACAAGAGGAGCAACTAGATCAAAGTGTGCAAGACACACAATTACCACCCCCTAGCCCTCCACAAGCATCCATTCCACCTGATAATACTATTACAATTATTGATGTTCCTGATACTTCTGGTCAGAATGTCAATCCATTAACTGCAGAAGATCTGAAAAGAATTCTTGACCACTCAACACAACAAGAAATATTTTGTACAAAACTAGTGTTGGTCAGTATAGATGAGTTACAGAAAATAGTAGAAAGTATAGTTAAAGATAAGGTGAATACACAAGAACCACCTTCTATCACAACTACTAGTATTCAATTTGAAATACCAACTAGTATAATTGATGCTGCAAGACAAAAGCAAAGTGCAGTTGTAGAACAAGGAAAAGAACAAATAGGATAGACCATTACATCTGATCCTATAGCACAAATACAAAGTGCACTTCCACAGATAACAATAATTGATCATGGTAAAAAGAAAGAGGAGGAAATAGTAAAAACCCCTAAAGAACAGGTGGTAATACAAACACTAATAAATTTTCCTACCTCGGGGACTCCTTCACACAAGCCATTACAAATTTTAGTACCATCATCTAGCACCACCAGAGTTGCAAGGGTACTTCACTATGGAGACCCTGAATTCGATGAAGAGATAGTCATACCAAGTTATGACTCAAAATCAATAACCATTGATCAAATCAATGAAGTGCAGGATGCACTAAATAGAAGGAAAAGATAGGAAATACTCAGGAAAGAGTATAAAAATAAGCAAACACTTTATGAGATCAAGGACATTTTTATGGATGCCTTCAGTTTGCAATCACTGGATGAGTCAAAGCATATCACAGAGCAACTAACATTTATTGTTCATTAGGTGACAAATGAAGACCTAGAAACCAGTGCAAAACTCATGGAATGGTCAGAAAAGAAATTTCAAGGGAAAGTGAACGAGAAAATATCAAGAAAAATCGCACTTTCACAAGTAGAATTGGCAAAGCTCATTGATCAGGTGAAGAAGGTACTTGAGAATATATTCTCACTATACAAAAAGTTGTGTGATTTTTCATATTTCACACAAGAAACAAGCCAAAAAATACTAAGCCTGGAAAGAAACTTAAACATTTCAAGCGTGCAACTACCAAGTGATCTAGCTCAAAGTGTGAAGCATTTTGCTCAATCGCTTCACACAAATAAAGAAATAGCTGTATTAACAGCAGATGAGGCCAATATCAAGGCCAAAGTAATACAACTCCAGGCCTCCATTACCCCACATTTAGAGATACTCCATAAAGAGAAAGTATATGCTGAAAATGTACTCAAGAAAGATCCAAATCTTTCTACATTAGATGGACTTGTTCATCTTGCTGCTGAGACTACCATCTAGCATAAGTCACTAGAAATTGCTTTGAATAATTGGGATGCAGCTCTTAGAATGATTATGGAGGTAAATAGCACATTCTTGGCCAAATATTGTCTTAACCCTTAAACACTCCTTGACATAAGTGTCAAAAAGTGGGAGATATAGATTGTAAAGGAGGAGATACAGATTAATAAGGGGAGAATAGATACAAAGGAGGAGCATTGATATACAAATAATATATAGATAAGGCACAATCAACTTAGGGGGAGTTACAAAATTTTTGAGGTATACATTGTAAGATTGTAAGACATAAATTTTGATCAAAGTTTTCAATATGTACATACAAATCAAATTAGTAAATGCACTTATAAGGTCAGTTAAGTGTTTTTGTCACTCATTTCAAAGGGGGAGATTGTTAACATCATAATTTTTTTGACACTTGAGTGCCAACACACTTAATCATATTCCACATTGGATACTGAGTAGAATCAAGTATCGAGTAAGTTCAAGTGCCGAGTAGAATCAAGTGCCGAGTAAGTTCAAGTGCCGAGTAAGTTCAAGTGCCAAGCAAGTTCAAGTGCCAAGCTAGTATAGGTGCTGAGTAACACAGAGGTGTTGAGCACCAGTAACTCAATAATGCCGAGTTCCTGCATTATTTAGGAAATCAAAGATTCACCAGATCTAAGCTAATAAGGTTGTTATCTAGAAATCTATGAATTAAAAGGAAGATAAAAATGATGAGTTGGTGGCACAGAACACAATGTAGAACATTTTTAAGATACAACTAGTGAAGTTTCAAGAAGAAAACAAGATATGGGGTAGATACATTGTATCCTACCTAATCAATTTTGAAACCCTAAAATTGAAGAGGGAGAATTGAGTGGTAAAGGAAAATCAGACTTCTATATAAGAAGACATAGGTTAATAAGAAAAAAGAGATAAGAGGTATGAGAAGATATACAAGGGTTTGCAATGAAGTCTATTTTCAGAAGTGAGTATTATCAAATCACAAAAGGATCTAGATCAGAGAAAGCAGAACAAGTGCCTACAATCAGCAATCAAGGATTGTAATCAGTTAGGTTTATTGTACCTAATACCTTCTAGCAATTGTATTAGAATAAAAATCCTATGGTGATAGGTTAGCTTAACAGCTATTTCGATAAATCCTTTAACTAGGTGATAAAATCCTTTAACAGGGTAACACTTCATGTTTAGTGTTTGAAAGCCTCTAACCAGGTCACTATTGACATAGTGTAAAGCCTTTAATAGGGCAAGCCTTTAATAGGGCAAACCATCAGAAGTGGTTGAAAAATATTGCTGCAGTAATTTTTTGTGGGTATCATCCCCACCCTAGTTTTACCTTCTTATTCCTGGAGGGTTTTTGGGTTACCAAATTCTAGTGTTAAGTGTTATTGATGGATGTGTCTAGTTTCATGATTATTTGATATACTTACATGCATGCAATTTACTTTCAGTTAAAAGTTTTATTGGCTAAAGTATGATACTTATGATTCAACCCCCCCTCTCATAAGTACTCTTTCCATATTTGAATATTCCAACATTGAGAAGGTTGAAAATGAAGCTCAAGCTGTAGAAACTAGGAGAAAAATCCAATCCATAAAATCTAATTCTGCATTGGCTTCATAGCCCAATTTTTCTATCCCACCTAAAATTCCTACACCAGATAGTGGTCCAATAATCTCAACTTAGGGAGTACCCCAATCTGCTCCTACTTCATCTTCCTCTATTGGCACCCAAGTCCCATTTGTCCCACCTCAACAATCTCAAGCTACTCCTTTGAGTCAAGCTAATATAGCTAGTATGTCAAATGTTCCTGGTTTCTAGAAGAAACTTGTATACCAGGAAAAGTATAGAAAAATATCATTTTCTAGTATTCCTGATGCTCCACATCCCATATCATTTGATTTAAGAGACAAAGTGTTTAAGTTCTCTCAGAATAATGTTGTTACTGGTGAAGAACATTTGAGAATTTTCATTGATATGTTGAATGATTATGAAGTTGAACATGAAGATATGGTAATGAAACTATTTATGCATTCACTAACTGAGGATGCAAGGGATTAGTTTAGGAGGTTTCTTGATGATAGTATTACCTCATGGAATGATTTGGAGAAATTGTTCTAAGAGCAATATGGAGACAACACTAATGCAAGATTTATATTGAATGAGTTCAAAAACATAAAGAAGAATCCAAATGAGTCCACATTTGATTTCAATGTAAGATTCCAGAAAGGTATGTACAGACTATTTCAAGTTATGAGGTTAAATGAAGATGTCTGTCTCACAACATATTTCAATTCCTTTGATAGAAAAATGGATTATCAATTAAGGGATAAGGATCCTAAGACTTTAAGGGATGCCTATAAAGTTGCAGTAAATATAGAGAATAATAGGAAGGCATCTAGTAAACTCGGTAGGAGGGATGATCCAAAGCTTTTTAATCCTAAGAACAATAATAAAAGGGAGGGTGACAAAACTCCTATAGGAAAGAAGCCACAAGAACCCACTATAGGCCAGGCTTTGGAATTGCTCAAAAAGATGAATCCCACTAATTTTAATAAGCCAAGTGTTGCTAAGAGAACCCCTGTGAATAACAACAGTTTCAATAGGCGGCCTAGAATGCAAAATTACCCTTACACCACTCAGTGGAAAGATGGTAAGCCAGTTCCCAACAAAAACCACAATTTGAAGGATAAGGGTACTCCAGATCCCCTACAAAGGAACACTGTCTATATGAATGATGATGTACCATGGTGCATTATATGTCAATCACCTCATTCTGCTTATTATTGTGCTTTTTCTTAGTCATTTTCCCAAGGTCAAGGAGTACAACCTAAAGAAAAAAGTGAAGGGAAAAGCCATGATAATAAAAGTTGCAATATGGTAACCATGTGTGATGATTTGATAGATTCTGATTTAGAGGAGCATGAAAATGATATTACCAGTTAGAGAATTGCTTATCATTTACATCATCAGCAAGTGCTTTCAGATGACAAAGGGTATGATACAGATAAGGTATGTAGTACATTTTTTAATGTAGGTCTCACAAGCTTAAGAATGCCCTCCAAAGAGGAGATTGATAGAATTACAGCAGAAATAATTTCACAAGTCCATAGTAACTACAATTTGAGAAATAGAGCAACAAATAATGATGCAAGAAAGCCATCGAATGTATTCATCAAAGATATCACTCATAAGATGAATGATCAAAATAAAAAAGTCAATGTAGATGTGCCTAAGATCAAGGACAATAATAGCAAGAAATGGGAACCAAAGAAGAAGGTTTAATTTTAGATAAGTGAAGCAAAAAAACCAGTTGTGCAACCAAAGAAATCAGAACCTGATACTATCAAGAAAATAGTGGTGCCTACTGCTCAAAGGATTCCAACTCCAGGTACTCTTATAAAACACACTATTGTTGAACCTATTGATATGATATCTATGTTATCTCAAATTACTTTAAAAGTTCCCTTGTCTAAACTTCTTAGAATTGAAGAGCATAAGAACAAGGCTTTATTAGGGTTGGGTGGAATAGGAAACAATATTATTGTTGTAGATCAAACTGTTTCCCAACAAACACCATTAGTAATAGAGGATAGTGGTATCATATCCCAAATTCCTCAATTTTTTTTAGATGATTCCTTAGTGGCATTTATAGAAGATATTGATCCTTTTTTCCTCAGTCTAATCATAAAAGGGAAGTCCCTAAAAAATTGTATGATAGACTCGGGAGCTTATAACATTATAATGCCTTTCAAAGTAATGGAAGCCTTAGGTTTGAAGGTGGATACCAAGCAGGGCAGATGCAAAGGAATGGATGCTAGGGAAGTCCCAGTCATAGGTACCATAAATGCCTTACCATTCAAAGTGGCTGCATATCCTGAAGTAGAATTAACCATGTTCATCCTTGTGGTAGATATACCTCCACACAATGGAATGTTACTCTCTAGGAAATGGAGTGCTACCATGGGGGGAAGCTTCCAATGTGATCTGACTTATGCCACTTTCCACATAGGGGACAAAGCTGTCAGGTAAATAGAGAGCCAAGGGTTAATCACATTTTAGGGGAAGAAA
Organism: Cupressus sempervirens; assembly: GCA_028749045.1. Lineage (NCBI taxonomy): Eukaryota > Viridiplantae > Streptophyta > Pinopsida > Cupressales > Cupressaceae > Cupressus > Cupressus sempervirens. Next base: position 118,253,296 of record CM053786.1, read on the forward strand.
TTGACAAAGATGCCACTTGTTTCTTAGATACTGGGATCAATGCTTTCAAGGCTGAATTAATTATTTAGGAAGTTGAAAATTTACCTACTATCATTGAACATGAAGTTGAATGTTGCATGAACTCACCAAAATTATGGACAATGTTCTTTGATGGGGCTAGTTCTAAAGAGGGTGCAGGGGCAAGTATAGGTTTTGTGTCCCCTAAAAATAACACTTTTAGGTATTCATTCACTTTGAAGTTTTCCTCCACAAATAATATTGCAGAATATGAAGCATTGTTGCTAGGACTGAAAGTTGCCACACATCATAGAATTAAGAAATTATGTGTCATAGGGGATTCTAAACTAATTATCTCTCAGATCAAAGGAACCTACTCATCCAAGAATAAGAGATTGAAGCAATATAGAAATGCAATTTGGGATTAGATAGAATACTTTGATGCATTTGGTATCTCATGGAGAAATAGAACTAAAAATAAGATGGCTGATTTGTTAGAAAATGTAGCAATCAAGCCTAGGGAAATATCATTTGCAGGGATATCTCAAATTGAGGTACAAAATAGGCCTTCCATACCTGATAACATTGAAAACTGGCAAGTCTTTGAAGACAACAAAGACATTACAAATTTTTTGCTAAATGAAGATAAGTACCATGGTCAGGAAATGGATTGCAGTGAACTGGTTGAAACCATACATGGTAAGGAAACCATTTTTTGCCAAGAGATTATGCAATTGAAAACCAATAAAGTGCCTAGGGGGCTAGTGGTCTTGGAAAACATTTTTGATAACCAGGATAGAGAAAAACCTAGAGTTAAGGATCTTAAACCTTAGGAGTTAGAAGAGATAAACCTAGGTACTGATGAAGCCCCTAAAAAGCTTTATATTGGCCAAAATCTACCTGTTAAAATCAGAAAAACATTCATTGACCTACTTAGAAATTATAGACATGTTTTTGCATGGTCATATGATGACCTTAAGGCTTATAGGGAAGATTTGTTCTAGAATGTCATACCCTTAAAAGATAATGTAAAACCTTTTAGACAGAAATAGAGACCAATAAACCCTATCCTAGCTCCCAAAAGGCAAGAAGATTTGATGAAACTAAGGAATGCAGGGATAATTAAACAAATTACTTGTCTACATGGAATGTTTTAGCTTTAGTTAGCCACTATTGTTGAAAAAATCTACAAATCTATAGAAGAAATTTTGGCCATATCTGTTATATGGGATGTGTTTATCAAGTTATTAAGAATTATGTATGTGTTTGAGGATTTTGAGATGAGAATCAGAATGAAACTAAAAATAATCCTCATGCAATTTTTCTAGTCTTGAATCATCCCTGGGTATACCCACCCTAGTTTTGCAGAGCCAAAAGAATAGGAAACCACCTTGTGTTTTTTTGAAGTTGGGTCCAAATGTTTTACACATGCAATTGTTAATAAGAATTGCCTGACCTTTAGATTGTATGAGTATTATCATCTTGGTATTAAGCATTTTTTTGCTTAGTGGTTTTAAGCCTTTTAAAACATCAATAGATACACAGATGCATACATGTACAATGGTGCAAGTTATAGCTCATGTACAAGTTCCGGTATTTAATGGGGCAAAAAAGAGCATATAAAAAATATTAGTTGTACAACTTAAGGAAATATTGTTGTGACAAAATAATTACCAAGTCATGATGGGATGAAATTATATATATTAACCCATAAGTGATCTTATATCAAGTCAAGTGTGTGAAGACATGAAGGACAACTAAATAGAGATTTGTTAATTTGTGAGATATAAGTAAAGATCTTATCTTGAACAAATAATGTGTAAGATGTGTAAGATGTGTAGCATGTGAACTATTGTGTGGCAGTGGGATCTTCTTGCATACATTTTTTTTATCTACCAACTCCTAACAAGGTTGAAGCAACTCCTAATAGGGTTGAGGCTTTTAACAAGTCCCAGTCCTCTAAAAAGGACTCAAGACACTATATAAATCTTGTAGACTTCTAACAAGGTCAATATCCTTAATAGGATTCTTCTTTTCAGTGAATCATTTAGTGGGTATCATCCTCACCAAAGTTTTCTCTTGGTTAGGGTTTCCCTAGTTAACAAATAATGGTGTTATTCGTTCTCTTAGTGTATGGGTATATTTACTATTCAAAATTTTTGGTCTACTTTCATATGCAAGTTATGAAGTAATTAACAATATTTAGTTGTGGATACAATTTTGTAGAATACTAATTCACCCCCCAGTAGTATCTATTTCTAACAATTGGTATCAGAGCCTAGTTACTCTAAAGAGGCTTAACAACTTGAGTAAGATCCCTATGAATATGGAATAGTTAAAGAGAAATATTGAAGAAGCCCTTGAACAAATTGATGCTCTTATAGAAGAAAGAGACAACCTAAAAGATAGATATGATGATGCAAATGTCTACATTGGTAAACAAAAACATAAAATAGACGATCTAAAATCTAGTAAGGAATCAAACATGTAGATGGGCTACAATTATGAAGTAGAAAATATCAGGAAAGAAAATGAGATCCTAAAGCATGAGTTGAAAATTGTTGAACTTAAGTTGAGCCTCAAGAAAAAGTGACAGTAAGAATGAACTTGATCTAAAATTTGAGAATACAAACCTTAGATTCCAATTACAATACCATTGTGCAAGGAGAATCAACACAAGCTAAGCTATAGTTACAGAAACTTTATTCCAATAGTGATAAATTTGATAAATAGATATTTCACCATAGAGCTTCTTATGATAAGATGGAGTTTGGCTATCTTATTGGAGAGAAATTTGCTATGAATTTGAAATTAAAAAAGAACCATATCCAATTTTTGAACCCCCTAAAGAATCTAATGTAAGATTGAATCAAGCATTACTATTGAAGTATCTAGAGAAATTGAAATTATTGAATCTTTTGCAAAACATGATGAGCCTAAGAAAATAGAGAAAGTAGACAAACCTAATAAAGATGAACCACCCAAGGAAGTTAGACATGAATTCAGAGGTAGATGTTTTATATGAAATGAACTTTTTCATATGAAAAGAGACTGCATGGGTAATATTTTCAAACCTATTACTAGTTTCTATCATTATAATTGTCATGGTCATGGATATAGAGGAGTAGATTGTAGGTAACCTAAGTCTAATAGTAATAATGTAAATAATAGAATGTTTAAGAATACTAACCCTATAGTTAATGAAAGAGGAAGATCACTAAGAAGATATAATGATGGAGAAAGGAAAGAGTTTGTATGTTACAAGTGTAAAAATCCTAGACACATTGCAAGGAATTGTAGAGCACATGATAGTCAAAATGGAAAACATAAAAGAAGAAATTCACCTGTATGTTAGTTATGCAATAACTTTGAACACACAACAAGATATTGTAGAATGGATAGAAGAAACTTCAACAAGAATCCCAATCATAAAAGGAACAATAACAAGAATGATAGAAGAAATGAGAACAACAATGATAACAATCAGAAGGAAGAAATCAAGGAACATGTTGATGAATTCAAAGAAGCATTTTTGAAAGTGAAAGATCTAGAAAGTTCTTATATATTTTTGGAGGAACAATATTTTGATGCACATAATGAGAGATTGACATCAAAAATTCTTTTTGATTCATCATATTTGAATTAAGTATTTGCAATAAAGATAGAGCATTAGTTAATTAGAATTGACATTAAAGAGAGAAATGGAAGTTGCATAGTTAACATAAGGTAGAATACATAGAAAGGAAGCTATGGTTGAGTGCATAAACTTAGATATCATCACAAAAAGATATAAGATAGAAAACAAGTTTATTAGTGATCAGTGATAGTTTTTTCAGTTTGTGGTGGATTTGTATTTAATGTAGAGTCCAATTTAAAGTGATTTAAAGATTATGAAAAATATTTTTAGTACCATTTGATCATGTGAAGAGTTTAGAATGATTATAGAGTGATTTGATAATGATTTAGTGTGAAATTGCAAAAGCCCTAAACATGATATTTTAAGGCATTTTGTGATGCTTGAATTAAAATTCTAATGCATATAGTTAAGAATTATGAAAAGTTAGATAGTATATGATATAAGTGATATGCCAAGGTATAATTTCAAGACACACCCATTTGTTTCTTTAGTGAATGATCCATTAGGAACATTTTTGTAAATTCCATCGAATGTGCTTCATATAAAAATGTATAGAGTTATATTTATTGCAAGTTTTAAAGCATTGGAGATGAGAACATACATAGGGATTTATGAGTCATGTGTAATAGTGACCTAACCCTTAAATCTGAGTATGTGCACCTTAGTGAGCTAAATTTGATCAAGTATATGTTCTACACAAAGTTTGAGAATCATGAGTGGACTAGAATAATTCTAAGTAGAGTGCATGATGAAATGTTTTGGATAGGTGATGTAGCAATCATAATTTTAAATGATCTAATTCACAAGGTTACAGGTTTGCACAATGAAGGATGCAACCTTGTTAATGATAAAAATAGACAAAGGTAGCTGAGACTAACTTGTACATGAGATCTGATTGAAAAAACATGAAAGTGACATGATTCAAGAGAGAGGATTTAAAGTACTAAGAAAAATTCTTGGATATAAAGTAAATCATGGTTTAGAGTGAACTCAATGCAAACACTATTTATACATGCAACATATGTGATGGTTGGAGATAAAAGAAAGGTAAAAATGTGCAAGATTGTTCAAACATAGCTTATGGACAATATTGGAAAGATACAGAGGATCAAGAATGTAGTCTTCAAATTTGAGCCTTTGTTGGCACATCTATTCTTCTATGTAAAAAATAAATTCCCTCGATTGACAAATTGGGACAATGATGAGTGTACTATGAAGATGGTAACATAATAGTACAAGGAAAGATTGGAAAATGTCAAAGATAATGACATTGAAAAAATGATGAAGAAATTTTAGTCTTAAATAAAATTGATATTCAGAATCCCTCCCTCCATGGTGGAGAAGTACAAGGATGAGATATTCTTCATGGTGGAAGCTAATAGTACTTCTATGGAAGTAGTAGAACCAAGGATAACATTAATTTAGCCTATGGGGTATGAGATGAGTGAAGAACTCATAGAGGGTATGCGTAGATCATACTACCTTATGAAAAGGACACTGAATTCCCTAGATGGGGTACCTATGAGGAGAAGGTAAGGGAAGTTCATTCTAAACTTCACAAGATATATATTAAGAAGAAAGTGGAGAAAAATATAGATTTCATAATCAAGGAATCTTGTATGACTTGAGATGAGTTTAATAAAATCAAAGGTATTGCACTAGAAATGAAGAATGGCGGATAGACTAAGATAATAGAAGAAATATAAATTTCTATTGCAGCACCATATTAAGGGGTAAGAATTATAAAATCCAATGTGTAGACACCTACACCCTATTCAATAGTTGCACAAGTGCAACCAATCAGAGCTCATTATGATCAACCAATGAGAAAATTAGAGGATGGCTCACCTATTACATAAAGGAAATCTAAAAGATTAGTGAAGACAAAGAAGGAACCTTCACAATCCTCCAAAAAAAAGATCAAGAAAATCACAAGTGGACTTGGGAAAAGGAGAAAGACAATACAAATTAGTGATTCTGACAAATCCAATATTGAAATTAAGAAAAGACCAATGGAACAAGTAGTAGAAGAAGGAAGAACTCTAGTAGGTAAGAAGGCATGGAATCCAAAGGTAGAAAATATAAACATGCAAATTATTAATGATGAGGTTCACCCACCTAGGTTTTGCAAAGCCTTAAGTAGAAGAAGGAGTATATCCTTATATTTGGCCCTGGTGTTTGAATAGGTATGTGGAATATGGGAATTAGCTACCCCTAGATGTATTTGTTCTTATTAATGGGTTATTCAAAATCTTTTAATTAAGAAACCAAAAAAATGGTGACTCTATTAGGGAGCATATTGAATCTATATGATAGAGAAACCTTGAAAATCTAAAGGAAGATTTGATACAATAGAAAAAAGTGCATGAAAAATGTTGTAGCAAGGAGTCTTTGATGTGATTTCTAGGTTCTTACTCAAAATATGCATCCTAGTGGTTACCTTGTCTAGGACAATAGTACTTTGAAAGTTGAATGTAAATTGCATTGTTACTAGCGAATTCATTAGCAATCAATTCATCTAGGTAATATCTTTAAGTTTATTTGCAAAATTGTAGATGAAGAATGAACAAATGGGTTTGTTCTCTTTTCCTTTCTTGGATTATTCACCTTCTTCTATGTATCCTATTCCATCTTTGTCTTTGCGTCTATACTAACTTTTCCCATTCAACTTATTCATGTCTTCTTGGGATTTCAACATTCTTTCATTGCTTTTCTTTTTAGTATTTAGATCATTCTATAGTATTTCATTCTCTAATATTAGATTCATGAGTCCTTCATTTACATTAGTGAGATGATCAATGTAGTCTGCTTGCTAAAGGGATAGATGTTGAATTTCATTGTTCTTTTCTTCTATCTCTTCTTTGGCTTTGTCTTTTTCTTCCATGACTTCACATAATCTTACTAACTAGATTTCTTAATCTCTATTTAGCTTTCTAACTTCTTCTTGAAGATTGAAATTCTTTTCTAATAGGTCTTTGATTTCTTAGCATCCTTTTCTACTTCCTCTGCCAGTAAAGCAATGATGGTTACAGATGCCTCATAAACATTAATCTCATAAGGAAATGGTCTGATCCATCTCACCCTTGGAACACCAACTTTTACATATGTGAAATCAACATAAAATAGAAAAAAAACATCAATGAAATGCCTCTGTACTAGTGATATTGGAATCCTCTATCTTTGTCTCATTGACTTCTTAAAGTCTTCAAAGTAACTAGTCATCATAGACTCAAAATTATCTCCAAGTTTCTCTATAAATTCATTAATCTATAGTGCAACTAACCAGTTAGTCTTCCAAGGTATTTTCCCAAATGTGGTAAAAGTGTTCTGCACATAAAAAAAAATGAAAAGAAGTATTGAACAAAATTTTCATTGTGGAGTTTCTATTTTCTGTATGGCTCCCAAGTTCTTCGACAACTACTAAAGTTATAACTCAGCAAGGTCATAAGAATGGTCTTTCTTCACTATCTTGTAGCCTTAATCCATAGCCATACAAGGTAAATTATTTAACCTATTAGATTGAAACAACTTATGTTCAATAATTCTCACTAAAAATGCAATTAGTAGATCAATAATTATATCTATGGTCGTCCCTCTCTTGTTGTATAGTGCCCTTCTATTCTTCTCAATTACCTTTTTTGCATCACCCCTCATTGTCTTAGGTTCATCTAGGTTTGGATACCCTATTTGTCTATGAATAATTCTCTTTATGGTTTTTATAGTGCCATCCTCCAACCATATAGAATTCTCATGAATTCTACTAAGAACAATCTTTATCCATTCTGTCTTGAACACAATTGGAAAATCTAGGGCACAGCTTGACCTTTTTAACTCTACAACCTGGTATTCTTCTTACAATACTTCAATCACACATAATTTTTCATATAACTCTCTTATTTCCATATCTCCAATGCTACTAATCTTACAAGTGTAGAAACACCTTACATCTTGTATCACCAAAACTTCTTTTGATATCATAGATAATGCATCGAATGAGTCTACTTTATATGCAATATCAGGAATTACCCAAAAATGTGTTTGTTTTCTCTCATTACTTATAAATTGAACATTCAAAACTTCCTTTCCTTCCTTAATTTTGGCAGCATAAGAGATAGACACTACAATAACTAACAAGGGTTTGTATAAATTAAAATAACATAGCTCAAGACATGATAAATACCTTGAAAAATATGATGACTGGTGTCAAGTAGCAATTGAATTCAATTTGCAAATTCTTGAATTGATTTCTCCAATTTTTCTTTATCTCTTCATGCTCTCTTTAATCTTGAGTAATTGCAAATGAGTCAAAAATTGACCATATAGCCCTTAAAACTTCACTTGGCAACCACAATGAGCTTAGCAAACAGTTTCACCTTTGATAGCTAGGTAACAACTAACTTTTACTTGGAAAAAATGTGAAAACCTATAGATATCTTCTAAGTTCTAACCAATACTTTTCATCTCACTTCATGCATATATGATCTTTTTAAAACTGAATCCTTAGAACTGATGTATAATTGAACTTTGAAATATCAATCCTAGGCATACCTCTTAATTTCATATTTGGGGGTGATATGATCACCTAATCCATTATATGAAGTGACCTCATCTAAACTTGATGTACTACAATCTTCCTTTTTCTTCCATGCCATGTTCATTTGCACTCTACCTTCTTCAACATAAACCTTTCCTTTGCCTTTGTTAAATTCACTACTAGGTGCACTTGACCTTGTTGGACAATTTTTGCTCATATGACTAGTCTTCAAATAGCTAAAACATGTAGTTTGACTCAATAATCTACTATAGTCAATTCTAAAATTTTTTCTAATGCAATTTTCAGCAACATATTAATACTCTTAAAAATCGTGACAACTATACCTTGTATTTTAATTCCATTTGTAGCATTAGCTAGTATGATTTACCTTGGCTTGCTTGTTTGATGACATGTTAGGCTTTGATCTACACTCATATTCTATATGTCCATACTTCTCACAATTTTAGTAGTAACCTTCAAATCTTTGTGTGCTTGATATCTTGCTCTTACATTCATTTACCTGATGTTCTTGATTCTTGCACTTGTAAAAGTTACCCATGAAATTATTCTTAGGGTATTGATTTGCATTGTTTCTCATACAATAATTTTCTATATGACCTATCTTTCAACAATTATAACAAGTAGGCTTGTAGTTGTTGTTGTTGAGTTTGATGGTTGCTTGATCCTTTGACATTGATGTCAATGATGGAGAAGTTTGGCATGGAAAACATCAAGAGTACAACATGTTTAGAAGAAGTACAACATGGAATGACAGTTTAATAGAAAGCACATTGATGTATATTGGTCGGGGAGAATGATTGATTAAGATGATTGAAAAGGAAGATGAACAATCTTTTGCTGGTATTCCTAGAACTAGATATTTTTCATCTATGTTTCCATCAATACCAAATGGGTAGATTGTTGAGAGATTTTTGGAAGTATCAATGCTAATAATATCTATTTGGGGGATTACTATAGATATGTTACTATGATGATATGTTACATTCATAACTGATTTTTTCATTAATGTCAACATAGTAGTTTGATATGGTATTTGACAAAAGAACATTGGAAAGATCAAGTTGGTATAGATGACTAGTTGAGTATTCTAACTATCTAAAGTTATGGGAGATACGTCTAAGTAGTTGGTATATGTAGTTAATGTTGGAAGAAGAAAGGATAAGTCTAGAAGACGTTATGTAAGTTTTGGTGATGTTTGGTCTAAGATGGAGTTTACAGAGTTAAGTTCTGGTAAAACTATTATATCTCTTAGTAGTGTTAGGATTAAACCAAAGACAAAAAATAATAATTACATGAAAATATAACTAATATCATAAAATAATAGAACACGTATAAAATACCACAAGGCACCAATATTTAATGTGGTTCACCCAATCCCTAGGCTACATCTACCAAACAACAAGTCCAATATTAATATGATCTAGTAATTACAACCTTATTACAATCTGTAATCCCTTACAACTCAATAATCTTGTAAGAACAAATTTCACATCACAACTATGAAACAATCCCTAACCCTAAGCTCTTTTTAGAAAAGTATTTTTATTTCTTTAGGGTTATAATTAATAATTATATGTTGGCCTAAAATCCTAATAAAATAGGGCCCAATTTTTTTTAGGTTGATGCCCTGAGTCCCAAAGAATATATGAAGTATGTACAGTACTTTCATGATCAGTCACCACAATCTAACAATCTCCCACTTGGAGACTGATGTTGTAGCTATGTTGCTACTCCATGAGGCTCCCACTGGATCAAACCACCCTAGACTTTTCTATTATTTTATTCATGTTTAGGTTAGAAGATCAACCAAAGAGAAAGAGGAGGTTAGCTTCTCCCTTGTTACTAACTTTGTCAACATATCTATTAGATTTTCATTTGTATTTATCTTCTCTAGCTTTAATTGTCCATCCTCCAAAACTAATTGAATGAAATGGTACCACAACTATATGTTTTTGGTCTTTGAATGTAGAGCTAAATTCTTTGCAAGATGAATGACACTCTGACTATCTGTGAACAAATAATTATCCTTCTAAGGATGTCCCAATTCTTCCAAGAAGAATTAAAGCCATACGATCTCCTTGGTTGCCTATGTAGCAGCAACATACTCTACCTATGTAGTAGATAGAGCATTAACCTTCTATAACCTAAAAACCTAGCTCACAGTTTCCCTACCAATAGTAAAGAAATAACCTATAGTACTCCACTTGGTATCAATATACCCTACCAAATCTTAGTCAAAATAGCCCTATAAATTAGTAATAGATCCCCCAAAGTGTAAAAACTTATTGGATGTTCCTCTCAAATATCTGAGAATCCATTTGATTGCATTTCAATGCTCAATTCTTGGATGACTCATATACCTACTAACAACTCCCACTGCATGTGCAATATCTTTCCTGGTACATACCATAGCATACATTAAACTTCCTACAACTAAATCATAGGGTACCTTAGGCATCTTATCCTCCTCTTCTTGTGTCTTGGGATACATCTCTTGAGTCAAATTCAAATGACTAGGTAAAGGTGTGTTGATAGCTTTAGTATTCTCCATAGAGAAATGTTGCAACACCTTCTCAACATAATTATCCTGAGATAACATCAATGTTTTATTCTTCCAATCTCTACAAATATTCATACCAAGGATTTTTTTGTTGCCCCCAAATCCCTCATAGCAATTGCATGTGCTAACTGGCATTTCAGCCCCTTAATATAATCCATGTTAGACCCAACTACAAGAATATCATCAACATATAAACATAAAATAATGTAGCTATCATCATCCAACCTCTTAAAATAATCACAATGATTTGAATGATGCCTACTATAGCCATGCTCATGCATAAAACTATCCAATTTCAGATATCATTGCCAAGATGCTTGCTTCAAGCCATATAAACTTCTCTTTAATTTGCACGCTAAGTTTTCCATGCCTTAGACCATAAATCCCCATGTTTGAGCCATATATATCTCTTCATCCAAATCACCATCAAGGAAGGTTTTTTTAACGTCAAGCTACTCTAAATGAAAATCTTCAGTATACACAAGACTTCAAACAATATGGGTAGAAGTCATTTTAACAATAGGAGAATACATCTCATCAAAATCAATGCACTTTTTTTGTGCAAACCCTTTTACAACTAACCTGGCTTTAAATATTTTCTTACCTCCATCCTCTTCATTTAACCTATAAACCCACTTATTCCATAAAGCTCTTTTACTTACAAGCAACTTGCACAAATTCCATATCTTATTCTTTAGCAAAGAGTCCATTTTGTCCTTCATTGTAGACTCCCACTGAATCTTAGTAGCCACCTACATAGCTTCATCATATCTTTCAAGTTTACTAGCATCATTAAGTAAAATGGAATACAAAGAGGGATAAAATCTTTATGGAGGTCTAATTTGCCTTGTTGATTATCTAACATTCACCAGTGTGTGTGGTATTTGTTGTTGTAGTTGTTGCACATCATGAGGAATGGATAGAACATTAGGTTTTGGATTATCATCCAACACTACATAATCATCTTCTTTCTTCTCAAGTTTCTGCAATAGATCTTTGTACAACACTTTCTCATTGAATATGACATCCCTGCTTCTTACAATTTTATAATTTTCAAAATCTCAAAGCCTATAACCAAACTCATTAATGCCATATCCAACAAATAAATATTTCTTAGACTTAGCTTCTAGCTTGGTTCTATTTTTAGAATCTATGTGAGAAAATGCTTCACAACTGAAGGTTTTTAGAAAATAATAACTCGCCTTCTTACCAGTCCATGCTTCCTCCAGAATACCACAACCCAAAGGAGTAGAGGGACCTCTATTAATGAAATATATAGCAATATTGATAGTCTCCACCCACATGTATAAAGGAAACCCAACATATAACCTCACACTCCTTGTGCACTCCATTATAGTCCTATTCATACATTCAGCCACTCCATTTTCCTATAGAGTCCTTGGAATAGTTTTCTATCTACAAATACCATTAGTGGAGAAATAATCTTCAAATTCATGATTGCAATACTCACCACCATTATCAAATCTAAGACATTTTAATTTCTTACTAGTCTCAATTTCAACCAAGCATTTCCATTTTTTAAAATTTTGAAATACATCAAATTTCTATCTAAGGAAATAAACCCACAATTTTCTAGTTGCATCATCAATAAATGTAACATAATAATGAGAGCCACCAAGGGAAGATACCTAAGTTAGTCCCCATACATCACTATGCACAAGCTCCAATTTCTCCTTTTTGTTTTCCTTCCCAGTCATCACTAAACTCACTCTCTTTTTCTTTCCATACATGCAACTTTCACAAAAATCCATATTAACACATTTTAGACCTAGTAAAGCTTTCTTTGAATGAAGTACTTTCATACCTTTCTCACTCGTGTGTCCAAGTCTGTTGTGCCACAATGCTATATCATAATTTACAGTAGCTATTTGTTCTCCCTAGTCAACTACAACAATTGCTCTTAAACATTCATTTGTCTTTGGAAAAATTAAAGTAGAAGGAATAATATGACCTACAAAAAGATATAAGGTGCCCACTTTAACACATTTTGCTACTACAAGCGAACCTTTTGAAACCTTCAAATATTTATCATTAAAAGTAACTATACAAACCTCATCATTGAGTTGTCCTACTGAAATTAGATTCCTACTTAGCCTTGGAAGATGTCTTACATCATGCAGTAGAGAATGATTCTCATTCTGTAACTTAATCTTAACTTGTCCCTTTCCAACAATCTAACAAGGTTCATTATCCCCCCAATAAACAAGTCCAAAATCCCCTTGGACATAATCAATGAAATAACCTCTATGAGGTGTAGCATGAAATGAATAATTAGAATCTAAAACCCATGAATAATCAACACTTTATAAAGGTAGAAGCAAAGCATTTTCTTTGGATTTGTTACCTTATTTTCCTCTCTTGATTTCCCATAATTTCCAAAATTAATTCCTCTCTCAGTCATTATGACCCTACTTTGTGCATTCAAAGCACTTCCTGATGTAGATCCACATAAGGTTTTCCTACAAGTTTCCTCACTCAAAAAAATAGTGATCACATCATCATATTTTAGGGTACTAGATTTAGAAAGAGAATTACTCATAGCCATTTCCAAGCCATTCTAGATTTCATGCAAAGAACACAAAATCAAGAGAGCCCTAATTTCTTCATCAAAATTGACACCCACAAAAGATAACTGACTAGTAATAGTATTAAACTCATTTAAATGATCTGTAATAGATCCACCTTCTTCCATTTTCATATTAAATAAATGCTTCATAATAAATACCTTGTTTTAAGTGAAGGGCTTTGCATATAGTGTTGCTAGGGTTTTCATCAACTCTTCTGTTGTCTCTGCTTTTGTAATATTAAATGCCACCAATGGTGTCATGCATAATCAAATGTTGCAAGTGCCTTTCAATCTAAAAGATCCCATTCATCATTTGACATAGATCCCTAATTCTTGGCTTTGCCTTCTAATAGCTTTCATAAATCCTTCTGATACAAATAGTCTTCCATTTGCATCTTCCATAACTGGATGTTCTGCCCATTAAACCTATCAACCCTCAGCTTACCCTTGTTGGCCACTACTCCCACTCAACTGTAAGATTTTCCTATAGAGGATAACTAAAAAAAAACCTCACTCTAATAACACTTGTTATGATTAAATCTTGAACAAAAAATAACAATTACATGCAAATATAACAAATGTCAGAAAATAATAGAACATGTAGAAAATAACACAAGACACCAAGACTTAACATAGTTCACCCAATCCCTAGGCTATGTCCACCAAATAGAAAGTCCAATATTAATACAATCCAGTAATTACAACCTGATTACAATCTGTAATTCCTTACGGCTCAATACCATCCCAAGAACCAATTTTGCATCACAACTATGAAACAATACCTAACCCTAAGCTCTTTTTATACAAGTATTTTTACCACTTTAGGCTTATAATTAATAATTATATGTTAGCCAAAAATCCTAATAAAATAGGGCCCAAAATTTAGTTTTCAAGTTGATGCCCCAAGCCCCAAAGAATTTATGATGTATGTACAATACTTTCCTAATTAGTCACCACAATCTAACAAGAAGAATCGTTATTACGAGAATCAAGGTTGAGGATGTGGAGAAGACATGTTGGTGATGATGTGGCTAAGTTTTTTTGTCATAATATTATGTGTATGGAAATATATTCAAGTTGGAAGGCAAAAGATTAATGTTACCACTAAGTGCAATGTTGTCTTAATGTGGTCCTATAATGATTAATTTAGGTCTAATAGTTGACTTCTACAATAAGAGCAGAATATGAAGTTGAGTAGAGCATAGTAGAAGTGAAGAAAACTTTATTATCGAGGTTTTTCTAAGTGATTTGAGGTTTGATATTCGGATATAAGGTTCATGACCTAGTCTACAAGGTATGACATTGATTGGGTTAGTTGATAGAACAAAGAAAAGAAGAACATAATAGTAAATTGCATGTTTGAGTAGTGAGCTCTTCTTGTAGTTGAAATTGCATGTTTGGGTAGTGGGCTCATCTTGCATACATTGTACTAAAACTCCTAACAGGGTTAGAATCTCCTAATAAGAATTCAAAGTCTCCTAACAAGGATTCATATATACTAAATGTTGTAATAGACTCCTAACATGATCCATTCTCTAACAAGGAATATTTATATTAGTACATCATCTTGTGGGCATCATTCCCACTGAGGTTTTCCCTCTAATAAAGGATTTCCCTAGTTAACATATTTGACATAATTGTCTATGTGCATATTATTATGGTTCTTTACATTGGTTGAATGGTTAAGTTTGTTTAAAGAAGATATATATTTTAATTGTCAGATAACTGATTCACTCCCCCTCCCCCCAAACTCAGTCATATCTAATAGTTCTTACCTTTGTTTTTCCTTTATTTACCACTTTTGGATTATTCTCTTTCTTTGGTACTAGCATAATCTAATCCAGTAATACAACTATTAGATCTAGGAGATCTCATCCCTTGCTCAAAATACTTATGGATTCATTGGGTCTGCTGAAATTCTAAACAAATTATTTTTCTCTTTTTAGATTATTTCACTATTTTTCATTTTAAAACATCAATTTTTTGATTTCAATATCTTTTCCATTCTATTGGTGCTCAAAATTGTAGTCCCAATTTTGAGTACCATTGAAGAAATTAAGTCCTATAAGAACTTTTAAATGCATGTGTACCTGACTGTCTATTTGAAGCCCATAAGGTGTTTAATGTTTCTAACACCTTTCATTCAGTTTTTCCATGTGTTTCATTATGATAAATTGACATTGTAAGTCATTTTGTGAAGTCCCATTTTGAGCAACTATTAACTTCGCATTTTTGCTTAAGTGTCAAACAGCTACAAGAAGCGTAGTTTGTCTTTGAATATCTTGCATCCAGTAATATTTCATGACTTTATACTTTGGGATTGTCTAGTATCCATACCTAAGAGCCTATTTTTCATATTTTGAGTCATCTTGAATCCATTTGGCTAGGTTTTGAATACCACAAATTTGGTCATTTATTGATGTCATGCTGATGCACATTGCTCATAATTTTGGAAGGCCTTGTTTGATGAGTTATAACTTTTGACCAATTGACCCAAATGAGATAATTATTTTTGCATTACATTTTAGAGGTCAAATATTTTCTATGTTCCAATTTGGAGCTTATGATGAATCCATTTGATTAGTTTTTGAATGTGATTCTAAATGCATTTTTTAACCTTTTACTAGTGTGAAAAGGAGCAGATTTTTCAATATCCTTGTTTGTGATGTCATTTCTCAAAATCTATGATGGGTGAGGTAGAATATATTGTACCAATATTTTTTACTCCAAAAATACTTTAAGTTTGGCAATTTTCAAATCATGACGAATCTGTTTGCACACTTTTCGAGGTCCATTCCATTTGCAAAAAAATATTTTTTTGCCATTGTTTATAGTCTGCAAATTTGAATAGCTCACTTTGACCACTTTCCATTTGCATCCTATTATTCATCATGAGCCCAAATCACATATTTATACTCTCCCCATGACAATGAACCAACACCCCAGTTTTTGTTTTCCAAGTGTCCATTTGCCCAGTTATTAAAGCCAAATCCAAAAGTATTTTATGGTTTTTCGACATGTTTTCATGTAGGCAATTCTAAGAGGTCATCTTTGATGGTCAATATCTTTTGACCTTGAATTCATAATGAGAGGAGATTCAACAAGGTAAGGGTATGTAGAACAAAGGTTCAGTGTTGTTGATTTCAGAGCTTGGTCAAGCGTTTAAGTTAGTTTTTAAAGCTAGTCAATAGGCCCTGTTAGTAGAAAATCAATTTGTAGTTTAATGATAAAATGAGTTTTAAATTTGATTTCCCATGGTCAAATTCAGTTTTGATTAGTATCAGAGGTTTATTGGATTAGTTTGGAATATTAGTTGTCCAAAAAGGAATTTTTTTTAGCTGGAACCACTTTGGGGCCTAACTAATTGCATTGGGCTGATAGATACATGATGATGGTGCATATTTTAGGAGATTGAAATAATTGTGACTCACTAAATGTTAGTATGTGATTATTATTAGCTGGACAATTATTAACTCATGAAAAAAATACCATTCATAAAAAATTCAAGGAAAAGGTGTTGATGTCATCCTTGAAAGCTTTGTGGCAGTTTGGGATTTTAGTAACCTCCAGCACCACTTTAATGCAAAGAAAGGGGGCAATGGATTTAAATAATAATAATAATAAAGTGAGAATTAGAGGAGTTGACAAGGTTGTTAAAGTGCTATTAGGTACTATGGTTCATTTGGTCAGTGGACCCATATGTAATTTGCCAAGTTTTGAAAAGTGTGGTGTTGAACCCAAAACTACAGAAGATTATGGTGATCCTTTCAAGGAGGATGACTGGAATGAGGAAATATCCAATGAAGCTTGGGAAAAATTTCACCTAAAAAAAGGATTATATTGCATGTGATCCAGACAATTCAACTTTGAGTTGTGTCAATAATAGTGTTGTTGCTTCCCCTAGAGTAGCTCAAGAATTGGACAATGGAGTTATTATCCTAGACAAAAACTATGCTCCTAAAAGTGATAATATTGAAATGCTGGAAAATTTCCTTTCAACATGTCTTAATTTTCCAAGGGATCCAAAGCCAAACCTCAATAGCGGTAAAAATCTGCAGTAGGGCACAAATAAAGATAAAAAAAAAAGATGATGAGATTTTTGAAGATCTGGAGGATATCAAATTTTTAAGTAGTAGGCACAAAGCTATTAAGAGCACTATGCATGATGATAATAGTAGATTTCATGTGAAAGGTGGTATGGATATTGGAGTGCTAGGTTTTTCTAGCTTTAATCAATTTTTACCAAACACACAAGAATCATCAAGAGATAGTCTACATGGATATTTCTTTGAGTTGAATGACCTTGCAAATCCTATATAGTTAGATTTTTTTCTTTAAAAAGCACCTGGTAACTGGGATGCCTCCAATGGTTCTGATGATTTTGGGATTCCATCAATGGAGAGCATAAATAAGAATACTAGACCAATTTTTTTAGTCAAGATCAATATAGATCAACTAAAGTGGCCAAAAGAACTCTGACTTAACAATGTGGAAAGTGCATGCTATTGGAGGTGAAGGCTTATGTTTCATGTTTGGAACTTCAAATAAATGTTGATAATTCAGAAATTGAGCTACTAACAAGACCATAGGTAGAATATTTTGGGACTCCATTTTTAATAGAAGAGCAAGAAAGCTCATGCATAAGCTATGAAAAATCCTATAATGTTAGCAAATGAAGGTCCACGCAAATGAAGAGAAGCTATTGGAGAGCAACAAGAGAATGAAGAGATCACTATGCCATAGGGAGGCCATCTAGGGGAGCAACTGCAACATGTGATTAGAGATAAGAACCCACACATTTAAAAGAGACCCACATCAAAAGAAGGGAAGACCAGACAACCTATGGTTTGAGGTAAGGGGGAAGCCATGAAAAAAGGACAAGCAACATGTTAAGAAGAATATTCACATGCGAACCAAAGGAAGCCACACTGAGCAAAGAGATAATATGGATATACCATTTATCCCACATTCACCAGTTAAGTGTGTCTTTTGTCTTTTAAATACAACAGAAAACATAATGCAATATGTCTTAAAGACGTGGCCTTCTTAAAAGGCCTTGGGCTCATGTGGTGGAGCCCACACGTGGTCGGCATGTAAGGTGTGATAAATTTTGATGAAGGAAATGTGTGGTTGTAGATGAGACATGTGGCAAGAAAGCATAAGCTGGGAAATCAAATTTCAAAGCCCTAAGCTACTCTGACTACCCTGTATGGTCGGGAGGAAAATTTCAAAGGTTTATGCTCTTACAGGGAGGCCAAGCATGTATGGACATAAATAAAATTTTAAAGACCTCTGATGTTATGAGTCTCTTAGCCCCATATGAGCATAAAGGAAACCAGGCCCTATATAAGCATAAAGGTAAAATAAAAGGGTCCCAATGCTACAAGAAAATGGAGATAAATATATTAATATAGCCCTTGTGAGAATGTAAAGGAGAATTTGAAGGGTCCCAATGTTTGAAATATTAATATACTCATCATGAGCATGAGAATGTAAAGAAAAATTTGCATGCTCATTGTGCTACGGGAGATAGATTTAATTGATTAATTAATTAATTAAAAATATTTCAAATTATTGTGAGCCAATCAAATTTTGACATGTGGCAGCAGTGATCTAGGAGTTGGGAGATTACGTGAAAATCAAAAAGAAATTTGAAATCCATGAATTTTCAAAAAGATGAAAAATTCAAATGATTTTAATGTTTTTATATAGTCTAACTATATAAATTTATTAATTTTAATGCTTTATTCATAGCCCAGGACTAAATTTTTCAAACTACTACCAAGGGACAATTTTAGTCTGAAATACGCATCATAATATATTGTTGGAACTAAGAGAAGATGAATTTTCCACATTTGGGATCAATTTTTGAGCAAGTGTTCTCCAGTTTGTGTTATAAGAAGATTTGTGTTCTTCAAGGCTTTCTCAGTGCAGAATTCATCATGGAGGATCGGAATCAGTTGGGGAACAAACATTGATGTTTGTTGAAGCATAAAATGAATTTTGGAAAAGTATTCATGCTTCTAGAGTTCATTTTTTTTAACTAATTTTTGTTGTTCCCTTGGGTTAAGATTAGGCATCAAATCAGTTATGATTCTCATCAAAATATCTGAGATATCATTTCATTTGGGAGGCCAAATGATGAGGATTTGATTTTGTAGTTGATGGGAGAGATTAGAGAGATGTTTTTAACTTGTTGAGAATGTTTTCCAATTGGACACATGTTAGATGTAGATCAAATCTAGGAATTCACTCTTCTCCTATATCTTTCTTTCTCTCATCTATTATAAGGGTTGGTTCCAATTTTTTGGAAAATAAAAAACCACTCACTACTATGATAGCATGTTTTGGTTCTAGTTTTGATGTGTTCCCATACTATGACACCACATTTTCTTCAAAAAATCTCTCTTTAATGAATAGCAGTCGTGAAGATAAATACAGATAGTTCAGATCTATTAGGTGTTTTCTATGTTTTGATTTCATGCATATGAATGTATTGTTTCAAAGAAATCAATACAAAGAACAACAAGTGTTTGAGTTTTCATTTTAGATCTTGTCCCCTTTCATAGTGAATTTTCAATGTTTTGTGATCTTTGAACAAAGAGCCTAGGTTATAGTTGTAGTCCCTTAAGGTTGTATGTTGTTTCATTGTTGGTTATAACTCAAGGGGTTATGTAAATGCTATAGGGATATCAACAGGGTTGCAAGTTTACTAATTAGGATATCATGTAAGAATGAGATTTATATTGAACATAGATGTCTATTTATAAGGTGAATAGATAGATCAAATGTCTAAAGATATGAATATGTCTCAAGTACCCATATGTATGTATTTGATTCATAGAATTGCCCAATGGATTCGGCACTAGTTAGCTATAGGATCATTAGTTCATGTTGCTGCATAGTAGGGGTTTTGTTGAATTCAACATTATTAATCAAATTTTTTTCTCCCTTTCATGTTGAAAAGCTGAAAAGTCTAAGCCTCACTAATATTATGAATTTCATATATTTTCATTTAGCTACTATAGATCTCTTTTATTGCATGATTTATTAGGAGATATAAGGGTTAAATGTACTGATTATGGATTCAAGAATATGTTTTTGCCTTAGTACCATATTAATTGAATCCAATGTTAACCTACCTAGGTCTTGCAGATCCTAAAGTGAAGGAGTTATGCCTTATAGTTGGCCAAAGATTGCAATTGGGTGCATCCATCATAGGAGTTTGCTAACCTTAGATGCATTGGTTTGGTTTCTTGGTTATTTTCAAAAATATTAAATTAGGAGCCACCACATTCAATTCATGATTATCAATCATCATTTGATTCAATGTTTCTGGTTTCATGTGAGAAATTCTATTCACCTCTAATGTCTTTTATTTAGTTTATTGGTTAGTATCATTTTTTCATCTTGAATTATGACTTTTTCCTCTTCAAATTTCTTTTTTTTCTTGGTCACCTCATATAGCAATATTGATTGGACTTCTTGTTCTATCTTAAGATTTTTGATCTCTTCAATTAGAGCACCATTCCTTTCCATTAGATCTTCAACTGTTGCATCAAATTCACTTGTGTTTCCATCTGCAAACAATTTAGTAGTGTCAATCTCTTCGTATTGTGTGTTATTTTATTCAATAGCTATCTCTTTCCTTCTATTTAATGATCACTTCAATTCATCTCATGCTTCATTCAACTAATGTAGGCCAACTTGGATTTCAATCTTCTAATTATCAATAATCTTTCCCAACTTGTAGAATTCCATCTTCAAGATCTATCCTCAAAGTTACAAAGATTTCCTTTCCAAAGAACTAGGCTCTGATACTAATTATTGGAAATACAATAGACAAAGTAACTCTAAGAGTGGGGGTGGGGATTGAATTAATCCTTCAAAACTTTAACCATAAAATCATTCACCACACATCCATTTGAAATTTTTTATGTAAAATGAAATAGCAAGCTAAACATATTCATCCATACGATGAAAGAAAATAACATTTAACACATGCATGACATAAGATATTTGGTTACCTAGAAACCCTCCAATGAGAAGGTAAAACTAGGTAGGGGATGACACCCAAAAATCTCCTCTACTACAATAATAAATTGTATCCAATGATTACTAAAATGTTTGATCATAAGCTATGATCTAATCTATGAAAGGTTTTCCTTTTTAAAGGCTTAAAATATTGTTAGTGTTGCATATAATTGTTCAATTGTGTGTTGTCTTTGATGTTACAAAAATGTCATATTAGTCATTAGACAGAGTCTACTGAGCTCAGAAGGTTAACAGAGAAAGTTTACAGTGTCTATTGAGCATTCTCGGGCTTTACCTTGTGTATTCAGTCACTACCAAGCTTTCGAGGTTAGTAAAGGAAATTTAGTTGCTACCGAGAAAAATTGGTCATCAATAGAAAATAGTGCAGGAAATAGTTCTAATGAAGCTTTCATGGACAGTGAAGGAAATTTAGTTCTTAACAAGTTAACTTGGCAGCCGAAGGATTTTGAAAATTTTGTAATGTTAATTGAGTTAAGATAGTTAACTCAAGAAATTATTTCTGGAAGTAGTATTTACTGAGTAGGGTCAACCAATGAAGGATTTCATTGTTTTATGAAATAAAGTTTATTTGTTTAAAGTAATATTTGTAGCTGACTAATGTATGGTTTATTGGTAAACGTAACTTATGAATGAGCTGACTTGATAGTCTAAATGGTATATATAAGAGGTCAAGTTGTGAATTCTTAGTGTAAGTGATGGATTTGATGTAATGTGAATGAGAAGGAAGATTGATTATTGTGAAACTAAAATTTGAAGGATGATCAGAGATCATTGAGGAGAAGCAAAGCTATATTTGATCAAATAGGATCTAATAGTACATAACAGAGATCTGTAATCAACAAATTTAGTTGCATCTTATTTAGATCAATTCATTGTTACTTTCTAACCATTGTAGCCGTGATTTCAAAATCTCTTAAGAGATTTGGTTTAACAACCATTTTTGTAAATCCTCTAACAAGGTGATAGTTTAGTTGAATTGTTCTAGAGACCTCTAGCAAGGCCACTCCTAATAGGGTGATTAAATCCTCTAACAGGTTCACACTTAATAGTGTGTATTGTAACCTTTAACAAGGTTGGCTCCTAACAGGGCTCACTTTAGAAGAGTGAAAACTGGTAGCTAGTTACTTGGTGGTTTTTCCCATATTGGGTTTCCACATTAAATTTGGTGTCTCTCATGTTCATTTTATTTACTTTTGCATCCATGAATGGTTGAAGATTAGTAACAAGTTAATCTACTGAGTTACAACATTTTTATAGTGTTTACCGAGTATCAACAATAACTAGCTATTTAAGACATCTAAGGGATCTATGGATTTTTTTTTGTAGTAACTAATTCACCCTTGCCCCTCCACCCCCCCCTTCCCTCAGTTACTCCATCTATAATCCCAACAATTGGTATCAAGGCTCTTGGTGCTTTCAAGAAAATATTTCAAGGATCTAAGCCAAAGATTAGGATGTCTTACAAGAGGAAAATTCCAAGACATAATAGGGACAACTTCTTAGCATGGCACAAATTGATGAGATTTTATCTAGCTTCTATTAGTGATTGAGGACTGAAGTACCTTGATGAAAAATATGTAGAACTTATTGGTACATTATTTGTCAATGATATTGTTGAAAAGAAGACTCACAACAACATGATGATAGATATAGCATCAGCTCTGAGTTATGAATAATTTGATGACATCAAGGATTGCAAAACTACCTTTAAAATGTGGAACAAGTTGAAAGAGATCTATGGAGGAGATGATAATGTGAGAAGAGCCAAAGAAGAAAGTTTGAGAGGAAAATTCGATCAAATAAGGATAAGAGAGGATGAAAACATTACAAAATATATTCAAAGAGTTAAAGCATGTGTTAGTGCAATCAAAGCATCTGGAGGAGATATCAAGGAGGAGACAATTATAAGTAAAGTTCTTAGAACTCTACTTCCTATCTATGCAATTAGAGTCTCTGCAATCTAAGAAAGAAGATGTGAAGCAAATCATAAGATAAATTTAGAGGCCATAGTTGGAAGATTGACTGCATTCAAGCTAGACAACTATGATAATTATGTTGCAACTGCCAAGAAAATTGAATCAACATTTGAAGCCAAGCTTTCACTCAAAGAAAAAGGCAAGAAGATAAAGGATCCTCAGTAAAATAGTGATGAAGAATTAGAACAAAGTTTAGACAGTGATCTTGAGGTGGTTGGAGCTCTACTAGCAAGGAAATATTCAAGAGGCAAAGTGAAATACAAAGGTAAGTTTCCTCTAATTTATTTTCTTGTGAAGAAATTGGACATATTGCTGCTAGGTGCCCAAATAAGTAGAACAAGGATGAGAAGAAAGGTCACAAGTGCAATGGCAAGAAAGACTTCAAATCATTCAAGGATAAAGGTAAGAAAACATGTTTCATGGCTAAAGATTCTAATGATTTTGATGATGAAGAAGAAGATGAAATTCTTTATATTGCTATAAAAGATGAGTCTAATAATGATGAAGAAATGGCACTCATTTCTTGTATAAGTAAAAATGATACATGGATTATAGATAGTGGTTGTTCTCATCACATGACTAGTGATGAAACTAAGTTTTATCATTTTGAAGACTATGATGGTGGCAGCGTAAGATTTGGTAACAATGAACCTTGCTGTATAAAAGGAAAAGGAAGAATCTCACTGTCCAGGGAACTTATATTGAGTGTGGCATAGCTACTCAATAATGGATTTAAAGTAGAATTCATGCATTGAAAAGCAAGACTGCTAGATGGGAAAAGTAAGCTAATTGGATCAAGCACTCAAACAAAGGGTAACATGTTTTATCTTGAACTTGGTGAATGTTCATGTTTTATTGCTCAAATTGAAGAAAGTTAGTTATGGAATAGGAGGTTATGTCTTGTAAACTTTGAAAACTTGGTAAAAATAAGTAAATTTAGGAAAGTAAGAGGCATTCCTAACATAAAGAAACCCGAGATTGGTCTATGCAAAAATTGTCAAATTGGCAAAATGGGAAAGACTAGCTTTAGAAGAAAGAACTATCAGTCAAAAGAAATTCTATAAATTGTGCATACCAATTTGTGTGGACCTATTAGCATTGAAAGTTATACTGGTGAAAAAAATTTCATTCTTTTGTTGATGATTATTCAAGAATGATGAATGTCATGTACCTAAGAGAGAAATCAGAAGCATTTAAAAAGTTCAAATGGTATTTGGCCAAAGTAGAAAAGGAAATAGGAAAAAGACTGAAATGCTTGAGGTCTGAAAAAAGTGTTGAATTCATTTTACATGAGTTCAATAACTTTTACATTGAAAAGGGAATCAAAAGACAAGTTTTAGAACCTGAAACTCCTGAACAAAATGGAATAGCAGAAAGAAGGAACAAATCTTTCCTAGACTATCCAAGAACCTTAATGATTGAGAAGAGCATTGCTATTAAATAATGGAAGGAAGCTATTAGCACTACAGTTCATACCTTGAATCGAGTATAGCTGAAAAAGGACTCATTCAAAACCCCCTATGAGTTATGGTATGGCTACAAACCCAATGTAAGTTACCTAAAAGTATTTGGAAGAAAATGTTACATTTTGAAAGAATCTAGAAAAGGTAAATTTGACGTAAAGGGTGATGAAAGAATACTTTTGGGATATTCTTGCAAAAGTAAAGCATATAGATGTTTGAATTTGTCTACTTGCAAAATCATAGAAAGTGCACATGTGAAAGTTGATGAGTTTGTAGAAAGAATTGAAGAATTAAGAAAAGGGGAACCTGAAGTCTATAGGAGAATTATTTGCATTGAACCTGATACAATGCCAAATACACATGTCAATTAGGAATCTTCAACTCTTGGGTCTTTAGTAACTGAGTCACAAGAAGTTCAAATTGAGCTAATAGCTACGAAGTTGCAAGAACCTGAGTTACAAACAGAAGCTACTAAATCAACACCTACCGAGCCTGAGCAACTAGAACCAAAACCAAAAGTTGAAGCATAGAAGGATAACAATGCAATTCATTTAAAAGGAAAGGAGCCTATGTTAGCCAAGTATGTCAGGAAGCATCATGCACTAGATTAGATCATTGGAGATAAATCAGATGGAACAATGACAAGAAGTAAGTTGAAAGGCACTTATTTACTTGCTGATTTTGAACATAGAAATGTCAAAGATACATTAGAAAATGAAAGTTGGATTGAAGCTATGAATGAAGAGATAGAACAGATAGAGAAAAATAAAACATGGACTCTTGTACCTAGACCTAAAGACAAAAATGTGATTGAAACTAAGTGGGTATTCAGAAACTAGTTAAATGAAGACGGTAAGGTGTCAAGGAACAAAGCTAGACTAGTATGCAAAGGATACTCTCAAGAAGAAGGTGTAGACTATGGAGAGAATTTTGCTCCTGTTGCAAGATTGGAAGGTGTTATAATCTCACTTGCATGTGTGGCATACAAAGGATTCAAATTTTATCATATGGATGTCAAGTCAACATTTCTCAATGGCATATTGGATGAAGAGGTTTACATTGAACAACCAGAAGGCTTTGTTGATCTAGACAAGAAGGACATGGTCTACAAATTGCATAAAGCATTATATGGTTTGAAACAAGCACCTAGAGCATGGTATGAAAGATTGCATAACTATCTCATTCAAATTAGTTTTCAAAGAACTAATGATAACAATAGTTTACACATAAAGGAAGGACCAAATAATAAGATTGTTTTGGTAGATATATTTGTAGGTGATACTTTGTTCATAGGAAATGATGATCTTTGCAAAGAATTTTTAGAACAAATGAACAAGGAATTTGAAATGTCAAAGTTTGGAGGAATTAAATTCTTTGTTGGTGTTCAAATTCATCAAAGTAAGAATGGTATCTACATCACTCAATCTAAATACATCAAGGAGATACTAAAAAAGTTTGGTATGGAAGACTGCAAACTAGTTGGAACTCCTATGTGTACTGGATTAAAACTTACCAAGGATTATGAATCAAAGGAAGTGGATCAAACATTGTATAGATCTATGATTGGAAAGTTGCAGTATGTAGTGCACATAAGACTAGACATTGCCCTTGTAGTAGGAATTGTAGCAAGATTCTCAACAAAACCAAAAGAGAATCACATGATGGAAATAAAAAAGATCATAAGATATTTAAAAGGAACTAAAGATTATGGATTATGGTATAAATTTGGAGGAAATATGAACTTAAAAGTGTTCACTAATGTAGATTAGGTAGAGAATGTTGATGACAGAAAGAGTACAAGTGGAGGAGCTTTCTTTCTTGAAAAGAGGTTTGTTTCTTGGACAACTAGAAAGTAGAACTATACATCCCAATCCACAACAGAGGCTAAATATGTTGCAACAATAGTAAACTACTCAAACATTGTGTGGTTCAAACAATTATTGGAAGGTATGAAGCAAGAAATCAAAGAATGTGTTGTTATGTTTTATGAAAACACAAGTGCAATCAACATATCCAAGAATCTAGTGATGCATTCAAAAACCAAGCATATTGCTATAAAGTATCACTTTGTTAGAGAATTGGTACAAGAAAAGGAAATACGATTGGAATATGTCCATACAAAGGAACAAATTGCTAACATATTCACAAAGCCTTTACCTAAGGATGCATTCTTGTATCTAAGAGGTAAGTTAGGGGTCATTCTCCTATCTAAACCTCACAAAAATATAGTTTTAGTGATGCATCAACAGGAACAGAATTGAAGATCTATCAATTGATGCAACAAATTAATGAAGACATTGCATATGAATCAGTACATCAAGTACAATGCTATTCATTTGATTTGTGTTGTCTTTGGCATGTGTTCTGAAAGAGGGAGAGTATACTGTCATATCTTTCTAAAATTTGCAAGGAAATGAGAGTTTGTGTAAGAGGGAGAGATTATTATGAAAGAGGGAGATTACTGTATTTGAGGAAGAGGGTGAAGTATTCTATCAGTAAAGACCTATTCTCAAATTTCATTCTACCATGACATGTTGTGCTACCATCAATGCCAAAGAGGGAGATTGTTGGATACAATTGTTCAATTGTGTGTTGCCTTTGATGTTACACAAATTTCATATTAGTCATTAGACAAAGTCTACTATGCTTAGAAGGTTAGAAAAGAAGATTTACAGTGTCTACCAAGCATTCTTAGGCTTTACGTTGTGTATTCGGTCAATACCAAGCTTTCAATGTTAGTAAAGAAAATTTAGTTGCTATCAAGCAAACTCGGTCATCAAGGTAAAATAGTGTAGGAAATAGTTCTAACCAAGCTTTCATGGACAATGAAGGAAATTTAGTTCTTACTAAGTTAACTCGATAGCCAAACAATTTTGGAAATTTTGCAATGTTAACTGAGTTAAGATAGTTAATTCAAGAAATTATTTCTGGAAGCAATATTTACCGAGTAGGGTTAGCCAGTGAAGGATTTCATTGTTTTGTGAAATAAATTTTATTTGTTTAAAGTAATATTTGTAGCCAACTAATGTATGGTTTATTGGTAAATTTAACTTATGAATGAGCCAACTTAATAGTTTGAATAGTATATATAATAGATCAAGTTGTCAATCTTAGTGTAAGTGATGGATTTTTATGTAATGTGAATGAGAAGGAAGATTGATTATTGTGAAAGTGACTTTTGAAGGATGATCACAGATCATTGAGGAGTAGCAAAGCTATATTTGATCAAAAAGGATCTAATAGTGAATAGTAGAGATCTATAATTAGCAAATTTAGTTGCATCTCATTTAGATCAATTCATTGTTACTTTCTAACCATTGTAGTAGTGATTTCAAAATCTCTCAATAGAGTTGGTTTAATAGCCTTTTTTGTAAAGCCTCTAATAAAGTAATAGTTGAATTTTTCTAAAGACCTCTAGCAAGGCCACTCCTAATAGTGTGATTAAATCCTCTAACAGGGTCACACTTAATAGTCTGTATTGTAACCTTTAATAGGGTTGGCTCCTAATAGGGCTCACTTTAGAAGAGCAAAAATTGGTAGCTAGTTACTTGGCAGTTTTTTCCATATTGGATTTCCACATTAAATCTAGTGTCTCTTGTGTTTATTTTATTTACTTTTTCATGCATGAATGCTTGAAGATTAGTAACAAGTTAATCTACCAAGTTATAGCATTTGTATAGTGTTTACCAAGTATCAATAGTAACTAGTTATTGAAGACATCTAAGGGATCTGTGGATTTCTTTTTGTAGTAACTAATTCATCCCCCCTGAACCCCCCCCCCCCCCCCCCCTCTTAGTTATTCCATCTATAATTTGAATAGTTAAATCTTACCTTGCTAAAAGATTTCAACACCTTCTTAGAAGTGTGCCTAATTAAAGTACTTGAACTTAGAATAAAGTAAGAAACCTATTACAACAACCTATTAGGACTACTGTGTTAAGGTATTTAATTAATTGACCTATTAGAATGTCTCAACAATGATCCTTTGGTTAGCACTCTACTGCTAGATAAAGGTCACATCTTTTCTGATGTGAACTTGATCCTCTATAATTGGATTTATCACTTCTATCCTCTAACTCCTTTCCTCTATTCTCCTCTAACTGATTCTACAATGTATCTCAATTCAAAAGTTCTTAGCCAGCATGAATGACCTATTTTCTCATGCAAACTTCTCTCTTCTCAAATTCCACTATTATATTTTTTTGTCTTTTCCATCCTTAAGAAGAGTTAGGTGACTTAGGGTTAGGTATGAATCAAAAATTTCATGATTCACCCATTTTTCCACTTAAAACATCCCTTCAATTGGTTGGTTCAATGTATTGCATAGGGATTTGCAATCTAGATTTGTCCTTATCATCTTATAATTGCAAAACAATCCCTAAGTTGACTTAAAAATTATTTACATAGAAGTTTGTCTCATTACAAACAACTATGTCATAAACTATTTACTCGACACTTGAAGTGTTTAATGCTTGGCATCAATTATATCTTCAATATTGTAACTCAACCTCTAAATGACTCAACGTCTACTATCTCCTCCACACTTGAGTGACTTGATACTTACTAGTTACTCGGCACATACTATATATCTGACAACTTATGATTGACATACACTACTTGTTTGACATGAACTAAGAAAATGACTTAAGTGTGTTGTCATTCATATGTCAAAACCAATCTAAGATTAACCCATCTAGACCAAGCAATTTATCAAGGTTCATGTTTCAAAGAGGTAACTTAATTTCTTCCAAGTAGAATGGTTTGATGATGTATTGGTTGTCTTATTTGGAGATTAGTATAAGGAATCAAATTTGCACTAGTTTTTTGGCTTCTAGGTTAGAGAATTCGTAGTTATTCAATGTATTTGTGAAGTAATTGACAAATATTTTTTCTATTCATCTTGGGTCTTCTATAATTATGTTTGCCTCATTTTTTACTCTAGAAATTATCCTAATATTTTAATTATTAAGGGTGTTGTTATGGAAGATTTTTTTCTTTCTGTCTCCTTCTAACATCCATTTATCTCTGGATTTTTATTTCCAATGAATTTCTTCTATCGATTGAATTAGTTCTTCTTTTGATAACAATTATTTTTATTTAATATATCTTTCATTATTCATTCAAATTTTATTACTTGTTCGATGAGTTTCTCTAGATCTACCTTATTCTCTAGTTTGTCATTGAGCATATTTTTTATGTGTGTATTGTTCCATTTAATAATGTTTTCTTTTAGATATTCTATTTTAGGTACAAAGCATAATATTTTTGATACTTCAACTTCACTTTCTTCCCACTATTAGAATGTAAATTCCCTTAATATAACTAAGAGGGTGCGGGGGAGGGGGGCTGAATCCTTTATCCAAGAACTATAACAATTATTGACCTTATTAATCCTTAACTATATGAGAAATATAATAAAAAACCGTAACAAGATACTCATACACAATAACACTAGAAATGTTAACTAGGGAAACCCCTAGTAGGGATGGTACCAACAAGATGATGTACTAATATAAATATTCATTGTTAGAGGATGGACCATGTTAGGAGTCAATAAAAACATTTAGTATATACCAATCCTTGTTAGGAGACTTTGAATCCCTCTTACGAGTTGTAGAAGACAAATGGACTCATAGTCTAATAAACCTAAGAGGAAAGAACAATGAACCCATTGTCCAAATGATCTCTGTATTATTAGTTGTAAAATAAAATAAATGAACTATACTTGTACTTCCTCTTCCTCTTTCTTGTCACCTAGACAACTCTTCTTCTTCTAATCTTGATACTAGATCACCAACTTTGCATCCAATAATCCCTTAGATCTCTTACTTGTATTTACTAAATAATCTTCTATTGTTCATACACTTCTTTCAATCACAACATATCTTTACAATCAAGGAAACTACCTTCCTTTATACCAAGTCCAAAAAATAATTCCTCGAGTTGGCCTTGAGGATTTCCCTATTAATTATAATAGTATGACATTAAGATAATTAATTATTTTACAATTACACAACACTATCGACTCACATTCTTTACAACTTCTCACATGCGATTCTAGACCTTGTGCACTCACTAATGTCATCATTAGATTATCTACTATCACAATATAACTATGTATATCATGATTCTATCTTTGTTAGGGTATATGTCTTTTACTTACTTCATGTGTAATTAACCATATCATCAGGATGAATTGTATACCTATTTGTTAAACACACTTCACTTTATCATAAAACCTCTATCTTTATGACCTCAATCTATGTATTCTACTTTATGAGTCTTAATAGAAACCATACTATGTTGTCATCAATGACAAACAGTCATTAATGCATCATTTCAATCATGCTACTAATCTCCACATACTCTGGCAATGCTTAGGATACTCTTGCAAAGGAATGTTCACCATAAGGATTGATTCTAAAAATATTTCCCTTAAGCATTGATGACAACATAGATGAGAAACATCTAAGTTACAAGAATACCAAAACAATACTGTGTTAACATTTTTGTTGTTCTCTTCTTTTCAAATCCACTTCATTAATCAAATCTGAAATCCTTTGGATTACTATTGTATTCTACAAATCTTTCTACATGCATAAGTTGTTCACACACTAAACAACTGTTAGCTCCTCCACCATACAATATATCTCAATATCATATGTAGGAGATCTCAATCTCTCTCCCATACATTAGTCTCTCCTCCACACATACTTAGGAGATGTTTTTCATGCCCAATTATCCCCAATTGACATAAATCAAAAATGCTTCATTATATCAATTATCTGCTCCAAGTTTTCAACCATCTCAAGTTTCCAAAGATAGTGTTCTAAATCATTTATGAAGAGTCTTAAATGACTCTACTCATCTCACATACTCCCCCATATAGGAAACATCAATGTTTACTCTAGTCAAACAATAGTTTTCTATACCACTGGATTGATGCAATCTCTACATCATGTACTCATAAGTAGGCAAGAGTATGACCCCAAGCATACCTCTCAAGTACTCCAATGTATCTTTTGGAAAATTATTTGTTAAGATATCTACAATTTTATCTTTTATACTGACATACTCCAATATTTTTTTTTCTCTACAACTTTCTCTCTCAAAACATGACACTTCATAGATGTATACTTAGTCTTAGAATGAAACACATGATTCTTACACATACTCACTGTACTTGTATTACCACAATGTATGATAGCAAGATTTGAAAATTATATCACAATATCCTCCAACATCTTCTTCATCCACATCATTTTATTGTTGGAAACTTATAATTGGAACAATTTTTACTTTGCCATTGATGTTAAATCTATGGATGATACATATTTCTAACTAGTCTATATGTTATATCTATTTGATTGATGAAAAGGATGTGAGAAGTTACTCATATCTATAATAGTTAGAGGAAATATTGAAGTTATGAAAAGAAAGCTAAAATGGAAATTTGATTATATAGACTTGATAAAGCCAAGTATTTTTTTTTATGTCATGAAAGATAAGATAAGCTAAGAAAAAGAGTAAAATAATAAGGAGTATTGAGTAATGCTAGTTTCAACTAAGATACAGCTAGTGTTGAGAAAATCTAGTGTTGGACGAGCATTAGCATTAACCTAGCAAGTTAGTTGATGCTGATCTCGAAAGCTTTATAAGTATTTTAGTCTTGATTGAGTATAAGAATTTAGAGATTGACAAGTGATAGTAAGAGAACAAAATTCAAATAAATTGTAAGATAAAGTTGTCTTGATTGATTTCTTGGGAGATGTAAAATGTGTTGAAGATAAAATTGATGAGTTAAATCATTAAATTAAAGGAGGTAATTAGGTAAAGACCTAATAAAAAGATTCTAGAGAATTTTCAATAGGATGATCAAGAAGATGAATAGATACATTGAATTGAATGAATCTTATTGCAGACCCTAAGATCTATGGTGGATATAGAAAATGGTAAAGTATGAATTACCTATTTAAAGAGATATAGAACTAAACAATAGGTGTTATGTCTAGTCAAACCCAGCCAAGCCTAGCTCATGTGTGTATGAGTGAGTCTATATGTAAAGAAAGGAAAGGTTAACAAAAAATTCACAAGTCTATGAATGTGAAGCTAAAGGGGAAAGCTTATAGATATGATGTTGTTATTGATAAGTGAATTAGAGAAGAAGGGTTAAGTGTTGATGAGAAGAGTTGATTGATTGCTTGAAAGCTACCCAAGAAGATTAAGATTAGAGATAATAGTGAAAGGCTTATAATTTAACCAACATAAGGACCAAACATAGATCTAAACCAAAAAAAGTTAGTTGTAATCACACAGATCAAACCCACTATTTACTTTCTTATCATTGTAAACATTTTGTATTAAAATACTTCTAACAGATGTCAACCTAACAATCATTTGAAGAATTATTAGTCTGTGTATATACTTTAACAGGGTGACATTCTACATGGAATGGTCAAAATCCTCTTACAAGGTCACTCCTAATAGGGTGATTAATGTTGGAATTATTTAGAATAACTGAGAGAGGGGGTGAATCAGTTATCCAAGGTCTAATGATGTCCAATAATAATTTTTCTACAAATCTTTAATGGCACATAACTAAATTTATCATGTATGCAATAGAAAATTAAACAACCATGAAAAGTAAACATGCATCACACCATAACACTAAGGATTTGATAACCCAGAAACCCTCTAGGAATAAGAAGGTAAAACTGGAGTGGGGATGATACCCACAAACTAACTGGGCAATTGATTTCAACCACTTCTTATGGTCTTCCCTATTAAAGGCTTTCCCTTTTAAAGGCTACAACACATTTTTAAATGTGACCTTGTTGAAGGATTTAAGAACATTCAACTTGGAATGTCACCCTGTTAAAGGATTTACATAGAGCTATTAGGCTCACCCAAGTCTATGGGATTTTAAATCACCTTCACAAAAGAATCCATCATCCCTCTCTAAGGATCTCCTATCCTCCTCCTAAGGATATCCTATCCTCCTCTTGATGATCTCTTTATCCTTCTCTTGAGGATCTCTTTATCCTTCTCCTGGGGATCTACTATCCTTTTCCTAAGGCTTATCCACCTAGTTGTTAAGCTAACCTAGCAATGTAGGGTTTCAATATCTAATACAATGGTAAGAAAGTATTAGAAGAATTTTGACCTGATACAGATTTGCAACCCTAACTGTGCAAATTTTAGATCACTTTTTTAGTTCCTTTCTTTGCTTGGCTTCTCTCCCTTGCAGTGTTGATAGCTTGTTCACCCTTTAAGATCTATCTCCTTGAGTTCTTCCACTCATTATGCCAAAGTTTTCTCTGGTCACTCGATCAATTCAGATTCATGATACTCTATTTTTACTCCTCTTGGATTCTTCACATGACCACACTTATGACTAACTCTCTCTCATGTGTTCTTTTTAATCTCTTACCTGTGACTTCTTATAAAGAAGTTCTGTTCAATTTCCCGGTCAAATCTTAATTTTCTCTTGAGAAAATAACATTTTTTTCCCTCAAAATTTTTTCTTCTAGAAACTTCATGATGAATCCATTAGCATTTGCATTGAAAATAGTTTGCGTGGGTTACATAGATTTCTGTGACATCTACTCATCACCCTTATCATCCAACTAATTGACAAAATTTGATGTAACAAACTTATTGCTGCTAATCTTGTGAATCTTTGACTTTTCAAAATAATGCAACAACTTGGCATTATTGGTTTACTGATGGTCAACTCCTTCTATGTTACTTGGCTTCTATTGTTCTTTTCTGGCACTCAGCACCTGTAGCATCTTTGCTTGGTGCCTGTTTCTTGCTCGACACTTGAATCTTGCTCAGCACTTGAATCTTGCTCAACATTTAAAGACTTACTCGGCACTTCAATCTTGTTTGGCACTTGAATCTTGCTAGGCACTTGAATCTTGCTCGGTACTTGAAGGTTTAGTTGGCACTTGAATCTTGCTCAGCACACACTGAGTATTTGTTTAGCACTAACTAGAACTTAGTTAATCCTGACATATTTGATATGTCTTAGTGTGTCCATCCTCTATTTCTTAGGGTATGTCATCAAAACACTATTTCATTACTGGCTTAGCTGATCCTTATACTTCATTATAACATCATAACTTCAACCTTTCTCTAGGTACTCTAGTTACATCTTATTGATTGCCACCTCCTTGTCAATCAACCAATTAATAGTATTTGGATCACTTAAGAAATTGTCATTCCTGCAAGTAGCAAGTTTGACATCAATGAAAAAAAAATGATTGAAAACATTCTTTACCAATTCCATTTCTCTTCATTCATGATCTTTTCAATTATTTCCAACAATCTCCCTCTTTGGCATTGATGGCAAACCAAATTGATCAAATGAGTTAAGCTGATCAACTTAGTTATCGCCAAATTCTAAATCCTATCATTTTTTTGCTTCTCCCTCTAAACTGTTGCATCCTTACTATGTATTCCTGATCCTTCATATATATCTCCTTCACTTTGTATTGATCAGTTTCTCATATATCTCCCTCTTTGATATAAATGCCAAAGATGTAACATCTTTAACATGCTAAATATAAACTTTGCATCTCATTTTTTCTCCCTCTATCAACATGCTTGTGATTGGTCTAGAGTTTCTACTCCTATTATCATCCTCTACATCATTCTTTTGATTTTTCAATGATCTACTCCAGTTGATGCAGGGAAACTTCTATGTTTCTTTAGACTGGTTGAGTTAGGGGCATTACCCCCAACGTGCCTCTAAAATATTCATATGCATCCTTTAGCAATGGTTTGGTGAAGATATCTACAGTTTGTTCCTTTGTGTGAATGTACTCCATCTTCACTTGTTTGTCTTCCACCAATTCTTTGACATAGTGATACTTGATTAAAATATGCTTGGTTTTTTCATGCATTACTAGATTCTTGGATATTTTTATAGCACTTGTATTATCGCAATATAGTATCACAGGTTTAGTTAGCTCTTCTTTCATTCCTTTCAATAGATGTTTGAGCCACACAATGTTTGTGTACTTGACAGCTACTGCCACATATTATGCTTCTGCAGTGGACTGAGATGTGCATGCTTGTTTCTTACTAGTCCAAGTAACTAGCCTTTTTCCTAAGAATAATGCTCCTCCCCTTGTGCTTTTCCTTTCATCAATGTTTCTTCCCCAATTTGTGTCTATGTATGCATTGAGTTCAAACTTTTCATTCTTTTTGTAATATAGGCCAAAATCATCAGGTCCTTTGAGATACCTCATTATACTTTTTACTGCCATGAGATGATTTTATCTAGGATTGGTAGATAATCTAGCCACTATTCCAACTGCTAGTGCTATGTCTGGTCTACTATGTACAACACATTGTAGTTTTCCAATCATGGATCTGGACATTGTTTTATTGACTTCAACTGATTCATCATTTTTAGATAGCTTATGTCCTATTGCCATTGGTGTGTTGACTTGTTTGGAGTCTTCCAATCCAAACTTCTTGAGTATCTCCTTGATGTATTTTGATTGTGTCACAAATATACCATGTTTTAGTTGATGCACCTGTAATCCTACAAAGAACTTGATTTTTCCAAACATAGACATCTCAAACTCATGTTTCATTTTGTCAGCAAAACTATTGCAAAGCACTTCCTTTCCTCCAAAGACTATATCATCCACAAATATTTCAAATACAAGAATATCCCTACCTTCTTCTAGTTTAATGTACATGTTGTTGTTATCATCAATTCTTTCAAATCCTATTTGCACCAAATTCTTGTGAAGTCTCTCATGCCATGTTCTAGGGGCTTGCTTCAATCCATATAGAGCCTTATGCAATTTACATACCTTATTTTTGTTCTTTTCATCAACAAAACCTTTTGGTTTCTCTATGTAGACTTTTTCTTCAAGTATACCATTTACAAATGTAGACTTTACATCCATTTGATAGAATTTAAATCTTTTGAAGGTTGTATATGCCAGTAAGGTCCTTACTCCTTCCATTTTGACTAATGGAGCAAAAGTTTCTCCATAATCTAGTCCTTCTTCTTGTGCATATCCTTTGCAAAACAATCTTGCCCTGTTTCTTGTCATTTCACCATTCTCATCTAACTTGTTTCTAAACACCCACTTGGTTCCAATCACATTTTTGTCAGCTGGTCTTGAGACTAAGGTCCGTGTTTTGTTCTTCTCAATTTGTTCTATTTCTTCTTTCATAGCATTATACCAGTCATCATTTGTTATGGCTTCACTTACTACTTTTGGTTCCATTTTGCTAAGCATACATGTTTCATTTTTGAGTCTATTCCTTATCATTGGTCTTACCTCTTTTTTTCCAATAATTTGATCTATAGGATGATGTCTTTTCACATACTTTGCCAATACAAGTTCTTTCCTTGTTTGCATGTTGTCTCTTTCAGAATCTGAATCTTCATGTATATTTTCATCAAGTATTTGTTCATGTTCTTCTTGTTGGCTATTCTTAGAGTCTAAATGAACATTTCATGTATTATGTAGCTTGGCTTCTGAATGTGTCTACTATTTAGCATTCACTATCTGTGACTCAGCAGGTGCTAGATTTTGTTGCTGATTGTCATTCTAAGTTGCAACTTCACCATTATTAGGTATATCTTCATAAAGGTATACAAAGGTTTTGTATTCTTCTACTTTCTTGTATTTCTTAACAATTTGAACTTCTGCAAGCTCATCAAATTTCACATTTGTGCTTTCTACTACTTTTTTAGTGTTATCATTGAAGCACTTATAAGCTTTGCTTCTAGTAGAATAACCAAGAAATGTGCCTTCCTCACTCTTTCCATCAAACTTTTCATTCCTGGACTCTTTATATATATAGCATTTGCATCCAAATATTTTTGAAATATTTTACATTAGGAGAATGCCCATACCACAATTCAAAAGGTGTTGCATTTGTACCTTTCTTGACTTGAACTCTGTTGAGTGTGTAGACTACAGTACTTACAGCTTCTCTTCAATATTTGAGTGCAACATTTTTCTCCATCATTAAAGTCCTAGCACAGTCTATAACTAATCTATTCCTTCTCTCTGCTATACCATTTTGAGGTGGAGTCCTGGGTGCTGATGTCTACCTTTTGATTCCTCTTTCATTGTAGAATACTTCAAATTCTCTTGATGTGAATTCACCTCCTCTATCAGATCTGAGACATTTTAGGCTCTTTCTAGTTTCTTTCTCAACTCTGGCCAAGTACCATTTGTACATTTGGAATGCATCTGATTTTTGTTTCAAGAACATGATTGTCATCATTCTTGAATAGTCATCTACAAATAGCATTATGTATCTGTCACCTTTGTAGCTTTCTACTTCAATAGGACCACACAAGTCAGTATGAACTAGCTCTAATACTTCATTGGAAGTATAATTCTTGATTTTGAAAGTTGACTTGGTCATCTTCCCTAGTTGGTATTGTTTGCACATGATGTGATCAGGTTTCTTCAACTTTGGTAAACCTCTAACTTTCTTCATCTTGTTGATGCTTATAAGATTGTCAAAATTTACATGACATAGCCTCTTGTGCCATAACCATACATCATCAATTTGAACAATAAGACAAGAAGCATCTTCCATGTCTAGGTAAAACAAATTACTCTTAGTCTGATCACCTTTTCCTAATAGACTTCCTTGATAATCATAAATCTTAGCAATTCCTTTTTCAAATTCAACCTTACATCCTATGTTGCCTAACTGTGAGACACTTAACAAGTTATAATTCAGTCCTTAAAGATGGTATGCATTATCACATGATATCTTTTCAGTAAGCTTGATACTACCTTTCCCTTTGATCTGACATGGTGCATTGTTACCAAATCTAACACTCTTTCCTTCATATTGAGTAAAGGTAATGAACTTACTTTTTTCTCTAGTCATGTGATGAGAGCATCTACTGTTTATGATCCATCTATTATTCTTGTTCATGTAGGTTACCAATGCAATTACTTCTTCTTCATCTGATTCATTTTTCATAGCCACATAGACTACTTCATCATCATTTTCATCAGAGTCTTCTTCAGCAATATAGCATTTTTTGCCTTTACCTTTGTAGTCCTTATTTTCCTCTTTCTTGTTCTTGAAGTTGCCACCATCCCTGTAATTTTTCTTTTGTGTGCATCTGGCTGCAATGTGACCAACTTCATTACAATTGAAACAAATGATTGGTAGCTTACATTTGAATTTACCTCTTCCTCTATGAAATCTTCTTGCTAGTAATGCCTCCAATTGGTCCACATCATCTTCACTAGTGATGCTGTCACTAGATACATACTTTCCTTTTCCATTCTTTTTCTTTGTTTGAACCTCCTTGTTGTCTTTCATTGTCATCTTAGCTTTGAATGCAGATTCAAAATTTTTTGGCTTGTAGTTATCAAAGTTGGATAGCTCAAAGGTAGTGAGTCTTCCAATTATTCCTTCAAACATCATTGTGTTGCCTGGTACACACCTTAGCTCTTGGATGGTTGATACTCTAATAGCATAAATGGGAAGAAAAGTTCTCAATTATTTGCTACATGTTGTTTCTTCTGCTAACTGTCCTCCTAGGCTTGTTATGGCACTGACTACATCATTCATTCTTGCACCATATTGAGCAGCATTCTCTCCTTCATGCATTTTCATATCATCAAATTTTCATCTTAGACTTTCTCTTTTGGCTCTCTTGACTTTATCATCTCCTCCATAGATTCTTGATAATGTTTTTGAAATCTAATGTGAAGTACCACATCCCTTGATGTCATCATACTTAGTATAGCTTAGTTTTGAAGCAATATCTAACATTGCTTGATTGTGCTCCTTCTTCTTGCTCATGTTGTCTGCAGTGAGGAATCCTACAGGGTCTACATGATCAACTATGATTGAGGTCTATGCATAGTCACCTATTGATCCAAGATGTAGCTTCATCTAACTTTTCCATGCAACAAAGTTGTCTTTGTTTAACTTGGGAACTTCTGTCTTTGACATCTTGATCTTCCTGCTACTAGTACCTTGAAACAAATTAGCAGGATGGTCTGATACAAATTGTTAGAATTGTTTAGAATAACTAAGAGGGGGAGTGAATCATTTATCCAAGGTCTAATGATGTCCAATAATAATTTTTCTACAAATCCATAATTGCACATAACTTAAATTATCATGCATTCAATAGAAAATTAAAAAACCATGAAAAGTAAACATGCATCACACCATACTAAGGATTTGATAACCCAGAAACCCTCTAGGAATAAGAAGGTAAAATTGGAGTGGGGATGATACCCACAAAATAACTGTGCAATTGATTTCAACCACTTCTGATGGTCTGCCCTATTAAAGGCTACAACACATTATTAAATGTGACCTTGTAAAAGGATTTAAGAATATTTAACTTGGAATGTCACCCTGTTAAAGAATTTACATAGAGCTATTAGGCTCACCCAAGTCTATGGGATTTTCAATCACCTTTGCAAAAGAATCTTTCATCCCTCTCTAAGGATCTCCTATCCTCCTCCTAGGGATCTCTTTATATTTCTCCTAGGGATCTACTATCCTTTTCCTAAGGCTTATCCACCTAGCTATTAAGCTAACCTAGCAATGTAGGGTTTCAATATCTAATACAATGGTAAGACAGTATTAGAAGAACTTTGACTTGATATAGATTTGCAACCCTAACTGTGTAGATTTTAGATCACTTCTTTAGTTCCTTTCTTTGCGTGGCTTCTCTCCCTTGCAGTGCTGATAGCTTGTTCACCCTTCAAGATCTATCTCCTTGATTTCTTCCACTTGTCATGCCAAAGCTTTCTTTGGTCACTCGATCAATTCAGAATCATGATACTCTATTTTTACTCGTCTTGGCTTCTTTGCATGACCACACTTATGACCAACTCCCTCTCATGTGTTCTTTTTAAACTCTTACCTATGACTCCTTATAAAGAAGTTCTGTTCGATTTCCCACTCAAAACATAATTTTCTCTTGACAAAATGACATTGTTTTTCCCTCCAAATTCTTTCTTCTGGAAACTTCATGATGAATCCATTTGCATTCTCAATGGAAATAGTTTGCATGGATTACATAGATTTTTGTGACATCTACTCATCACCCCAACTAATTCACAAAATTTTATGTAACAAACTTATCGCTATTGATCTGGCAAATCTTTGACTTTTCAAAATAATACAACAACTTGGCATTATTGGTTTACTAAGGCTCAGCTCCTTCTATGTTACTCAGCTTCTGTTGTTCTTTTCTAGCACTCGACACCTGTAGCATTTTTTCTTGGCACGTGTTTCTTGCTCGGCACTTGAATCTTGCTTGGCACTTGAATCTTTCTCGGCACTTGAATCTTGCTCGGCACTTGAAGACTTACTCAACACTTGAATCTTTCTTGGCACTTGAATCTTTCTCGGCACTTGAATCTTGCTCAGCACTTGAATCTTGCTCAACAGTTGAAGACTTACTCGACACTTGAATCTTGCTCGGTCGACACTTGAATCTTGCTCAACACTTGAAAACTACTCGACACACACTAAGTATCTGTTCGGCACTAACTAGAACTTAGTTAATCCTTACATCTTTGATATTTCTTAGTGTGTCCATCCTCTATTTCTTAGAGTATGTCATTGAAACACTATTTCATCAATGGCTTAGCTGATCCGCATACTTCATTATAACATCATAACTTCAACCTTTCTCTAGGTACTCTAGTTACGTCTTATTGATTGCCACCTCCTTGTCAATCAACCAATTAATTGTATTTGGATCACTTAAGAAATTGTCATTCTTGCAAGTAGCAAGTTTGACATCAATGACAAAACAATGATTGAAAACATTCTTTACCAATTCCATTTCTCTTCATTCATGATCTTTTCAATTATTTCCAACAATTAAATCCTATAACTAGGTCACATTAAATAGTGTGTACTATAACCTTTATTAGGGTCAACTCCTAACAATGCTCACTTTGAAAGAGTGACATGTTGCTCGTGGTTCTTCCCAAATTTGATTTAGACATAAAGTCCTAGTGACAAACTATGATGAATATTTTATGAATTATTACATTTGATAATATTTCCATTATGCAATGCAAGTTATTTTTATGACAATTTTATAGTAGAGACCAAGTGACAACATGATAATTAGAAAAATGAAGTGTTTAATTTTTAATTGTTTAAGAAATAAATATAGACCTTGAGTAAACAAATCACACCCCCCATTGCCCGTCAACCCCCCCCGCCCAAACACCCACCACCCTCTTAGTTTTTCTAAATACTTCTAACACTAATTACAATTATTTGTTGTTGCTACATACATTACAAATTTCCAAACCAAATCTTTTCAACAAGTCACTCAAATACTTAGCTTTTGAAATGAAAATACTATCATTGTTTTGCACAATCTATAAACCTAGGAAAAATTTCATCTCACTAATCATGCATATCTAAAATTCATTACTCATCTCTTAAGAAAACCTATTACTTACCTCATCATTGCCTCCAAATATTATA
The DNA here is from genome assembly GCA_028749045.1 of Cupressus sempervirens. Taxonomy (NCBI): domain Eukaryota; kingdom Viridiplantae; phylum Streptophyta; class Pinopsida; order Cupressales; family Cupressaceae; genus Cupressus; species Cupressus sempervirens. The sequence goes on from CM053786.1 coordinate 118,295,613, forward strand.
TCATAAAAAAAATCACAATTATAAAAAATTATTCTCAATTTCTTTCAATTATAAGTTAGCATTTATCATACCTTTAGCAAATTTAAGTTTTTCAAATACTTAGCCAATCTTGCATACTAGTTTTTGGGTGCTTTCTTTAGACCATATAGTGTTTTCTTCAATCTACATACCATATCCTTTTCTTCTATCAAAAGAAATCCTTTAGGATTCTCAATGTAGACTTCTTCTTCAAGTTCTCAATTCAAAAAGGCTGATTTGACATCCATCTAAAATACTAAAAGCTTGCTGCAATAGCAAAAAACATTTTCACTTCTTCCATTCTAGCTATAGGGGCATATGTCTCTTCATAATCTATTTCCTCCTATTATAAATAATCTTTGCATGCCAGTTTATCTTTGTTTCTCACAACTTCACCTTTTCCATTCATCTTATTTCTGAATACCCACTTAGTTCCTATAACATTCTTGTCTTTAGGTCTAAGATGCAATTCCCTTATTTTATTCTTTACAATATGATCAAGATGTTCCTTCAATACTTGAATCTAATGATTTTCTTTGCATGCCTCATCTACACTCTTAAGTTCTACCTAAGAAATCATACATAATTCCTCATTTACTTTGTGTCTTGTTATCACTCTATTGTCTTTTCTCCCAATAATCTACTCTACATGGTGATTATTTTCTAAATCCTCTTAGGTGTGGGAATTTATGTCTCTAATATTATTTCTTCTCTTGGATTAGATCTCATTTATCCTCTATTCTCAATAGTTTGTAAATCATTTAACAAGTCATTATTACTCTCAAAGAAAACTTATTCATTCAATCTAACAATTCTAGGATTCTCTTCTTCCTCATTAGAGCTGCAATTCAACATCCTCTTTTTAACTCCAAAATTTTCATCTACTTTCACATTTACACACTAAATAATCATCTTAGTTCTATGATTAAAATATCTATAAGATTTTCTTTTAAATGAATAACCAAAGAACATACTTTCATTTCTTCTTGGATCAAACTTACCAATATCATCATCTCTCTTTATGTAACACTTCAAAAAATTCTAAAGTGCTTTACTGAAGGTGTATGACCAAACCATAAGTCATAGGGAGTTCTATTTGTAATTTTTTTTATTTGTACATTTTTCATGGAGTAATCTATTATGTTAACTATTTCTCTCCAAAAACTCATGGATACATCATTCTCAAATATCATTTTACTTATTGCCTCTCATACTACTCAAGGGTCTTAGGTGATGATAACTATCACATAATTCTATTTTCTTCACAAAATATGTCAAACTCTTTAGAAGTAAATTCCTCACCTCTATCTAATCTCAAAATTTTAATATTTACACTAGATTAATTCTCAAATTTATTCTTGAATATGTTGAACTTCTCAAATACTTTGGATTTTTCTTTAAGAAATACTATCCACATCCTTCTAGTGAAATCATCAACAAAAATCATAAAGTACCTTTTTAGATAGAATCCTCTTGTTCAAGTAGGGCCACTCTAATCTATATGAAAAATCTCCAACTTCTTGATGGTAGTTAATTTCTTTGTAGGAAATGATACTTTCTTCTTCTTAGCCATGATACAATCTCTATAAACAACACTAGCAGGCTTCATGATTCTAACAAAGTCTCTGATTGCAAATGTACTACATGCCTTCACAATGTTATCAAAGTTTATATGATAAAACCTTCTATGGCATAACTAACTATTATCCACGTTTGTATCTGACCATGTCATCTCAATAGGATTCAATTGAAATACAATACGTTTGGATCTTGTGACTATTCCTAGCACCTTACCATCATTATCATTGATAATAGAAGTCTTCTATATAAACTGCAATTGATAACTTTTATCCACTAGTTGTCCAAGGCTCAACAAGTTATACTTTAAACCATCAACAAAGTAAACATCATTAGTGTTATTCTTTCCATCAAGAGTAGTAGATCCTATCCTTCTAATATGACTAGCCACATTGGTATCAAATCTAACAATACCTCCATCATGAATTTTGAATTTAACAAATTTATTTATATCACTATTCACATGATGTAAACATTTATTGTCTATGATTTAATTAGATTTATTAACTTGAAAAAATAGAACATTTTATTCTCTAATTAAAATATCAAAAATTTCTTCTTTTATAGCCACAAATACTAATTCATCATCACTTTCACTCTAAATGCTTTCCTCAGATTCATCATGTTCATTTTCTTACAAATAATCTCTAGGTCTTCTAGGCTTGAAATTTCTCTTATACTTTTTTTCTCTTTTAGGAAACTTAGAAGCATAATAACCAAATTTATTAAATGTCCAACATTTAAATATTTTCTTACCATTTGGTTCTCTTCTTACAAGAATGGTTGTACCTTCTTCAATCTTTTTATCTTGTTCAGATCTAGCTCTACAAGTGCTAGCATATTTCCCATGACTAATTACACCACTAATAACTTTAGTGGCAAATATTTGTCAAATGGAGAATTTTAGTCATCAATGACCTTCAATTTGGTAAAAAAAATTGCACTTATGAGGTGGTCATGTCACCCACACTTGAGGAAATTTGGGTCCCATCCTTCAAACAATTGCCAATAATGATACATAATAATTTTCATTTTGGTGATGAGTTCTGCAATGTAATCTAGTCTCTCCACATGATAAGTTAAATATTTTTTCCCACAATTTCTAAGGCATGGCTTAACAAATTGTCACATTTGCCAATCTATGGTAAAAATTTAAGTCAAGTTATATGTAAAGTAGAGGGATAACTTTAAGAAACCCCACTCTCCAAGGAACTTAAGAAACCCCACTCTCCAAGGAACTTTGACATGTGTCTCTAATCTTTGGCTTGAAATTAATTATACTATAGACAAGTATGATTATTCCAAGAAATTTCTCTAAAACTTGTTGTTCTTTAAAATTTTATCCTAAAACAGGATTTATACCATTTCTTTAGGATCATCTAACAATCATTGAAAATGGTTATTATATCTTTGATTATATAAATTTATGGTTTCTAGGTATTTGATTTATCTTCCTCTTTATTGTTTTGACAAGTGTCTCTATTCTAGACACTTTCCAAGGAGCTCTTTATCATTCTAATATTTTCCCCACAGTAAATTTTACTATGGACAAGTGTGATTATTCTGGAAATTTTCTCTAAAACTTATTGTTCTTTAACATTTGAGCTCGAAATAGGAATTATACAGTTGATCTAGGATAATCTAATGATCATTAAAAAAGGTTATTATATAATGGATGATATAAATGTTGGAAGCATGAATGTTGATGATGTTACTGTGGGGGAGTATTGTAGATATGTTTTAGATTACAGTAAAATTAAGTTTTGAAGGAGTATGGGGGGGTATTTTAGACATGTTACTATGATGATATGTTACATACAAGACTAAGTTTTTTGTTGATGTGAACATAGCAATTTTCTCTAGTATTTGACAAAAGAATAGTGGAAATATCAAGTTGGTATGGTCACCTAGTTGAGTATTCTCACTATCCAAGATTATGGGAGATACTTCTAAGTATCTAGTATATGTAGTTAATGTTGGATGAAGACATATTAAGTCTAGAAGAAGTAATGTGAGTTTTGGTGATGTTTTTTCTCAGATAGAGTTCACAGAGGAATGTTCTGGTAAACTTGATATATCTCTTAGAAAAATTGTTATTCTATGAATTGAGGTTGGGGATATCAAGAAGACATATTGCTGATTATGTGGATAAGTTTGATCCTCATAATAGTTCATGTATGGAACGATATTTAAGTTGCAAGGTGGAAGATTAATGTTATCGCTAAGTGTGACATGTTCTTAATGTGGTCCAATAATAATTAATTGATAAGGTCTAATTGCTAAAATAGGGAATTGCTTAATGGACTCAGTATAAAGGAATGACATTTTCTTTTATAACGGGGAATGGAATTGTATCATGGAGAAGTTAGTATAAGCAACAAAGAGAGTGGCATGTGAATTTGAGTCGAGAAGAGTGAAAGTGAAGGAAACTTCATTGCCAATGTTTTATTATGTAATTTGAGGTTTGATATTTGGAGCCAAAGTTCATGACCTAGTCTTCAAGGTCTGGTAGTAATTGGTTTAGTTGATCGAACAAGGAAAGAGGAAAATAATAATAAATTACTTGTTTGGGAAGAAAGCAATTCTTGTAGTTGACATTACATGTTTAGGCAGTGGGCTCTTCTTGCACACATTATACTACAACTATTAACAAGGTTGGAATCTACTAATAGGGATTCAAAGTCTCCTAATAGGGAATCTATGCACTAAATGTCATAATAGACTATTAATATGGTCCATCATCTAATAAGAAATATTTATATTAGTACATCATCTCGTAGGCATCATTCCCAGTGGGGTTTTCCCTCTGATCAAGGGTTTCCCTAGTTAACATATTTTGTGCAATTGTCTATGTACATCTTATTATGGTTGTTGTTTACTTTTGTTGAATGGTTATTTTTATTTAAGGAAGATAAATGTTTTAATTATTAGATAAATGATTCACCATCTCCCCCCCAGCCCCCCACAATTATCTTGGTGGACTACTGTTTCTAACAATTGTTATCAAAGCATCACATCCTTGAGGATAAAGTCTAACAATTTTTGGAGATCCATGGAAAGCATGTTTAGGAAAGATAGTCTAAAGTTTGATGGAAAAATTATGATAGATAGAAGGAAAAGATGATAACACATTTTTTTTGTATAGGTATGGGATATTGATCTTGACAAAATCAGCAAAGACAATCATTGTTGAGAAGGATTTGGAAACTTGTATTGAGGAAGAAAGAGATTTTTTTATGTGTGACATGAGAGCTAGAGAAGCACTACTGACTACACTTCCTAAAATTGAATAAAATTAGATAAAATCACTTGGTCCATAACATTTGATTTGGAAAGTCCTAGAAACTAGTTTTGAAGGTGATGCACATTCAAATAATTTGAGGCTACAAAGTTGGATTTGTGAATTTCAAGATACTAAAATGATGGAAGATGAATCTATAAGAATATATGTAGGCAAGATAATAGAAATCATTGTAGGTATTAGATCTCAAGGTGGAACCAAAGAAGATGATGTGGTTATATGGAAGATATTAAAGACTTTAACATCACTATTTAAGTTAGTAGTTCAAATGATATAGTAATTGATAACTTGTACTAAAGATTTCACAAAGTAGACATTGCTTGGAAGACTTGAAGTAGTTAAGAATGAGCTTAGATAGTCTAGAGAATTGACTAGAATTGAAACAATTTGTAGTGCCTTGAATATTCAACCTAGTTTATCAAGTAGCACAAGTGCTAGAGAAGACTTTGCTAGTAGCAACAGATCTAATGAGGATAGAAAGATTGAACAAGGAGTCACCATTTTTGTAAGAAGAGAGAAATATTGTAAGAAAATCTTTAAATTTTGGACATGCATTGAATATGATCATTATGCATCTAAGTGTCCTAAAAGAGAGAAAAAATTATAAAGGCAATTACAAACCTAGAAGAGATAGAGAGTGTTTGTATGCAAATGAAGAAAATGATTTTGATGAATAAGCAGTAAGTGCTAGTGATGATGGAGGATTTATATCTAATAAAGAAGGAACTCCAAAGAAAATAGCTTTGGTATCACAGGTTGAAAAGAATAAGATTGGATAATCAAAAGTGGTTTTTCACATCATATGACTAGTAATATGAACAACTTTTTGACTTCAAAAGTCAAGATGGAGGCATTCTTAGAGTTGGAAATAATGAAACATACCAAGTTAAAGGTATTCGATCTATAACTCTTGATGGTGAAATTAACACTGAGGATGTATATTTTGTTGATGGATTGAAGTATAATATTTTGAGTGCTAGAGAACTAGTGGAAAAAGGTTATCAATTGTAGTTTACAGAGAAGACATGCATGATTAGAGACAAAGATGGAAAGGTAATTGAAATAAGAACTAGATCTAGAGGTAATGTATTTTAGTTGAATCCTATTGAGATGAAATGCTTGGTTGCAAAGGTAGATGAAAATTTTTTATGGCATAAGATATTTTGTCATATAAACTTTGACAATATTGTGAAGACTAGTAGCTATTTGTATTTAGAGATTTGCCAAAGATTATAAAAGCTTCTAACACAATTTGCAAGGAATGTGTTTTGACAAAGCATAAAAATACTTCTTTTTCTAGCAAGAAGTTTACTACTATAAAAAAATTGGAGATTGTACACACAGATCTCCATGGTCCTAGAAAGACTAAAGGAATTCTATGGTGAAAGGTATTTTATCATTCTAGTTGATGAATTTTTTGCAATATTTTGGGTTGTATTTTGTTAAAAGAAATCTGAGGCATTTGATCAATTCAAGATATTCAAGAATAGAGTTGAAAATTAATCAAGGATCAATATTAAATATTTAAGATTAGATAGAGGAGGATAGTTTACTTAAAATGAATTTAACATGTTTTGTGATAAATGGAATCAAAAAAGAGTTATTACCTCCAAGAAGCCTTGACTAGAATGTTATAGTAGAGTGAAGAAACATATCAATTAGTGAAGCAACAAGAGCTATGTTAGTTGAAAATGAAGTATCCAAGATTTTTTTGAGCAAAGCTATGAACACAATAGTCTACATTTTGAACAGAGTGCAAGTCAGGAAAGATGCAAAAAAGACCCCATATGAACTATGGTTTGGTCACTCACATACAATTAAGTTTTTCAGAATTTTTTGTAGTAAGTGTTATATCAAAATAGATGATGATATTGGTGAGTTTGATGCTAGAAGTGATTGAGGTATGTTTCTTGACTATTCATTGAAAAGCAAGGCTTATAGATGTTATAATCTAAGAACTAGGACTATTATGGAAAGTACAAATGTGAGAATTGATGAGAAATTTAGGATACAAGAGAGAATGATTGATTACAATTTAGATGATGCTATTGTTACTAAATTAAGGAATGATGAAGTATTTCTTGAGACTAACAATGATTTTCAAAATGAACGAGAGTGAAGGAAGGGTCCATGCTCAAAACCTTTAGTAGAGTCAAGGGTTGAGATATTAACTCCTACTTTACGGAAGATTATGATAAAGAATCACCCATCTGAGGAGATCATCAAAAGAAAAGTAAAGGTGTGATGACAAGAAGTATAGTCAATGAAGAACTATGTTTGATATCTCAAGTTGAACCCAAGAATGTAGATGAAAAATCTAAAGATGACTATTGGAAACAAGCTCTGAAAGGGGAATTAGATTAGATAGTAAAGAATAAGACACGAGAATCGATCCCAAGACTAGCAAACAAGAATGTGATAGGAACCAAATGGGTATTTGGGAACAAGATGAATGAACAAGGTGAAGTAATAAGGAAGAAATAAAGATTGGTATGCAAAGGTTAACACAAAAAGAAGGAATAGAATATGAAAATACCTATGCTCTTGTGGCTAGAATAGAAGTAGTAAGATTATTCATAGCATATGCAGCATATAAAAAATTCAAGGTATATAAGATGGATGTCAACTCATAATTTTTGAATGGAGAACTTGAAGAAGAAGTATACATAAAGAAGCCAAAAGGTTTTCCTTTGATGGATGACAAGGAGATAGTATGAAGACTAAAGAAAGCTTTGTATGGCTTGAAACAAGCACCCAAAACTTGGTATGTAAGGTTGGACAAGAATCGGACAAAGCTTGGATATAGCAAAGGTATGGTAGGTAGTAACCTATATTAGAAAGAAATTAATGATGGATTAATGATTTTAGTAATATTTGTTGATGATATCATTTTTGGGAGAAATGATGAGGAAAGTGACAAGTTTTTAGAAGAAATGAAAAAGGAATTTGAAATGAGCATGATAGGAGAAATGAAATATTTTCTAGGATTGTAGATTGTACTAAATAAAGAAGGAATCTTTATTTCTTAGACTAAGTACTTGAAGGATTTACTAAAAAGGTTTGGTTTGGAAGCATGTAAACCCATTGAAAAATGTATGGTGAGTGAACATAAGTTATCTAAAAAGGATGAGATACCTACTATTGGGCAGAAGAAGTACAAATATATGATTGAAGGTTTGCAATATCTAACTCATACAAGGCCAGATATAGAAAATGTAGTTGGAATTTTTATGAGATTTGAAGCTAATCCCAGAGAAGCACATTATGTAGTAGTCAAAAGGATATTTAGATATTTCAAAGGAACACTAGAGTTTGGATTGAGGTATAACAGATCTAATGATATTATTCTAGGTGCTTATACTAATATTGATTGCCTCAGAAGTATGGATGATAGAAAGAGCACCGGTGGTGGAGCCTTCTTTATTGGAGGAAGATAGGTTTCTTGTCTAAGAAAGCAATAGGATTGTACATCACAAAGTATAGTGAAAGAAAAATATGTTGCATTAGCAAACAATTGTAATCAAGTTGTTTGGATGAAGTAGATGCTAAAGGATATAATGATCAAATTTAGTGAACTTGTTGTCATACATTGTAACAACAAAAACCTAGTAAATATGTCTAAGAATAAAATGTTGCATTTGAAGACCGAGCACATTTCTATCAAGTATCACATGTTGAGAGAGAAAGTTGCACAAAAATAAATTAGATTGGATCATATGAGCACTAAAGAGACTTTTGAGTATTTGTGAGGTATGTTAGGGTTTATACCCTAACCTACATCAGAGTAGACGATGCAAGAGTGCATTAGCCTAGTGTAACCAAGCACTATTATTTGTCTAAATTGAATGCTAATACTTCCTATATGGGGGAGTATCTAAGATGAATAGAGTCATCTAGGACTCTTGTTGGATGTTGTTGAACAGTGTCTCTAGACACCTAAGCCAATAAGGATTAGTTGTTGCAGAGTTTGATGGTTGTTGAAACCTTTGATATTGATGTCGATGGGGGAGAAATATGGCCTTTATAGTTAAATAATAAGGATTTTCTTGCTTCACAACTTTAGAAATGCATTTAAGACTATCAGAGGGTGATTGGATGTAATCTGGATGATAGTTTTGATCCGATACACCCATAGAGGCATGAAAATCATCAAACTCTAACTGGAAGAAACCCTAAAGGTTACATAAAATGGAAGCATTAATGGTAGCTAATTAGATGGAAAAAAATTCAGCAAGTAACATGTCCTTCATGTCTTTCTAGCATGAAATTCATTTAGAAGTGGTTGGGAATGATCATGAAGATCAAATCATGTAGGAAAACTACTTTCTTCCATCCGTGGCTTGATAACTCATCAATAATTATCACTCAACTAGGTCAAGCAACTAGGATGAGCCATGTGAACCAACAATATTATTTCCTTTCACTAGCTAGCAAAGTCTTCATGATTTCATTACCTTATTCCTTAGACCTCTCCACCTTTTAATCTTAACTGTTGTTTGTTCTACAAAACTATGAACTTAACCATGAGTGTTTACTCTTTAATCGGGATTATTAAGTCCACCATCATTATGTCACCATGGATGATGACCATGCTTCTTTGGCTAGTGACATGAAAAAAACACTTGACCTTCCTTCCATCTAACAGTCATAAAGATGTGTTGATCTTATCAATACTCCAACCAATGAAAACCCTACCTCATGCCAACTCATCTAAAATCCTTTTCACCTTTCTTATAGCCCAAAATGAAGATAGGACTCACATGTCCATGTGTGGCACCATCATTATCTCACTAAGGAAAAAGAATGTACATTTTCACATAGAAATATAGTGATAATTGTTGATCACCCTAGATCAAATAGTGGACAAAACACAATGAGAAAATGGCCCAATTTTGTGAAACACCCATAAAACTCGCAAGAAATAATCTATTTAACAACCCCACTAGCTACTGAGAATGAAAGGCCCACCTAGGATATGTGGCACACTTTTGCTTTGTTGTTAAGACTTTGGATTGTGTAGTTCCTAACAATGACAAAGTGACGATCATATATCTTGTAAGATCAGATGGATGAAAGGATGCAAGCCCACTAGAATTTCAATAACACTTGATCACTTGGAAATTTATGAAATAAATATAACCTAAGGTCTTTAAAATGTATTTTTTGTGACATTGGGTCATTTTAATTTTCAAATAAATGTAACTGTTGAGCACATTTGATAGCGAAACCTAATTTTGGTGGGAGGACAAATTTAACTAACAATTCTAGCAACTCAGAGGGGATGCAAGCTTGCCATGTATAAAAATAGTGAGCTCAAGCATCCATTGGGTTGTGGAGTCATAAAAAAAATGAAATTTCACTCTAAAAAATCATGACACTGAGGAACTACAACCTTAGCAAAACCTTTTCAAAAAGTGTCATTTAGAGGAATAACACCATGTGCACCTTGCACTTCTTGGAAAACAAGAAAGAAATAAAAGAACACTATTCTAAATTTATCCATGACACATTCATCCTCATTAGAAGAAAGGTTTAAGATGTATTCTATTGACTAGAATAAGAAAAGTTTCACTATTAGACCTACTTAACTAGAAAGAATTTGACTGCTTGCACTTGAATATCACATGGGGACCACTCCATATTACATCAAATTTTGAATGTCTCAATATTTTTTCTCTATCTACATCTCATTTTAGCACAATATCACCCTCTTTGAAATTCTTGACCCTAGCCTTTTTGTCAAAGGACCTTTTCATCTATTATTTATGTGTTTCAAGGGTCTGCATAGCTTGGTTTCCCTTATCTTCCAACTCCATCAATTTTTCTATCCTCACAATCATAGAATCATCTTGAGTTAGCTCCAATTGATGAGCTAATTCTATGTAAGGGAGCTCCAATGATATATGAGGCTTTAGTTCTCTTCCATAAACTAGCATGAAAGGGGGGTTCCCAATGGCCCTCTTAGGTGTTATCATATTAGCCCAAAGGGTTTTTCTAAACTTCTAATGCCAACATGTTTGATTATCGTCTATGGTTATTTTCCTTATTCTAATCAAATTCTTATTGGATGATTCAACTAATCCATTACCTTAAGGATAGTAATTGGAAGATGTACTCAAATAAATTTCATGATCTATTACCCATGTATATATCTGAGATCCTAAAAATGATCTTGCATTATCTAAAATGATGGTAGAAGGAGTACCAAACCTTGTGATCACTCCATCACAGAACTCAACAACTATATTCTTAGTAGCATCCTTTAATGCAATTTTCTCTATCCACAAAGTAAAATAATTTGTAGTAGCTAGAATCCACTTATGTCCAGAGCTAGAAGGGGGTTTAATAGGTTGATCCACTTGAATAAGATGAAGTGGAAGAGTTTCAAGTCTTTGCTTACCTAAAAAGATGGCATAATTTTCACATTTTCTAACATGCCTATGGAAATCATGGAACAAGGATGGCCAATAATAACCCACTCTCATTATCTTCATGGTAGTGGTTCTTGCTGAAAAGTGGCCACCATTAGGGCCATCATGAAGCTACCTAATTATTCTCTTAGCTTGATCTAAATCAATACTCTTAGGATTTAACCACAGAAATAAATAAAAATTAAATGAAAATATAACCATGAACAAAAAATGATAGATCCCACAAAAGAGAATACAAGAAACAAAGATTTAACAGGGTTCACCCAAACCATGGGCTAGGTCCACTAAATAGAAAGTCAAATATTATTACAATCTAATTATGATCTGTAATCCCTTATAGCTCAATATCACTATAAGAAGAAATTTTTGCATCACACCTCATGACACAATCGGTAACCCTAAGCCATTTTATACAAGTACATTTTCCACTTTAGGGTTAAAATTAGTTACAACATGTTGGCCATAAATTGGTGAATAAATAATTTCCAAAGAATTTATAAAGAATATATAGTACTTCCTTGATTAGTCACCACAAACTAACAATCTCCCACTTGGTGACTAATCAGACTCCACACTAGATAACAATCTCCCACTTGGAGACTAATCTTGTACCAATATTTCTACCACATGGGGCTCCCACTAGATCAAACAACCCTAGACTCTATTGTTCTTTTAGTCTACTTAGTCTAGAAGACCAACTGAAGCTAAAGAGGAATTCAACTTCTCCCTTGTCACTACCTTTGTAAAAATATCATCTAGATTATCATTTGTATATATCTTGTCTAGCTTTAACTATCCATCATCCAAAATTAACCAAATGAAATGGTACTACAAATGATTTTTTTACTTTGAATGCAGAGCAAAATTATTAGCAAGATGAATGGCACTTTGGCTATCTACCAAAAAATAATTATCCCTCTATGGGTGTCCCAATTCTTCCAAGAAGAGTTGAATCCATATCATCTCCTTGGCTACCTCTATAGTAGGAACATACTCTACCTCTATAGTGGATAAAGCATTCACCTTCTGTAATCTAGAAACCCAACTCATGGCTGCCCCACATATACTTGCTAATGACTCCCACTACATGTGCAATATTTGGCCTTGTATATACTCTAGTATACATCAAACTTCCTATAGCTAAAGCACAAGGTACCTTGGACATCTTATCCTCCTCTTCTTATGTCATGGGAAACATCTCCTTAGTCAACTTCAAATGACTAGGTAAAGGTGTGTTGGACAATTTAGCATTCTCTATAGAGAAATGTTGCAACACCTTAACAATATAATCAATTTGAGATAATTTCAATTTCCTATTCTTCCTATCTCTACAAATATTCATACCAAGGATATGTTTTGTTGCCCCCAAATCCTTCATAGCAAATGCATGTGCTAACTGGTGTTTTATCCCCTTAACGTGATCCATATTAGATCCAACTATAAGCATATCATTAACATATAAACATGAAATAATGTAGCTATCATCATAAAAACTCTTAAATTAAACATAATGATATGAATGACACCTACTATATCCATGCTCATGCATAAAACTATCAACTTTCAGATACCATTTCTAAGGTGGTTTCTTCAAGCCATATAAACATTTCTACAATTTGTACACTAAGATCTCCTTAACTTTGACCTTAAATCCTTGTGGTTGAGCCATATATATCCATTCATATAAATAACCATGAATGAAGGTTTTTTTAACATCAATTTTCTCCAAATGCAAATCTTTAGTAGCTATAATACTTAAAACAGTGTGAAAAGAAGTCATTTTAACAATAGGAGAGAATATCTCATCAAAATCAATGCCTTTCTTTTGTGCAAATCCTTTTACCACTAACCTAGCTTTAAATCTTTTCTTACCTCCATCCTTTTCTTTCAACCTATAAACTCACTTATTTTATAAAGCCCTTTAACCAATAGGAAACTTGCATAAATCTCATGTCTTATTTTTTAGCAAAGAGTCCATTTCGTCTTTCATTGTAGACTCTTGCTAAATCTTAGTATCCACATGCATAGCTTCACCATAGAATTCAAGTTCACCAGCATCAGTAAGTAAAATAAAATACAAAGAGGGAGAAATTTTTTCTAGAGGTCTACTTAGCCTTGTTGACCATCTAACATTCACTAGTTTGTGTGGTATTTATTGTTTCGATTGTTGCACATCATGAAGAATTTTTGGAACATCATCTTTCAGAGTATCATCTAGTACTACATGATCATCTTCTTTCTTCTCACATGACTACAATATATCTTTGTACAACACTTTCTCATTGAAAATGACATCACTACTTCTTACAATTTTATGATTTTCAAAATCCTAAAGCCTATAACCAAATTCATCAATACCATTGTTAGAAATGCTTTAGAATAACTAAGAGGGGGTGTGAATTAGTTATTCAATGTCCAAGTGTCCCATTCAAACTTTTCACTAAGTATAGTTAGGCTTTTCAACCATTTATTCATCCAAGCTTTAACTTTTCTATCTAGTAAGTTATTGTAAATCAACATGCAAGCATAACACATAAGGAATCAACAAATGCCACAATGATTTACGTGGAAACCCAATTTGGGAAAAACCACCAGTAACATGCTACTCAATTCTCACTCTTCTAAAGTGATGTCATGTGAGAGGCCTCCCTTGTTAAAGGCTTACAACACATTGTTAAATGTGACCTTGTTAGAGGATTTAACCACCCTTTTAGAAGTGGTCCTAGTTAGAGGACTTTAGAAAATTCACTTGGAATGCCACCCTATTAAAGGATTTACAAATGACTATTAAAATAACCCAAGTCCATAGGATTTTCATATCTAATACAATTGCTAGAGAGTATTAGAAAATATTTTACCTAATTACAACATACAACTTAACTTGTAAATCTTAGATCACTCTTTAGCTCATACCATTGCTCGGCCTTTAATCTCTACAACTTTGATAGGTTGGCCTCCTTTTAGGTTTAGTCTCTTTGAGTGTCCATGCTCATTGTACCAGTGAAATCATCTCCTTTGGACCACTTGTATAAGTAGAGCCTCTCTGCTCTTCCTTCTCCTAGATGTCTTTTCCTTGACACCCTTCTAACTACTTTGTAATTCTAGTTCTTTGGTAGCAGAAACATCAATAACATTTGCTTCTTGCTCTATGATTCCTTAAATAGAAGTCTTGGAGTTCTTTTCCCGCTTGATTCTTCCATTCTTTAATTTCAATTCGTATGGATTAGGTAGGATTCATTGCATCTAACCCATATTCTGTTTCCTCTAAAAACTTCATGAATAATCCTTTTGATTTTTCTTTTAAATGGTTTACATAAAATTTTGTGCCACCAGCTCATCATCCTTATCTTCCAACTAATTCACAAAATTCAAGGTAACCACTTTGTCATCTTTGATTTGGTGAATCTTCATTATTTAAAATAATGCACTAGCTCAGCACTATTGCAAGACTAGTACTTAGAACATACAATGTTACTCGGCATCAACTATATTTTTTTGATGCTTGGCACTTGAAGATCACTCAGCACCAACTAAGATTTTCCTAATGCTTAGCACCTAAACTTCACTTGGCACCTAAAGATCACTCAACACAGACTAAAATTTTCTGTTCCTTGGCCCCAACTAAGAATTTTCTTGGCTTCAACTAACTTGATTGGCATCTACTAATGATCTTAGTTTAAACTTTGCAGTCAACCTTGTTACAACTTATTCATCCAATGTTTCTAAGTGTGACCAACCTTTGTATCTTTTGCTATGTTTTCAATACATCATTTAACTATTTTCTTAACTGATCCTTGCATTTCATTACAACATCATAACTCAACCTTTCTCTTAGGTAGTCTTGTTACATCTTGTTGATCAAATCCTCTTCATCAATCAACTAAGTGATAGTACTTGGATCTTATAAGAAAATTTCATTCGTACAAATAGTAGGTTTGCAATCAATGAAAAAACAATGATTGAAAGCATTCTTTTAACATAAATCTTCATACTTTGCAAAAATTTCCCTCTTTGATCTTTAATAATAAGCTTTTCAATTAGATTTCCAACAATCTCCCTCTTTGGCATTACTGGAAAATCAAACTGATCAACCATTAGAATAAACTATTTAACCAAACGCTAACTAGGTTAGAATAGTAAGTTACATGACAAAAATGATTGTGTTACCATTAGTTTTCACATCTCCATCTACTATCCTGATTGCTTCATTTCTTCTTCTCCCTCTTAGTTGATGTATCCTTGTTCTTTATTTTTCTCCCTTTGTATTATTCATCTTCTACTATTTTGATCTACTTGTGATTATTTCTATCGATTTCTCATTCTATCTTCATTAGATCAGATAATGTTGATCAGTTTCTCACAACTTCTCCCTCTTTGACAATAATGCTAAAGACATATTAGCATCTTATCATGTAGGTTAATGTTATGTAGGTTTATTCAGTTTCTTCCTCTATCACCTTGCTTGTGACTAATTTGGAACTTTAGCACTTCTACTACTATAGGCATGAATCCTAAAGTAAATATCCTCTACATCAATGTGTAATATATTTCAACAATTAGCTCATTTGATGTAGGGCACTCTTGATTTTTTCTTCAGGTAGCCTTGGCTAGGGGTATCACCCCTAACTGACCTCCAAGATATTCAAAAGCATCTTTAGGTAGTGCTTTTGAGAAGATGTCAGCATTATGTTCCTTTGAGCTAACATATTCCATCTTCACTTGTTTGTCTTCTACCAACTCTCTTACATAGTGATACTTGTTTGCAATGTGCTTGGTTTTAGCATGCATTATAGGATTTTTTGATATGTTGATAGAACTTGTATTATCAAAATAAAGTATCATAGGCTCATTTACTTCTTCCTTCATACCTTGCAGAGAATGTTTGATCCATACAACATTGGTGCAATTTATAATGGCTGCAATATATTCAGCTTCTATAGTGGACTCTGAGGTACAACTTTTCTTTTTTCTGGTCCATGTAATCAACTTTTTCCTAGGAAAAGAGCTCCTCCACTGGTGCTTTCCCTATCATCAATATTACCTCCCCAATCTACATTAGTGTAAGCTTTTAGTTCAATTTTTCCACTAAGTATAGTTAGCCCTTTCAACCATTCATTCATCCAAGCATTAACTTTTCTAACCAGTAAGTTACTTTAAATCAACATGCAAGCATAACACATAATAAATCAATACATAACACAATGATTTATGTGGAAACCTAATTTGGGAAAAACCACTAGTAACATGCTACTCAATTCTCAGTCTTCTGAAGTGATGCCCTATGAAAGGCCTGCCCTATTAAAGGCTTACAATACATTGTTAAATGTGACCTTGTTAGAGGATTTAACCATGCTATTAGAAGTGGGCCTAGTTAGAGCACTTTAGAACATTCACTTGGAATGCCACCCTATTAAAGAATTTACAAATGGCTATTAAACCAACCTAGGTCTATATAATTTTCATATATAATACAATTGCTAGAGAGTATTAGAAAATATTTGACCTGATTAAAACATACAAATTAACTTACAGATCTCAAATCACTCTTCAGCTCATACCATTTCCTGGCCTTCAATCTCCGCAACTCTAATAACTTGGCCTTATTTTAGGCTTAGTCTCTTTGAGTCTCCATGCTCACTATATTGGTGCAATCATCTCTTGTTGACCACTTGTAGAAGTAGAGCCTCTATACTCTTCCTTCTCCTAGATGTCTTATCCTTGACACCCTTCTAACTACTTCACAATTTTAGCTCTTTGGTAGTAGTAACATCAGTAGCATTTGCTTCTAGGTCTATGACTCCTTAAATAGAAGTCATGGAGTTCTTCTTTTGCTTGATTCTTCCATTCTTTAATTTCAATTCGTATGGATTAGGTAGGATTCATTGCATCTAACCCATATTTTGTTTCCTCTAGAAACTTCTTGAATAATCCTTTTAAATTTACCTAAAAATGGTTTACATAGAACTCTATGCCACCAGCTCATCATCCTTATCTTCCAACTAATTCACAAAATTCAAGGTAACCACTCAGATTTGGTGAATCTTCATTATTTAAAATAATGTAGCAGCTCGACACTATTGAAATATCGGTGCTCCACGCATACTATGTTACTCAGCATCAACTATATTTTTTTGATGCTCAGCACCTAAAGATCACTTGGCACCAACTAAGATTTTTCTAATGCTCAAGACTTGAACTTCACTCAACATTGGAAGATCACTTGGCACACACTAGAATTTCTTGTTACTTAGTTTCAATTGAGAATTTTCTTGGCTTCAAGTAACTTTCTCAGAATCTACTAATGATCTTAGTTTATGCTTTGTAGCCAACCTTGTTACAACTTATTCGTCCAGTTTTTCTAAGTTGTACCAAACTCTATATCTTTGGGTATGTTATCAATACATCATTTAACCATTGTCTTAACTGATCCTTGCACTTCATTATAACATCATAACTCAACCTTTCCCTTAGGTAGTATTGTTACAACTTGTTGATCAAATCCTCTTCATCAATCAACTAAGTGATAGTACTTGGATCTTATAAGAAAATATCATTCCTAAAAATAGTAGGTTTGAAACCAATGACAAAATAATGATTGAAAACATTCTTTTAACAACAATCTTCCTACTTTGTGATAATCTCCCTCTTTGATCTTTAACAATAAGCTTTTCAATCAGATTTCCAATAGCCATATCCAACAAATACACATTTCTTTGACTTTGCTTCCTACTTGGTTCTATTTTCATAATCTAGATGACAAAATGCTTCATAATTGAAGGTTTTGAGAATAGAATCACTCACCTTCTTACTAGTCCATGCTTCCTTTCAAATACTAGAACCTCAATGAGTAGATGGATCTCTATTAATCAAATATACAATAGTATTGATAGCCTCCACCCACATGTGTAAGGGAAACCCTACATGGAACCTCATGCTCCTTGCACACTCCATTATAGTCCTATTCATGTGTTCAGCCACTCCATTTTCCTATGGAGTCCTTAAAATAGTTTTCTATCTATGAATACCATTAGTGAAGTAAAAATCTTCAAATTCATGACTACAATACTCACTACCATTCTTAGAACTAAGACATTTTAATTTTTTACCAATCTCATTTTCAACCATGCATTTCCATTTCCTATAAGTTTTAAATATATCAAATTTTTGTCTAACAAAATAAACCCATACTTTTCTAGTTGAATCATAAAAAAATGTAACATAATAATGAGAGCCAACATAGGAAGATACCTAAGCTAGTCCCCATACATTTGTATGCACAAGCTCTAATTTCTCACTTTTATTTTCCTTCTCAGTCTTCATAGAACTCACTCTCTTTTGTTTTCCATACACACAACTTTCACAAAAATCCATATTAACAAATTTTAAACCTGGTAAAAATTTCTTTGAATGAAGTACTTTCATACCTTTTTCACTCATGTTCCCAAGTATATTGTGCCACAACACTATATCAAAATCTATATCAGCTATTTTTTCTCCCTACTAAACTCCAACAAGTCTTCCTAAACATTCATTTTTCTCTGAAATAATTAAAGTAGAGGGAACAATATGACCTCTACAAAGGTATAAGGTGCTTACTTTCACTCTTTTTTCTACTACAAGAGAACCTTTTAAAACCTTCCAAATTTTATCATTAAAAGTAACCACACAACCCTCATCACAAAGTGCTTCCCTTCTAAAATTAAATTCCTACTCAACCTTGGAACATGTCCTACCTTATGTAGAAGCCAATTAATCTAGTTCTGCAGCTTAATCTTAACTTTTCTCTTTCCAACAATCTGACAGGATTTATTACCCCTCAAATAAACAAGCACAAAATCCCCTTGGACATTATCAATGAAATAACCTCTATGAGGTGTAGCATGAAATTACGCACCAGAATCTAAATCCATATATCATCAACACTTTCTAAAGATAGAATCAAAGAAACCTCTTTAGATTTCTTCCTTACCACATTTTTCTCCTTTTCTCTATCTTTCTTTTCCCCTTCATTTTTCTTTTGAGTCCAACAATTTTTCTTCTCATGTCCTAGTTTCTTACAGTACCAATAGTCATTTGGTCCTCTGAATTGAGACCTCTTTCCTTTTGATTCTCCTCTTGATTTCTTACAATTTCTGGAACAATTTACTCTTTTAGTTGTTCTGCCGCTTCTTTGTGTGTTCAAAGCACTTCCTAATGTAGATCCACCTAAGGTTTTCCTACTATTTTCCTCATTCAAAATAACACCCATCACATCATCATATTTTAGAGTATTAGATCAAAAAATTGAATTACTCACAACTATTACCACGTCATTCCAACTTTCAAACAAAGAACACAAAATCAAGATAGCCCTAATTTCTTCATCAAAATTAATACCTATAGAAGATAACTAACTAGTAATAGTATTAAACTTATTTAAATGATTCACAATAGATCCACCTTCTACCATTTTCATAATAAATTAATGCTTCATGAGAAATGCCTTGTTTGACGTAGAGGGCTTTTCATATAATTTCACTAGGGTTTCCATCAACCTTCTATCATCTTTAATTTTGTAATGTTAAATTCCACCAATGGTACTAGACATAATAAAATGCTTCCAAGTGTCTTTCTGTCAAAAATATCCCAATCTTCATTTGTCATAGATCCTTGATTTCTTGTTTTTCCTTACAACAGCTTCCATAAATCCTTTTCATAAAGATAGTTTTCCATTTGCATCCTCCATAACTAAAAGTTATACCCATTAAACTTGTCAACCTTCAGCTTACCCTCATCTTCCATCACTCCCACTCAACCATGAGAATTTTTGGTGGAGGATAACTGAAAACAAAAACTATACTCTAATACCACTTGTTAGAATTTAACCATGGACATGAATAACAATTACATGTAAATATAACCAATAATAAAAAAAAATTGATCACACAAAAGTGAACACAAGACACTAAGGTTTAACATAGTTTAGCCAAACCCTAGGCTACATCCACCAAACAACAAGTCTAATATTATTACAATCCAATGATTACAACCTAATTACAATCTATAATCCCTTATAGCTCAATACTGCCACAAAAAGCAATTTCCACATCACACCTTATGAAACAATCCCTAACCCTAAGCCCTTTTATACAACTACTTTTTCCACTTTGTGGTTAAAATCAGTTACAACATGTCAACCAAAATTGGCAAATCAATAATAGCTGATTGGTGAATACTAGCCAATTGGTGAATAGTAGCCAAAAAAAAATGAGGTGATGCCCTCAACCCTAAACAATTTATGAAGTATATATAGTGTTCGCGCTCAAAATTTTAACCCTAATTTTGAGCACCATTGAGAAAAATGAGCCCCATAAATGTTCTCTGATGCATATGTACCTGGCTGTACATGGCAGCCCCAAGAGGTGTTTAATGTTTCTAGAAACTTTCATTCAATGCATCTATATGTTCCATGAAGTTAAATTGAAAGTTTGAGTCATTTTGTGAAGTCTTGTTTTGAGCTAGTTCCAAATTTGCATTCTCACCTAAGTGTCAAATAGCGAGAGGAGGTTGTTTTTGCCATTGAATATCTCACACCTAGAAATGTTTCATGATTTTCCACTTTACGAGTGTCTAGTGTCTTTCTGTGAAAACCTATGTTTCAAATTTTGAGTCATTTTGAGTTCATTTGATTAGGTTTTTAATCCCCCAAAGTTGGTCATTTAATATTTTCATGTTGATGCAATTAGTTCAGAATTCTAGGAAGCTCTATTTGACGAGTTATAACTTTGACCCAACTGACCAAAATGGGAAATTTCCTTTTGCAATGTACTGTAAACATCAGGGACTTGTTATTTTTCAAGTTTTAGCTCATGAAAAATCTATTTGATCAGTTTTCAAACACAATTCCAAACAGAATTTCTATCTTTTTACTGGTCTCAGCATTTGAAGATTTGTTAGGACCCCTATTCAAGATGTCATAACTCCAAATCCATGATAGGTGAGGTAAAATGAATTTTACCACTATGTTTTACTCTAAAAATTCTTTAAGATTGCCAATTTTCAAATTGTGACGAATCCATCTGCACACTTTTCTAGGTCAATTCCATTTGCAAAAATTGCTTTCTGTCAGTGTTTCTAGTTTACAGTTTCTTAGTAGCCTACTTTGACTGCTTGCCATTTACACCCAATTATTCATCATGCACCCAAATTTTAGATCCATACTCTCCTCATGATAGAGAACCAATGCCCTAGTTTTCATCTTCATATCTGTCAATTTACCTAGTTTTTGAAGTCAACTCTGAACCCAATTTAGTGTTTTCCAACATGTTTACTTGCAGGTAGTTCTGAGAGGTCAAATTTCATAGTAAATATCTTTTGACATCGAATTCTTTATGAGACAAGATTTGATAGGGATCAAGAATGCAAAACAAAGAGTCAATGTGTTAGTTTTCAGAGCCTGATCAAGTGTTTTGGTCAGTTTTTTAGGCCAGTCAAAAGACCTCCTGGCACCATACTCACAGTTGCAAAAACAGGTGAAGTAAGTTTTAAAATGTTAAAAAGTAATGCAAATTGATTGATTCTTTGTCAAATTGATATCAGATGTTATATGGATCATTTGGAAAGTTTAGGTGTTTGGAAATGAAATTTTTTTTAGTCAAACCCACTTTGGGGTCCGACTATTTCTATTTGATTAATAAGACATTTGGATTTTAAAATGTTTTAAAAGAAGACATGTCCTATTATTTTTGAAATCATTGAAAATATGGTTTTAGATTGAGGATGGCATGAATGATAATTAGTATTCATATCTCTCAAAGACAAGGATCACTCTATAGAGTCAGGCATTAAAAGTAGGCCAGTGAAAGAGAAGATAAAGTAGGTGAAACATTTCAATCTAAAGAAACACCAATCATATGATAAATGTAGATTTGAATGAGAGCACCTCTTTCATTCATTGTATAGTCAGAATCAAGAAATAGTTTTGAATAGAAAATCTTGTGAACACTAATAGAATTGAAGGCAAAGCTTTGAGTCCCTAAAAGAGGAGACATCTCAAGGTAGAGCAACAACATTGAAACAAAGAGATGCTTCTGCATGTTGAAATAAGGCCAACGCATTAATAGAAGAAAGTTTCAAGTTGAATAGAACTTGACCATGCAAAAATCTGCAAGTCTTAAAAAAAGGGGGATGAAATAGAGCAAAGGGCGGCGTTAAAGAGGAGAAGAGACTCCTTTATTGTCAGGGGCTCCTTGATTGCACACATTGTGTAAAGTTTCAAACTCTTTTGCTCAGTAGATCTCCCTACTTGTCTAGAAGGAGGAAGCCACCTATAGCAATAAAAAAGAAAGGGAGTCTCACACATGAAGGAATTCAACACCTACAAGAAAGCCCATGAATTTGAAGGGGAGAAGCCATGCATGAAAAGTGTAGGTCAACGTCCAAGCCACGCTAAGAAAAGTGACAGAAGATAGGGGAGGCACCTTACACTTAATATCACACAATAAAAGATGAAAACCCTATGCATTCAAAGCTGCCAAGAAAAGGAAAGTAAACACACACAGGATGCAATGGAGGAGCCACAAGTTCCAAAATCAAAGTGAGCATAAAATCTATAGTCAAAGGCATCACTTGTAGAGTATAGAATAGAAGAGTTGCAGCCCATTGTAAATGCCATCCAAAAAGAGGTGACATCCATTTAGGTGCATGAGGAAGATGCCAAGGTTTTCATTGACACTGCTAGGGTCATTTTGAAGGTAGTCACAATTGGAGAAATTGTAGGAAGCATATGAATATTCATGCATTTAAATGGCCAGGCAGTGTGTGCCAACTGAAGAGATAGTTTAAAAACATTGTCCCATATTTGTGATGAAGGAGAGTTTCATAATGTTTAAATCCAATACAACATTTAACTTCAAAATTAATTAAACAAAGACGTCTTTTGGAAGCTATGTGTAGTGCAGGGGCCCCATAGATGATGTCAGTTGAGTCGACCAAAATTTTGTTTTAAATGAACAAATAGCTGCACTGATGTGGCAAGATTTGCTACAATAGTGCCAAGTGTCCAAATTCAACAATGGGCACATGCCCACAAAACCAAGATGCACGCAAGTTAAAAAATGCAAGATTGTAGGATTGCAAGAAGTGGCAAGAGGGTCCCAGTTGATAGTGATGTGGCAGAGACGTGTAGGTTCAAACGGATTCACCAGTTGTTGCCACATGTCAAGATCCAATAACTGGCGCATGCCCACTTCCTAGAGTTACAAGGAAGTTAAATAAAGAAAGATTGCGGGTGTGCACCATGTGTCAAGTGGGTCCCGCTCAGGTGATGACATGGTAGTGCAAGTTCAAGGATAAATTAGAAAGTGCCATGTGTTATGCTTTGTCAACCGAGTTTGACCCGAGATCCAAGTGCAAAGGAGAATCCAAATGTGTTAAAAGATAAATTTTAATTATTCTTTGAAAATGAATGCATGCCAATTTTTTAAATTTCAAAAAGGAATTTATTTTCTAAAGTAGAACTTTAGAACTCTTTAAATTTTTGAAAATTTAAATTTTAAAAAGTGCAGACCTAAGTTTTTAGCAGAGGGGGACATTTTTAAAATTGAGATTTAATGGGTTTCTGGAAGGCTAATATAGCGATGTTATATATCATCGAAATTGTGAGAAGATGAACCTTCCAACTATGAAGTTCATTTTTAAAAATTTGGGGCTTCTCAATGGAATTGGTAAAAATTCAAAATGCAGTTACAGGATTAGTAACATGTAGTGAAAATGCAGTTTGGGGAAATTTAACCACTTTCAAATTAGTAAACACTCAATTTCACCAGCATTTTCATGAAGCTTTTAGATATTTTGACAACTCAACAAGTATTCATCATTGAATAGAAGATATTTTCAGATCAGTTGCAGAAATGATGAAACCAAATTAGATCAAAATGAGAGAACGAAGAAAGAGGTTATTCAGTTGTAGAAGATTGAATTCCAAGTGGACACATGTCATTTTGAAATCAGATCTGAGAATTCATCTGGTCTATATCTTTCTTTCTTTCATTCATTGTAGGGGTTGAAAATTTAGGAAAGCTTCTTTGGAATGAAGGTATTTAGTAGAACTGGCCTTGGAATTGATGAATTCTAAATGGAAGATCTGGGATGTGTTGGTTCTAGACCATGAAGCTTTTTCTTTGGCTATGATACTGCCTTCCCATCCCATTAGCTTCTCATTCCTACCATTTTCTCTCTTTTATGACAACATTTTCTCATTGTATAGTCTAGTTTATTAGGTTCTTTGTGAGTTAATTTCATGCATTTTTATGTATTATTTCAAGGAAATCAATACAGGGAATAGCAAGTGTTTAGTTTCAATTGAAATCTTGTCTCCTTTCTCAGTGAGGTGTAATGTTTTATGATCTTCGAACAGAGAGGCTAGGTCATAGTTGTAGTCCTTTAAGGTTGTACATTGCTTCATTGTTACTTGTAATTCAAGGAATTATGTAAATGCTTTAGAGATTCACCAAGGTTTTAGGTTTATTGAGGAGGATATTAGGTGAGAATGAGATTTAAGTTGAACATCGATGTCTATTTGCAATTTGAATGGATAGATCATATATCGGAATATATGAATAAGTATCAGATATCCAAAATGCATGAGGGAGATTCATGAATTGCCCAATGGATTAGGCACTAATCAGCTACAAGATCATTAGTTTGTTGTCTATACTTGGTTTTTATCCACTTTTCCCACCCACATTAAATCAAAATAGAATTCAAATCATCGTTACATTTTATGTTGAAGAGCTATAATAGAATACCCTCACTTAGCTAGTGAATATCATAGATTTGAATTTAGCTATTGTAGATCTATGTTATTGCATGAGTTATTAGGAGAAATAAGGGTTTTATCTACTTTATATTAGATTTAGTATATGCTTTGATAACTGGTACCATATAAAGAATCTATAGGTCCACTTGCCTAGGTTTTGTAGAGCCTAAAGAAGAAGGAGTTATGCCTTATAATTGGCCCAATACTGTAGTCAAGTGTATCCATTATAGGAATTTGCTAGCCTTAGATGCATTCGTATGGTTTCTTGGTCATTTTTAAAACTATTAAATTAGGAGCCAAAAAAATGGCAACTCTATTGGGGAATGTATTGAATCTAAATAGTAGACAAACCTTGAGAATTTGAGAAAGGAGATTCAATACAATAGAAGAAGTGCATAATAAAGGTTGCAATAGTAAGTTGTTTGATGTGATTTCCAGTCTTCTTACTCAAAATATCATGCACCCTAGTTAAGCTTTATTCATGGACAATATTATGTTGTAAAATTGGATGTAAATTGTGTTCTATGACTATTATAAGTCTATCTTCAATTAGTTTAGTCTTTGCAAGTGGTATTGAGAAAGTTTAGAGTCAAGAATTGATTTATAAAGTGTAAATTCTTTTCAAGATGATAATGATCTGCAAGTTTCTCCTACATTGAAGGTCTGGTTCAAATTTTTCAAGCGATAAATTATGTTTTATTTCTCACAAGTGTGAGTCGCGACTCTCAAATCTCTATACCAATATGTTCCTAGTTTGATTCTCATTGCAAAATTTGAAGGATTTTTAGTTGTATGGGCAGATCTGAAGCTTTTGATAGTCTCTTGAAAAGGAAGTTTTAAATTCTTGATAGTTTCTTAAAGTGTTGTTTGCAATCTACTGATATGAAAGTGAAGTGTAAAAATGAATCACAGTAGTGATTATTTCATTCCTCTTGAAAGGAGGTGATGACGCTACAAAGTTTGATCACTGGTCTAAAGGATTTTCAGTCTTGCACCTATGCCAAATCAGCAGATTGAAGTTTGCATTAGCACTTGAGGTATTTTGGTTTTCATGTTTTCTTTTCATGGAAGTCAAATGTTAAAAACATGGCTGCCTCTAGATATTCAGTGATTTTCAGCACCAAAAAGGAAGAGGTAGAATTTATTTTTTTATAATGGAGTCAGATCTTAGATCTGAGATTAGTTTGCCAAATTTTGAGAGTCTAGAAATTGTGAATAATAATATTGCCATGTTGAATAGACTGGTCTACAAAAGGATTGTCAATCTTATAAGAATTGATGTAGGAAATACTCAAGGTTCAAGTGCTGAACAATGTTATTTAAGGCTTAAGTCAGTAATCATTAAGATGCATTTTCGTTGTAGACCTAAGGAATCTACCCTGCCTAGTGTTTTCCTTGATGTTCTAGTACCCAATTTAGTCAATTGGCCAACACCTATAAGATTACAAAGGTTTTTTTCAAATTGAAAGATTCATTGAAGAGATGGAAATCAGTGATTATAGATTTTATGTTATATCTTCTAATGATAATGAGTGTACTGAAAGCCAAAGTAGCAATGAATATAATGAATCTGTATATAAAGATAATCTATCTTCTGAATGTGAAGAGAAGAATTCAAATGCAAGTGAATCAGGTAATTACAATCAGCATAAGGAAGATGGATATGAAAGTGAAAATAAACTTGCTTACAGTAAATATGAAGTTGACGAATTATGTAACAGTAATAAAGGTAGTGATTACTATGATAAGAATGAATGTTGTAACAATTATGATTTTCCAGATTGTTATACTAATGATCTTGTTATTGTAAGTTCTTCATGTTATCTGGATGAAAATCACAACTGGGAGGAGATTTGTGAGGCAATCTTCTTGAGCCCTGATGAAATCTTTGATTTGTTGGCTCATGATTTTGAAAAGAAAGTAAGTGTTTCTAAGGATTTTCATATTTTTTGTCATAATGTTTCTTCATTTAGTCAAGTTACTTCCCCAAAGTTTGATGTAGAAAGAGATGTGGAATCTAAGCAATCCCTATAAAATTTGTGAGGTTTAGATGACAGTACCTCAAATGTCTTTGCACATGATTATTTGTTGGATGTGGGGAATGTTAATGAAGGGAAGTTTAATACTACTTCAAATTCTTTTCATGCTGATCTTGCAGAAATTTTTTTTGATGTTTCATGTGATGAAAGGAAAAATAGTGAAGGTTGCCAGTCCAATTATAGATTTTCTTTATATGATAATAAGTCTTGTAAAGATAACTTCAAGGTTTATTCCGACATTTAGTTAGATGAAGAAAATGATTGTGATCAACATAGTTTAGATCAACACTTTCAGAATGAGTTTTTATGCTTGGTAACTAATTAGTTGTTTGAAGAATGTGAAGAGGTCTCAATGAAGGATACATTTGATTCAGTGAATGACATGATTGCAAGTAGGCAAAAATCAGATTTCACATATTCTTCACAGTTAGGGACACAAGGTAAGTTGCAAGCTTTTGATACATGCAACTTGGTGAATAGTGTAGAATATGAAGTTTTTGTGTTTCCGATCAGTGTGCATGAATCATTCTTGGATTTTGATTCTCAGTCCAATTTGTGTAATTATGAGCATGCTAATTTGTTTTCTCATAATGAGCATGAAGTAAAGGCTAATTATAATATATGTATGCATTATGAGAATGAAGGAAGTTATTTCACTTTGCCAAGTAGTTTGCTTCAAGATGGTGTTCTAATTGGTAAAACTAATAGAAGAGATGGTTTTAGCTTACCTCATTAGAGTGTAGATGAAAATTAGCTGTATGATAGAGGTAAGAAGTTTTGAAAGTTCGGTGCCTGGGGTCATCACTTGTACATAGTAGTTGTAGTTATTTTTTCTTTCAATAAAGCTGTTTGAGAGAAATTTTTACTATTCTGGGAATGGTTTGCTTCTCTTAGAGATCTAAATCCTTGCCATGCCTACAAGGGAGATGCATCCCTAGACAAAGCCACTGTTGGCACTCAAAATTGTAGCCCTACTTTTGAGCACCATTGAAAAAATTGAGACCTATAAATTCTCTTTGATGCATGTGTACCTAGCTATACATGGGAGCCCCAAGAGGTGTTTAATGTTTCTAGCAACTTTTATTTAAAGAATCTATATGTTCCATGAAGTTAAATTGAAATTTTGAGTCATTTTGTGAAGTCTTGTTTTGACCTAGCTTCAAATCTGCATTTTCACCTAAGCGTCAAACAACGATAGGAGGCTCTGTTTGCCATTAAATATTTCGCACCCAGAAATGTTTCATGATTTGTCATTTTGGGAGTGTCTAGTGTCCTTACCTAAAAATTGATGTTTCATATTTCAAGTCATCCCAAGTTCTTTTGATTAGGTTTCAAATCCCTCAATTTTGGTCATTTAATATTGTCATGCTAATGCAATTATCAGAATTCTAGGAAGCCCTATTTGACGTGTTATAAGTTTGACCTAGTTGACCAAAATGTGAAATTTCCTTCTATGTTACATTGTAGATGTCAGAGACTTGTTATGTTTCAAGTTTCAGCTCATGATGAATCTAGTTGATCAATTTTCAAACATGATTCCAATCGTAATGTCTATCTATTTACTGGTGTCAACATTTGCAAATTTGTTAGGACCCCTGTTCGGGATGTCATAATATCAAATCTATGATAGGTGAGGTTGAATGAATTGTACCACTATGTTGTACTCTAAAAATATTTTAAGTGTGCAAATTTTTAAATCATGATGAATCCAGCTACACACTTTTCCAGGTCAATTCCATTTGAAAAAATTGCTTTTTGTCAGTGTTTCCAATTTACAATTTCTGAGTGGCCTAATTTGACTGCTTTCCATTTATGCCCAATTATTTTTCATAAGGCCAAATCATAGATCCATACCCTCTTCATGATAGAGAACCAATGCCCTAGTTTCCATCTTTCCATGTGTCAGTTTACCTAGTTTTTGAAGCTGATTCTGAACCCAATTTAGTGTTTTCTGACATGTTTACTTGCAGGTAGTTCTAAGAGTTCAAATTTGATAGTGAATATCTTTTGACCCCAAATTATTCATGAGATGAGATTTAATAAGGTGCAAGAATGAAAAACAAAGAGTCAGTGTGCCATTTTTCAAAGCCCGATTAGGTGTTTTGGTTAGTTTTGAAGGCCAGTCAAAAGACCTCCTCGCACCATATTCATAGTTGCAGAAAGAGGTGAAGTAAGTTTTAAAGTGTTAAAAATTAATGCAAATTGATTGATTCTTCATCAAATTGGTATCAGATGTTATATGGATCAGTTGGATAGTTCAGCTATTTCAAAACAAAACAAAAAATAGTCGGACCCTAGATTTTTGTCTGATTAATAAGACATTTGGATTTTAAATGTTTAAAAAGAAGAGATGTCATAATGGTTTTAAAATTATTGCAAAGATGATTTTAGATTGAGTATGATATGAATGATAATTAGTATTGATATCTTTCAAAGACAAGGATCATTGTACAAAGTCAAACATTAGAAGGAGGCCAGTGAAAGAGAAGATAAAGTAGGTGAAATATTTCAATTTGAAGAAACACCAATCATCTGATAGATGTAGATTTGAAATAGAGCACCTCTTTTGTTCTTTGTATAGTAAGAATCAAGAAACATTTTTGAATAGACAATCTTGTGAACACTGATAGAATTGAAAGAAAAGCTTCGATTCCCTGATAAAGGAGGTGTCTCAAGGCAAAGCATCAACATTGAAACAAAGAGACACTTCTACGTGTGGAAAGAAGGCCCATGCATTGATAGAAGAAAGTCACCAGTTGAATAGAACCTAACCAAGTCTTAAAAAAAAGGGGGATGAAACAAAGCAAAGGGTGGTGTTAAAGAGGAGAAGAGACTCCTTTATCAACAAGGGCTCCTTGATTGCATAGATTGTGTGAAGTTTCAAACTCTTGTCCTTAGTGGATCTCTCCACTTGCATAGAAGGAGGAAGCCACCTACAGCAATAAAAAATAAAGGGAGCCTCATGCATGAAGGAATTCAATACCTGCAAGCAATCCCATGAATTTGAAGGGGAGATGCCATGCCTAAAAAGTGTAGGTCAATGTCCAAGACATGCTAAGAAAAGCAGCAGAAGATAGGGGAGGCACCTTGCACTCAACATCACACAATAAAAGATGATAGCCCTGTGCATTCAAAGCTTCCAAGAAAAGGCAAGTAAACACATGCAAGATGCAATGGAGGAGCAATAGGTTCCAAAATCAAAGTAAGCATAAAATCCATAGTCAAAGGCATCACTCGCAGTGTATAGAATATAAGAGTTATAGCCCATTGCAGATGCCATCCCAAAAGAGGCAACATTCATTTAGGTGTATGAGGAAGATGCCAAGGTTTTCATTGATAGTGCCTATTAAGACCAAGGTCATTTTGAAGGCAGACACAACTAGAGAAATCATAGGAAGCATATGAATATTCATACATTGAAATGGCCAGGCAATGTGTGCCACTTGAAGAGATAGTTTAAAAACATTGTCCCACATTTGGGAGGAAG
Organism: Cupressus sempervirens; assembly: GCA_028749045.1. NCBI lineage: Eukaryota > Viridiplantae > Streptophyta > Pinopsida > Cupressales > Cupressaceae > Cupressus > Cupressus sempervirens. The sequence goes on from CM053786.1 coordinate 118,326,265, forward strand.
GAGGGTTTCATAATGTTTAAATCAAATACAACATTTAACTTGAAAATGAATTAAAGAAAGACATCTTTTGGAAGCTATGTGCACCTCATGGGCCCCACGGATGACATTAGTCGGGTCGACCAAGACAAAATTTTAAATGAACAAACAACTATGTTGATGTGGCAAGATTTGCTACGATTTTGCTAAGTGTCCAAATCTAATGGTGGGTGCATATCTGCAAAACCAAGATGTACGCGAGTTTAAAAATGTGAGATTGCAAGATTGTGACAAGTGGCAAGAGTGTCCCACCTACCAGTGATGTGGTAGAGATGTATAGGTTCAAATGGATTCACTAGAAACCACCACGTGTCAAGATCCAATAGCTAGTGCATGCCAACTTCTTGGAGTTCAAAGGAAGTTAAATAAAGTGGGATTGCTGATGTGCGCCACATGTCAAGTGGATCCCACTCAAGCAATGACATGGTAGTTCAAGTTCTAGGACAAATGAAAAAGTGCCATGTGGCATGATCAGTCAACCTAGTTTGACCCAAGATCCAAGTGCAAAGGAGAATCTAGATGTGTTATAAGATAATTTTTTAATTATTCTTTGAAAATGAATGCACGTCAAGTTTTTTAAATTTCAAAAAGGCATTTATTTTCTAAAGCCAGACTTTAGAACTCTTTAAATTTTTGAAAATTTAAATGTGAAAAAGTGTAGACTTGAGTTTTTAGCAGAGGGGGACATTTTTCAAATTGAGCTTTAATGGGTTTCTGCATGGCTAATATAGCAAATTTATATATTGCCAAAATTGAGAGAAGATGAAATTTTTGATTATGGAGTTCATTTTTGCATAGATACTCACTAGTTAGATTTATAGTCAAAAATGTGAAATTTGGGGCCTTCTCAATGGAATTGGTAAAAATTCAAAATGCAGTTACAAGATTAGTAACATGCAGTGAAAATGTAGTTTGGCAAAAATTTAACCACTTTCAAATCAGTAAAAGCTCAATTTCACCAGCATTTTCATGAAGCTTTCAGATATTTTGAAGACACAATAAGTTTTCATCATTGAATATAAGATATTTTCAAATCAATTGCAGAAATGATGAAACCAAATTAGATCAAAATGGGAGAAGGAAGAAAGAGGTTATTTAGTTGTAGAATATTGAATTCTAAGTGGACACATGTCATTCTTAAATCATATCCGAGAATTCATCTAGTCTATATCTCTCTTTCTTTCATTCATTATAGGGGTTGGAAATTTTGGAAAGTTTCTCTTGAATGAAGGTATTTAGTATAATTAGCCCTAGAATTGATGAATTCTAAATTGAAGATCTAGGATGTGTTGGTTCCATACCATGAAACTTTTCCTTTGGCTGTAATACCCCCTTCCCATCCCATCAGCTTCTCACTCCTTCCATTTTCTCTCTTGTATGACAACATTTTCTCATTTTATAGTCTGGTTTATTAGGTTCTTTGTGAATTAATTTCATGCATTTTTATGTATTATTTCAAGGAAATCAATACAAGGAACAACAAGTGTTTAGTTTTAGTTTAAATCTTGTCTCCTTTCTCAGTGAGGTGTAATATTTTATGATCTTCGAACAAAGAGGCTAGGTCATAGTTGCAATCCTTTAAGGTTGTATGTTGCTTCATTGTTTCTTGTACTTCAAGGAATTATGTAAATGCTTCAGAGATTCAACAAGGTTGCAGGTTTATTGAGGAGGATATTAGGTGAGAATAAGATTTAAGTTGAACATTGATGTGTATTTACAAGGTGAATGGATAGACCATATATTTGAATATATGAATAAGTATCAAATATCCAAAATGCATGAGGGAGATTCATGAATTGCCCAATGGATCAAGCATTGATCAGCTACAGGATCATTACTTTGTTGTCTATACTTGGTTTTCATCCGCTTTCCCCACCCACATAAAATCAAAACAAAATTCAAATCATCTTTACATTTTATGTTGAAGAGCTATAATAGAATACCATCACTCAGCTTGTGAATATCATAGATTTTCATTTAGCTAATGTAGATCTATGTTATTGCATGAGTCATTAGGAGAAATAAGGGTTTTATCTACTTTTTATTAGATTTAGTATATGCTTTGATAACTAGTACCATATAAAGAATCTATAGGTCCATCCACCTAGGTTTTCTAGAGCCTAAAGAAGAAGGAGTTATGCCTTATAGTTGGCCCAATACTGTAGTCAAGTGTATCCATCATAGGAATTTGCTAGCCTTAGATGCATTCATCTAGTTTCATGGTCATTTTCAAAACTGTTAAGTCAGGACCCAACATGATTCATGGATTTTCCCAATGGATTGGGCAATGGTCAACTATAGGGTCATTAAAGCCTTACTGTTGGATATCTGAGGGTTTGTTGAATTCAACATTATTAATCAAACATTCTTTCCCTTTCATGTTGAAGAACTAAATAGTCTAATACTTACTCAACTTATGAATTTTTTTGATTTGCATTTAGCTACTATAGATCAGTGTTATTGTGTGAGTTATTAGGAGATATAAGGGGTTTTCATCTGCAGTAAATAGGTTCAAATTTATGTTTAATTGCACTAGTACCATTCATGAGAACCTCAAGGTTAACCCCCCTAGGTCTTGCAGAGCCTAAAGTGAAGAAGGAGTTATGCCTTAAAGTTGGCCCAAGACTGTAGTCAGGTGTATCTATTATAGGAATTTGCTAGCCTTAGATGCATTGTTTTGGTTTCTTGGTCATTTTAAAAATGGTTAAATTAGGAGCCAACATATAGTACTTCTCCAATAAGTCACCCAAAATTAACAAATACATCTTTACAAAGCTGCATTGAAGTCTATCATTAAAAGAATACCATCAACTATGGCATAGGTGATTGACTATAATTTGACCTATCTTCTTTTAGCTCTATCCAATCCTTGAGGATATCCATTTCTTGATTAGAAGGTCATCATGTCATCTATCCAACTCTTTAGATTCTCATCTCTTATTTCTTAGTGTTTTGTCAATACCAAGGCAACTTCTTCATCTAATTCCTAAGATGAGACTAGTTGCTTGCATAATCCTTTCCCTCTTACTAATTTAGGTACCTAGATTTCCACATCATGCTCCATCACTTTAGTAATTCAACCTTATCTTTTCACATTGATGAATTTGTTCAAAAGGAAGTCCTTGACACTTGCATGGGCACTAGCAAATGGATCTTATTTTGGGATAGAAGATGTCTAAATTTCTTCAAGGATATTATGATTGAAAGGACTTGTTTGTCCACATAACTATAGTTACCCTCATATCATTTAAGCCCTTCACTAAACAAGGTAATGGTTTGTTCTTAATTTTTATCATTCAATTGAGTCAAAATAACATAAATACTTAACTCACCTCCTAATGTGTAAATAATGAAATCTCTCTCAAAATTTGGATTGATGAGAGTAGGGGTCAAGGCTATGGCTTCTTTGACCTTTTCAAAACATTCTTTCCCTTCCTTGGTCCATGCAAAGACCATTTTCTTCTTGAGCATAGCTGGAACAGTTTTTTACCATGGTAGCTAAATTAGGAATGAATCTCCTCACCAAATTTATCCTACCAAGAAAACTTTGCAACCTTCACCTATAGTTGGGAAGAGAGAGAGAAAGAATAGCCTTAGTTCTTTCTAGATCAATATTTAGGCCACTCTTGGATACAATGTGTCCTAACAACTTTCATTGGTTAGTGGTAAAGACACACATACCTGGACTCAAAGATACTCTATACTCTCTACACCTTTAAAATACTTGCTTGAGGTGCCCAAAATTATCTATGACATTCTTTGAGTATACTATATAATGTCATCAAGATAAACTAATACAAATTTTTCTATCATATTTTCAAAGGCCATATCCATTACCTTTTGGAAAGTGGAACCTACAATTATTAGCCCAAATGGAATATTATTGTAATCAAAATTGTCCCATTTTGTGGTAAATTTAATCTTGTATTTATCACCTTCCTTGACTAGCACTTGATTGTAGCCTGAAAATACATCTAGAAATGAGAACCTTTCTAAACCACTGACCTTGGATAGGATTTTTTCCATGGAGAGAAGAGGATGATGATCCTTAAGGGAGGCTTGGCTAAGGTCCCTAAAGTCTACATATAATCTGATTTCTCCACTCTTCTTCCTAATAGGGACAAGGTTTGCTACCCATGACAAGTTCTTGATAGGAAAGATAATATTAGCCTCAATCAACTTACATAGATCCTTCCTCATCAATGGTTCAATTTTAGGATTTACTATCTTTTTCTATTGTCTTACTCATTTTCCATCTTCCTGTAGGTCTATGGTATGTTGAAATAGGCTTGGGTCAAAACCCTTTAGGTCATCATATGTCCATGCAAACACATGACTAAATTCTTGACATAGATAAATAAAATGTTGACATATCAGTCAAGTTTGTTATTTTTGACATACACTTATTCAAATTGTAAGTAGCTACTAAGCTTATTATATAATTAACAATTTTTTCCAAGAATTTTAGTTGTTACCAAGTTCTACAATTGCTACTGAGTCCTTTGGACAAATTCCACTGTCTACTGAGTGGTTATAGTTACTATGAAGATCAATAGTGTAAACCAAGCATCTCAATGTATTTCAAGTTTACCAATGCAAACTAAGTTGTGCAGTGCTTATTGAGTTCATAGTTTATGTGATGTGAGTCCAGTGTTAATGGAGCTACTTAGTGTTAACCAAGAGACTCATTTTATACTAAGCTTGAGGTAATAGTGTTTTCTAAGTCATACAATGTAAACCAAGAAACTTAGTTTATATGACAAGTTTCATAGTATTTAGTGAGTCACTAGTGTAGATCAAGTTCAGTACTAGTTGGAAGTTATTAGTGTGGACTAAGCTTCTATTTCTACTAAGTGCATGATGATGCTAAGCATTGACAGTGAATGCTAAGTATTAGAACTTCATCGAGTCAATCTTTAGAGCCTGAGTGTCTACAGTTGAGCTAACTTTGTTATATTTCTATAAACTTGTATAGGGGTTAACTTTTTTAATGAGTATAATTGCATTGGTAAATATGTAGTGCATTATATCAAATCCAATGTGCATAGTAATGATGCATATGTAATGTAATCTAAAGACAAGAGAAGAAAGTGCAAATTACAAATGCTATAGTAGTATAAGGAGCAGCAAAGATTCATCTATCACAGTAAGCTGATTTGTACACTTAAAGAAATCTCATTCATCAAACCAAGTTGTAGATCAGAGATCAACTATAGTTTCATCCTAATAGGTGGATCACTGAAATCGTTTAATAAGGTAGACCTAAAAATCTTTTGTAAATCTCTTTACTTAGTGCATATTTCATTGTATGTTTGTAAATCCTTCCACAAGGTGGACCTAGCAGTCCTTATTGCTCTTAATAGGGAAGATCATTAGAACTAATCAATGTAAGCTTTAATAGGCCAACTTTTTACTGCACAACTAAATCTTGTGGGTATCATCTCCACCCCAATTTTATTTTCTATTTGGAAGGTTTCTAGGTCACCACATGATGAAGGAGTATCTTGGGTTGCCTTGTTATCCTGCTCATTTTGTTCACCTAGCAATTCCTTCATGTGCCTAGCAGTCCTTCATGTGCCTAGTAGTCCTTCATGTGCCTAGTAGTTCCTTCATGTGCCTAGCAGTTCTTCATGTGCCTAGCATTCTTGTTTTGTTCATGTGCCTAGCAATCCTGCTTTCTTCATGTGCTTAGTAACCTTCTTTTTCCTCATGTACCTAGTAACCCTATTTTCATCATGTGCCTAGTAACCCTATTTTCCTTCATGTGCCAAGTTACTGTAGCATTCCTTCATGTGCCAAGTTACCGAGTGTATGCCAAGTGATTCTTCATGTGCCGAGTTACTCAGTGTATGCCAAGTATTTCTTCTTGTGCCAAGTTACTCAGTGTATGCCAAGTGTTTCTTCATGTGTCGAGTTACTCAGTGCATGCCAAGTGTTTCTTCATGTGTCGAGTTACCTAGTTTATACCAAGTGTCAGTATTTGGACATGATTTTGCGAGTTTACTTGCATGATTTATTTGATTCATGACATTTATGTTAAGATCTTTTTTTGGGATGAGTCTAGACCATTGTTGGGTCGACCTTCCTCTGATGTAATGTTCTAGAATGTTTTGTAAGCTATTTTGGCAATTATAAATAGAGAGTTTAGGATTAGAGTTAAGTAAGTTTCGAAGAGAAGAAGTTTCAGAGAAGTTTTGGAAGAGAAGAAGATTTTGTAGAAGAAGATTTTAGAGCAGAATTGAAGGTGTGAACTTGATATTGGATCTTTGTAACTGACTGTATTGTAATTGGCCCTAACCTAGAAGCCCTTATAGCTGGGCATATATGAAGATATTTGGATGAATCAATAAAAGTAATTCACTCTTCTTCCTCCTTCAGTAGCTATTCTTTGTGTTTTCTTCCCTTGCGTTAACTCTTGTAGGGTGGTTTGGATAGTTGGGTGAGTCTTTGGCCCTAGTTATTCATCCCCTTGCCTGAATCAGTGATGTAGGAGCATCCAGGGGTATAAGGGCAATCTTGTGTCACCCAAAAAAAAGTACTTAGACTTAGTTTCTATTTCATGTGTTTTCATTTCCAGATACCCATTTGGGTCAAATAAAGGTTCCAACTCTCACAGTTCCACTATCAGTGTTCTAGGATAGAGTATTTGAACACCTTGGGATACGTGTAAATGTAAAAAAAAATAGGAGTATGTAATTAATCCATCATTTTGGTGAACTAGGAGGTGTAAATTGGCTAGATGAATGTAATTTTAATTTAGAGCATTCCAAAAAAAGAATCAAGTCAAAAGGCCCCACGGTTTGAAAGTTACCACAATTTTTCGGGTTTTGGAGACCTCCTAAGAATGCTTCAAAGTCAGGTTACGGGCATTAAATGACCTCAAAAATGGAAAAAAAATGGGGGACAAGTGAAGCTGGTCCATAGGGCTATAGAGCACTTTGAGAGCTTTCCAGAAATATAAACGGTTTGCCAATCGAAGCTACGGTTCAAAAGTTATGCCTCCCGAAAGTTCGGTTACCGTTGTTGGATTCTTCTAGATTTGCGTCGACTTCCAACACAGATTTTGGAGCCCTCTATTTGGTTGGTAGATGCCTACTAGCACTTTCTAGAATGTATTCCTAGTCCTTAACCCTTCGAGGTCTATTTAAGGACATTTCTGGCATTGTAAAATGTAGTTTGGAGTGGAGTTTGAGAGGAGGTATTGAAAGGAGAAATTATCTCTAGATTTATGTTATTGTAAGCCCATAGGGCATGTTATGAAGTCTATTTTCTCTGTACTAAATGTATTAGCTTATTTACAAAGTTAATAAAATTGCCCTTTCTTGTGGGTTGTGTCCCCATCAAGTGGTATCAGAGCTAGTTTTCTTGAGTATGTAGACAGAGCGCCGACTGTGAGGTAGTTTGCACCAGGACTATGTGGTTGTGGGTTTGAGTTAAGAAGATGCCTCCATTTAAGGACATTTTTGGCATTATAAAAGGTAGTTTGGAGTGGAGTTTGAGAGGAGGTACTAAAAGGAGAAATTATCTCTAGATTTATTTTATTGTAAGCCCATAGGGCATGTTATGAAGTCTATTATCTCTGTAGTGAATGTACTAGCTTATTATCACAGTTAATACAATTTCCCTTTTCCTGTTGTGTCCATTCTGTGTTTGGGTTGTGTCCCCATCAAGTGGTATCAGAGCTGGTTTTCCTGAGTGTGTAGACAGAGCACTGACTGTGAGGTAATTTGCACCAGGATTGTGTGGTTGTGGGTTTGAGTTAAGAGGATGCCTCCACAAAGAGAGCATGATGGAAGGGCTAGAGCTATTAATCCTAAGGAGGTTAGAGCCCTCCAAAGGCAGGTACAAGCATTGCAGGAGGAGCTCCGTAGAGGAACAAATGTTGCTCCAGGTGACAACAGTGAGGATGACAATGAAGAAGAAGAAATTGGACCAAAAGGGGAATTTGATGGGGAAGTTCTGAATCAGGTAGAGGAAAGGCTTTTTAGGGCCATTACTAAATTTGGGAAAAGACCTACAATTGATGTGGGTGTATTTTCAGGAAATCTGAAACTAGATGAGTTGATTGACTGGATCAATGAACTGAAAGAATACTTTGAGTATGAGGATATCAGGAACTCAGATAGGGTTAAGTTTGCAAAGGAAAAACTAAAAGGCCATGCAAAAATCTGGTGGTGAGAGGTTCAATTGGAAAGAAATAGAAGAGGAAAGGAGAAGATCACAAGGTGGGATCGCATGGTGGACAAATTGAAGAAGCTGTTTATTCCTATGGACTACGAGCTTGATTTGTTTAAGAAGATGCATGGGCTAAAGTAAGCAGGAAGATTAGTCCAAGAATATATAGAGGAGTTTTATCAACTTTTGATTAGAGCAGGGCATGTAGAAGCAATTAAGGAGAAGGTTTCTCATTATACCAGTGGGTTGCGACCTAGCATCCACAAGGAATTGAGTCTAGTAAGAATGACCAGCGTTGAAGAGGCATACCATTTTGCTTTACGATTTGAAGAGAAGTTTAATAAGAGGTTTGACAGGAGACAAAGAGGGCATGGTCAAGGAGGAAGGGGAAGTAGTAGGTCATCTGGAGGTTGAAATGAAACCCAAAAGAAAAATAAAGATGTGGGTACTAGCATGAACCAGAGGAATGAGGGTTTCAACCGCTCCCATAATCAAAACTTTGGAAATCAGAGAGGAAGAGGTAGAGGATGTGGACAAGGAAGATGAGGCTTTTGTAGTACCTATTTCCATTGCAATGAAGAAGGTCATCGTGCCTTTGAATGCCCTCAACAACAAGGAAGGACATATAGGAGAGCTAAGGATCAAGCTAGGGTTGGTCATGTGGATGAGGATGCACAATCATCACATTCAAAGGATGCAAAAAGAGGAGAGACCTTGGTAAATGAAAGGGTCCTATTAAGTGGTGAGATTGAACTAGGACAAAGGAGGATTTTGTTTTGTACCAGGTGCAAATGTGAGGAAAAATGTTGTGATGTGATCATTGATGGTGGTAGCACTGACAACTTGGTGTCAGAGGAGATGGTCTCTAAGATGAAACTCAAGAGGGAGAAACATCCCTAGCCCTATCAGATTGCTTGGATACAAGATGATCATAAGGTCTTGGTAAGTGAACAATGTTTAGTGAAATTCAAAATTGGGAGTTACCATGATGAAGTTCTCTGTGATGTTATTTCGATGGATGTTTTCTATCTATTGTTGGGTAGACCATGGCAGTTTGATAGACATGCAATACATGATGGTCATGCAAACACATATTCTCTAACAAAGGATGGAGTTTGCCAAAAATTGAAGCCGATGAAAAAGGAAGGTGAAAAGGTATGTAGCAGTGCTAGGATTTGTCTTGTTGATGGAAGTAAGTTTTTAGATGGAATGAAACATCAGCATATGTGCTATGCTTTGATTCCTAGGAAAGATAAAGAAGGTAGTAGTGAAATACCACTTGAAGTTTTAGATTTTCTAGGTGAATTTGGAGATATTATCTTTGATAATGTTTCAAAAGGATTTCCACTAGTAAGGCAAATCAGTCATCAGATAGATTTGATTCTAGGAGCAAGTTTTCCTAACAAGGCTACTCACAGGATGACTCCTACTGAAACAAAGGAGCTAAATAGACAGGTTCATGAGCTATTCAGGAAGGGCTTGATTCAGGAGAGCCTAATTCCATGTGTATTACTTGAAGTACTCACACCAAAGAAGGATGAAGAGTGGAGGATGTGTATAGATTCTCGAGCTATAAATAGGATAACCATCAAGTACCGATTTCCTTTGGCAGGGATGGATGATCTTATGGACTGCTTGAGTGGAGCTCAATAATTAACAAAGATAGTTCTCAAGAGTGGCTATCATCAGATATAGATTTGAGAAGGAGATAAGTGGAAAATAGCCTTCAAGACCAAGGATGGTCTTTATGAGTGGTTAGTCATGCCCTTTGGATTGACAAATGCCCCAAGCACCTTCATGCAGCTTATGAATGAGGTACTTAAGAAGTTCTTGAGAAAATTTGTTATTGTCTTTTTGGATGATATTTTAATTTTCAGCAAGACTTTGGAAGAACATTTATTGCATATTCATAGTGTCCTTGAAAGGTTAAGGGAAGAGAAACTATTAATTAATTTGAAGAAGTGTATCTTTGCAAAAAGGGAGTTAGTCTATTTGGGGTTTGTTATATAACCTGAAGGTCTCAAAATGGATCCAGAGAAGGTAAAAGCCATCTTGGAATGGCCTACTCCAAGGTCTACTACTAAGGTAAGATAATTTCATGGTATGGTTAGTTTTTATAGGAAGTTTATTAAGAATTTTAGTGGTATATGTGCACCCCTAACTGACACAATAAGAGGGGATAGAAAAGAGTTCAAATGGACTACAACAGCTACAAGAAGTTTTGAATTGCTGAAGAAGAAGATGATAGAACAACCAGTGTTGGCACTTCAAAATTTTAGAAAGGTGTTTCAGGTGGATTGTGATGCTAGTGGCAGCACTATTGGGGTATTAAGCCAAGAGGGTAAGCCTATTGCATATTTTAGTGAAAAATTGAATGATGCAAAGAAGAAGTATTCTATTTATGATCAAGAGTTCTATGCAATATTTCAGGCCTTAAAGAAATGTAGGCATTATTTATTGCCAAAGGAATTTGTTTTGTATAGTGATCATCAGGCATTATAGTACCTAAATAGCCAAGGTGAATTGAATTAGAGGCATATGAAGTGGGTAGAGTTCTTGCAGAGTTATACATATGTGTTGAAGCATAGAAGTGGAAAATCTAACAGGGTTGCAGATGCACTAAGTAGGAGACAGTTGTTGCTTACAGTAATGCAAGTTGAAGTAGTTGGGTTTGATGAACTCAAGAATTTGTATGCTGAGGATCCTAATTTTTCTGAAGCATGGAAAGCTTGTAAAGAGCCTATTTTTATAGATAGAACCAAGTTGTTAGACTATTTGATTCAGGATGGCATGTTGTTCAAGGGTAGTCAATTGTGCATTGGAAGGAGTTCCATGACAAAAAATATGATTAAGGAGAAATACAGTGGAGGGATGGAAGGACATTTTGGTCGAGATAAGACCATTTCCATTCTTAGAGAACATTATTTTTGGCCTCAAATTTCACAAGATGTGAAATTTTTTTTACAAAGTTGCTAGGTTTGTCAAGTTGCCAAGGGATTTAGTCACAATACTGAGCTATATCAGTCATTGTCTGTTCCATCAAGGCCATGGGAGGACATAAGTATGGATTTTGTTCTTGGATTGCCAAGGACACAACATGGTAATGACTTAGTATTTGTCATGGTTCATAGGTTCTCCAAAATGGCACATTTCATTCCATGCCACAAGACTCATGATGTTGTCCATATTGCAGACTTGTTTTTCAGAGAGGTGGTAAGACTACATGGTCTTCCAAGGAGTATAGTTTCTGATAGAGATACTAAATTTGTGGAGTATTTCTAGAGGACATTGTGGAAGAAGTTGAGAAAATATTTGAAATTTAGTTCCACGCATCACCCACAGACTGATGACCAAATAGAAGTGCTAAACAAAAGTCTAGGCAATTTGTTGAGATGTTTAGTTAGGGATAAGCCTAAGGGATGGGATTTGATTCTACCACAAGTAGAGTTTACTTACAATAACTCTATAAATGGGAGTATTGGAAAATCACCATTCCAAATTGTATATGGAAGTAGCCCAAGGACTGCACTAGAATTGAGGAAGATAGAGCAAGGAGAAAGGACAAGTGCTAAAGCTAAAGAATTTGCTGAACATATCAAGCATCTACATGAGGAGGTTCAAGCACACATTACCAAGATGAATCAAGAGTATAAAGCTAGGGCTAATCAAAGGAGAATACATAAGGAATTCCAAGTAGGGGATCTAGTCATGGTGCACTTACAAAAAGAAAGATTTCTAGCCGGTACTTACAACAAGCTAAAAATGAAGAAATTTGGCCCTTGAAAAATTTTGAAGAAACATGACTTAGGAAATGCATATGAGGTGGAGCTGCCAGATGGTGTTCACATTTCTCTTATTTTCAACATTGCAGACTTAACAGAGTATCATGATGATGGTACAGATGAGGAGCTAGTGTTAGAGCAATGTCCAATTCCTACTTCTAAGAAGGAGGAGATACAAGACATTCTAGATCGTGTGGGTAGAAGTACCAGAAACAGGCAATATGAAGAGTACTTGGTCAAGTGGAAAGGACGGCCGATCGAGGACTCAACTTGGATTTCAGCAGCTGAGATTTTCCATTTGGGATTTCCTCTACCATTCATAAAGTGAGAGGGTCACTTTTCAATCTTCCCTGGGTGTCTAATGCAGGAACATCCAGAGGTATAAGGGCAATCTTGTGTCACCCAAAAAAATGTACTTAGACTTAGTTTCTATTTCATGTGTTTTCATTTCTAGATACCCATTTGGGTCAAATAAAGGTTCCAACTCTCACAGTTCCACTATCAATGTTCTAGGATATAGTATTTGAACACCTTGGGATACGTGTAAATGCCAAAAAAATAGGAGTATGTAATTGAGCTATCATTTTGGTGAACTAGAAGGTGTAAATTGGCCAAATGAATGTAATTGTAATTTAGAGCATTCCAAAAAAAGAATCAGGTCAAAAGGCCCTATAGTTTGAAAGCTATTGCAATTTTTTGAGTTTTGGAGACCTCCTAAGAATGCTTCAAAGTCAGGTTAGGGGCATTAAATGACCTCAAAAAGGGCCAAAAAATGGGAGACGATCAAATCTGGTCCATAGGGCTATAGAGAACTTTATGAGCTTTCCGAAAATGTAAACGATTTGTCAATTGAACCTACGGTTCAAAAGTTATGCCTCCCGAAAGTTCGGTTACCATTTTTGGATTCTTCTAGATCTGTGTCAACTTCTAATGCAGCTTTTGGAGCCTTCTATTTGGTTGGTGGATACCTACTAGCACTTTCTAGAATGTATTCCTAGTCCTTAATGCTCCGGGGTCTATTTAAGGACATTTCTGGCATTGTAAAAGGCAGTTCGGAGTGGAGTTTGAGAGGAGGTACTAAAAGGAGAAATTATCTCTAGATTTATGTTATTGTAAGCCCATAGGGCATGTTATGAAGTCTATTTTCTATGTACTGAATGTACAAGCTTATTTTCATAGTTAATACAATTTCCCTTTTCCTGTTGTGTCCATTTTGTGTTTGGGCTGTGTCCCCATCAATCAGTTGATGACAGAGCTTGAGGTTTATCCTTGTGGAGATTGGATTATGTTGAACCCTAAATTAGATTTGGTTGTAGGGTGGTAAATCAATGGATTTGACCTATAACTTGTAGAGGGTTATGATCTTGCAGGAACCTAATTTGTAAAAATGGTTCAAGGTAGAGGAAATAATGTTGATAATGCTATATTGGATTAGTTGAGACAAATTATAGCCAAATTAGATGCTATGGAGATAGCCCAGAGGAGAGGAGCACATTTTGATGATGTAACTGATGATGAATTATTAGCACCAAACCATAATCCAAAACTTGAAGAAGATCAAGATGAGGAAATATTGTTGTGAGTATTGTCTAGGGAAAATTCAAAATCTATTGTAGACATTGTTCCTGATGATGGAAAATTAGATACCAATTGCATGCTCGATTGGATCTCTGATATGGAGAATTTCTTTGAGTATGAAAACACTCCTAATAATAGAAAGGTGAAGATTGCAGTCACTAGGTTGAACGGTCATGCATCACTATGGTGGGAGCACTTGCAAACTGATAGACAAAGTAGAGGAAAGGAGAAGATCAAAACTTGGCCAAAGATGGTGAACAAGGTAAAGAAAAAATTCATTCCTATTGATTACCAAGTTAGCTTGTTGAGAAAGATGCAAAATTTGAAACAAAATGAAATGACTATAAAATAATATATTGAGGAATTCTATAGATTAGACATCAGATCTAGGCATGTGGATGATGATGTTGAGAAAATTACAAGGTATATTAATGGATTGAGATCCAGAATACAAGATGAAATAAGTTTTTTGAAGCTAGAAAGTGTAGAAGAAGAATATCAATATGCCTTGAAAGTTAAGGAAATATTGACAAATAAGCATGAACAAAGACAGAGAGGTAGAGGTAGATCTTATGGAGAAAGTGGTAGATCTAATAGTTCTATGTAGGATAAAGGAAAATTTGAATGGAAGAATGATAACAAAGGCAAGACTAAATGGAAAAGTGCTAATTCTTATCGAGGAGGCACTAATTCTTATTGAGGAAGAGGTAATTCTTATTCTAGAGGTGGATTTCATGGTAATTGTTTTAGATGTGGCAAAGAAGGGCATAGATCCTTTGAATGTAGATCTTCTAAAGGTGGGTAGAATAATAGAAATGCTATGATTCAAGAAGACATTGAGAGTTCATCAAGTGGACCTAAGGCTAGAGAAAGTTTGATGGTGAGAAGAACCTTATGCAATAATGGAAGTGATGAGGAACCTATTTTAAGGAGAAGTCTTTTCAAGGAAAGATGTAAGATGGCTAGAAAATGCTACAAGGTGATCATTGATAGTGGAAGTTCTACAAATCTAGCATCAGAAGAGTTGGTTACCAATCTACAATTGGAGAGGTTGAAACATCCCAAACCTTATCATGTTACATGGATCAAAGATGAACATAAGATATTGGTAAGTGAGCAATGCCTTGTGAAGTTCAAAATTGGACATTACTTTGATGAAATTTTGTGTGATATTATGCCCATGGATTTTTGTCATATTTTGTTGGGTAGACCTTGGCAATATGATAGATATGCTCTACATGATGGAAGATTGAATTAGTATACTCTTTGGGTAAATGGGAAGAAACAAACATTGTTTCCTTTGATTGAAGTTCCAGATGAAGTTTATTGTACTGCTATAAAAAATTGCATGGTTAATGGGAAACAATTTGGAAAGGAAATAAAAAAGAATCAAGTCTATTTTTCTATAATTCCAAGGAAAATGAGTTTTGTCAATGGAGACCGAGTGCAAGAAAATAGTGTTAATCGAGTACTAGTCAGTGGTGACTGAATGATAGATGGTAGTATTGACCGAGTGCCAAGAGAAATTGTAGAGTTTTTGAATGAGTGTAAAGGCATTATTGCTGAAGATATTCCTAATGGTTTACCTCCTATAAGAAGTATAAGTCATTGTATGGATCTAATCCCTAGAACTAGTTTTCCAAACAAAGCACCACATAGATTGACACCTGTAGAAAATGAAGAACTAAAAAAACAAGTGCATGAATTGCTATAGAAAGGTTTGATTAGAGAAATCTTGAGTCCATGTGTTGTACCTACTATATTAGAACCTAAAAAGAATGGAAAATGGAGAATGTGTACTGATTCCATAGCCATTAAGAAGATAATAGTGAAATATAGGTTTCCTATACCAAAGATGGATGAAATAATGGATTTTTTGAGTAGAGCAAAGTATTTTACCAAGATTGATTTGAAGAGTGGCTATCATCATATCAGAATTAGAGAAGGTGATGAATGGGAGACTGCTTTCAAGACAAAAGATGGTCTATATGAATGGTTGGTTATGCCTTTTGGTTTGATTAATGCACCAAGTACTTTCATGAGGTTGATGAATTAAGTTCTAAAAAGATTCTTTGATAAGTTTGTGATTGTTTATTTGGATGATATTCTGATATTCAGCAAGACTAAGGAAGAACATCTTGAGCATATTAGGCAAGTATTGTAGAGGTTGAAAGAGGAAAAGTTGTTGATTAATCTGAAAAAGTGTTCTTTTATGCAAGAGGAGATTGTGTATCTAGGATTTGTGATCTCAACTAATGGTTTGAAGATGGATCTTGAGAAGGTTAAAGCAATTTTGGAATGGCCTACACATGAGAATGTGAGTGAGGTAAGATCATTTCATGGTTTGGCTAGCTTTTATAAAAAATTTATAAAGAATTTTAGTGGTGTTTGTAATGCTATGACTAAAACAATGAGGGGATATAAAAATGAATTCAAGTGGACACATGGAGCTGATAAGAGTTTTGAGACTTTGAAACAAAAGGTTGTTGAATTACCTATATTGGCTTTACTTGATTTCAACAAAGTATTTCAAGTTGAATGTGATTCAAGTGGTAATGCAATAGGAGCTGTATTAAGTCAAGAAGGTAAGCCTATTTCTTTCTTTAGTGAAAATTTGAATGATGCTAAAAGGAAATATTTTGTGTATGATCAAGAGTTTTATGCTATTGTTCAAGCATTGAAGAAGTGGAGACATTATTTGATGCATAAGGAGTTTGTGTTGTATACTGGTCATAAAGCTTTACAATACTTGGGAAGTCAACATAAATTGAATCAAAGACATATGAAGTGGGTTGAGTATTTTCAGAATTTTACATTTGTGATCAAGCACAAGAGTGGAGTTACTAACAAAGTTGCTAATGCATTGAGTAGAAGACATTCTTTATTGACTAAAATGAAGGTTGAAGTTTTTGGTTTTGATGAGATGAAAGAGTTATATGATGTTGATCCTAATTTTTCTGAGGTATGGAGAGAGTGCAGAGAACCAAATTTGACAGATCACATAAGTAAGTATGATGAGTATTTCATTCAAGAAGGTATGTTGTTCAAAGGTATTTAGTTGTGTATTCCTAGAAGTCGTATGAGGTTGAATTTGATTAAGAAAAAGCATGGTGGTGGATTAGTTGGACATTTTGGAACTGATAAGACATTGAATTTTTTGAAATAGAAGTATTATTGGCCAAAAATATATAAGGATGTTCAAAAATTTGTAAAGAGTTGTGGATTTTGTCAAATTGCAAAGGGAGTGAGTCAAAATACTAGTTTGTATACACCTATTACTATTCTTGAGAAACCTTGGACTAACATTAGTATGGATTTTGTTCTTGGATTGTCTAAAGTAGTGAAGGGGTATGATTCTATATTTTTTGTAGTGGACAGATTTTCTAAGATGGCTCATTTTATACCATGTAAGAAGACATCAGATGCTAAGGATGTTGCTAAACTCTTCTTTAAAAAGTTTGTGAGATTGCATGCATTACCAAGAAGCATTATTTTAGATAGAGACAACAAGTTTGTTGGTTATTTTTGGAAGACTTTGTGGAAGAAGATGGGTACTAAATTGAAGTTTAGTTCTACATTCCATCCATAAATAGATGGATAGAGAGAGGTTGTGAATAGAAGTTTGGGTGATTTGCTCAGATGTTTAGTTGGAAATAAGACGAGTAATTGGGAGATGGTATTGGCACAAGCTGAATTTGCATATAACAATTTTTTGATTAGGATTACATGGAAGACACCTTTTGAGATTGTCATCAGAATGCATCCTAGATGTATATCAAATTTGAGAGATGTTGCTGGTGAAGAAAAGAAAAGTGTTGTACGAAAAGAATTTGATGATTTTATGGAGTCCTTGCATAAGAAAGTGAAGTTGAGGTTGGAACAAAGCAATCAGAAGTATAAGGAGAATGTTGACCAGTCTAGAAGACACCATGATTTTCAAGTTGGTGATGAGGTGATGGTTCATCTAAAGAAAGGAAGATTCCCAATTAGAACATATAGCGAGCTGAAGATGAAGAAATTTGGACCTTGTAAGTTCTTGAAGTAGTTTGACAGTGGCAATTCTTATGAAGTTGAGTTACCTAATGACATGGATATATCTCCTATATTTAATATTGCTGATTTGTATAAGTATCATGAGTCAAAGGATGAAATTGTTATACCAGATGATTATCCTAAAAAATAGATTGACTAAGTTGAATAGATATTGGATTAGAGAGTTGGCAAGAGTACAAGAGGAAAATATTACTATGAATATTTGGTGAAGTGGAAGAACGGACCTATTAAAAATGCTCCATGGATTTCTCAATTTGAGTTGGATTTAGCTCAGGTTGGGACATCTCAATGATTTAGGAGAATCATATATTTCAACCAAGGTTGTCTAATGCAAGAGCATCCTAGGTTGCCTTGTTATCCTACTTATTATTTTCACCTAGTAGTTCCTTCATGTGCCTAGCAGTCCTTCATGTGCCTAGAAATCCTTCATGTGCCTAGCAATTCCTTGATGTGCCTAGCAGTCCTTCATGTGCCTAGCAGTTCTTTCATGTGCCTAGCAATTTCTTCATGTGCCTAGCAATCCTATTTTCTTCATGTGCCTAGTAACCCTATTTTTCTTCATGTGCCTAGTAACCCTAGTTTTGTCATGTGCCTAGTAAACCTATTTTCCTTCATGTGCCAAATTATCAAGTGTATTCCAAGTGATTCTTCATGTGTCGAGTTACTTAGTGTATGCTGAGTGTTTCTTCATGTGCCAAGTTACTTAGTGTATGCTGAGTTACCTAGTGTATGTTGAGTGTATCTTCATGTGCTGAGTTACTCAGTGCATGCTGAGTGTTTCTTCATGTGCCAAGTTACCTAGTGTATGTCTAGTGTCAATATTTGGACGTGATTTTGGGAGCTAACTTGCGGGATTTATTTGATTTGTGACATTTATGTTAAAATCTTTGCTTGGGATGAGTCCAAACTGTTGTTGGGTTGGCCTTCCTCTTATGTAATGTTTTAGAATGTTCTGTAAGCCATTTTGGCAAGTATAAATAGAGATTTTGGGCTTAGAGTTAAGTAATTTTTGAAGAGAAGAAGTTTTAGAGAAGTTTTGGAAGAGAAGAAGTTTTTAGGGAAGAAGATTTTATAGCAAAATTGAAGGTGCAAGCTTGCTATTGGATCTTTGTAACTGAATGTATTGTAATTGGCCGTAACCCAGAAGGCCTTATAATTGGGCATGTATGAAGATATTTTGATGAATTAATAAAAGTAATTCACTCTTGTTCCTCCTTTAGTTGTTGTTCTTTGTGTTTGCTTCCATTGTGTTAACTCTTGCAGGGTGGTTTGAATAGTTGGGTGAGCCTTTGGCCCTAGTTATTCATACCCTTGCCTGTGTCTCCAAATATTTATGTCAAAGTATTATGAATACTTTCATGTTTTCAGTTTCTTATGCATACAATTAGATCAGATTATATGTGAAGGATTAAATGCTAATTGAACTATTGAATTAAAAGTTAAAATTGTAGAAGTTTTAGAAGTTACTGATTCAACCCTCACCTCTTAGTAACTTAGCCTTGATAAGAATATTTTCAACAATTGGTATCAGAGCTTCGTTGTTCTCAGAAGAATGTTTAAGAGCTTGAGCAAAGATCAAAGACATGGAGATATTCATACTTGACAAAGCTATTGTCAATGAAAAGCTAGATTTGGAAATAGCTATTGCCCAACTCAAGAAAGAAAAGGAGCAACTCTCACATTACCTGAAAAGAAGAAAAGAACTGGTAATTAAAATGAATGATCATCTCTACATTGAAGAAAAGATTAAATATCTTAATTCAAGCAATCAAGATGAAGCCAATGAAGTAATCAAAGAAATCCTAGGAAAGAATGGTTCCCTATAAGAAGAAGTAAGAAAACTAAGAAGTGAACAAGAAATTCAATTAGTAGAGCTATGTGATGTCTTGGAAGAGAAGAACAAGATAAAAGAAGAGATAGAAGGAAAGAACAATGAAATCTAGCACCAATCCCTTCCACAAGAAGACCTCACTGATCAGCTCTCTAATGCAAATGAAGAAATCATGAGCCTAAGATTTTAAAATGAAATATTATGAAATGATCTAAAGTTTGAAAGGAAAATCAATGAAATAATGATGAAATCCCAAGAAGACATGAATCAATTGAATGAGAAAAATCTCTATAGAAAAAAAGGAAAAGCAAGAATTAGATATCTAGAAGAAGGAGAATCATCCAAGAAAGGAGCTCAAAAGAATCAAAGACCTACTTGCAATCACTATGGTAAGATAGGTCATACTTAAAATAAAATGTTGGAGTAATGGAAAAGAAAAATTCAATAGAAAGTACTACAATTGCAATCGACAAGGTCATAAGCCTAATGAATGCAAAGAAAAATGAAGATTTGAAGGCATATGTAACAAATGAAAGAAGAATGGGCGCAAATCATCAAAATACAAAACCAAGATATTAAATCCAGTAAAACAAATTGTGAAAGCTATATTTGGTTGGGACTATAGCACCTAGTGCGATGCCATTATTGTGGATAATTTAGACACATTGGAATGAATTATGTAAAGCATTATTTGAGGAAAAGAGTTACTATTAAAAGATGTTTCATTTGTATAAAACTTGTTGATCTTGGCAATAACTACATGAATACTGGTGGAATTGAAGATGAGAAGAAGGAAAATTTTGATAACATCCAAAAATAGATGAGATAGCAATGTGTTCCAAAGTCTACTATGAATAAAATACCAAACAATGATGAACAAGTCATTCAAGAATTGGGTGACTTCACAATCTCTACTTGATTTATCAAAGGTGAAATTGGGACTAGGCTACTAAAGAAGACATTTAAAATAGTTCTAGATTTAAAAGATAGAAGATCCATATCTATATTCGAGATATAAAGGGATCACCAAGTGAAAAGGGTACCAGTCACCACTGAGTTACTTTCCTTATTGAGTGAGGTTGGGTCACAAATTTTACCAAGCAAGTTTGGGAGTAACAAAAATTTCATATGGCTATTGAATGATGGAAGACTTTGCCAAGTAATCAATGCAAAGAAGTAGATGACACTCTGTCAACTTGATCTACCATCCATGTGAAGCACTTATGGAAAAATTTGATAAAATGAATGAAATTGAAACCATTTTGACTGTGACTTTTTGAGAACTATTATGCAGTGCAATCTTTGAAGCTTCCAAGTGATTTGACCGAATTATTACTAAACCTTTTGAGTTCTCTCAAACCATAATAAGTGAAGATGACATCTAGTAGCATCAAGGAAAAGTGAGGTTCTGACATCCTAGATCATGGTGAATGGAAAGCTCCAAGCTGCAAACTCACCCCTACAATCATTAAAACCCTAGATTTGAGTGGAGCGTAGTCTCAAATCCCTCCAATGGTACTATTGATAAATGATATTCATTCTTTCTTTAAATGCATAATTAAAGATATTGGCACTTTGGATATGGATAAAACCTTAGGATAGTTGTGTGTTAATGGTGTCTTGAAACCCAAGCATCAACACCTAGAGACAAAAGGGTTGTCACACATTCCTCATATGCCCCATGAATTTTAAGTAAAATGGATTAGGTATATTATTAGTTGAGTACACAATAGTTAGTTATGGTCAGAGCAGCCAGTTTTAATCATGAAGAAGATGATTCATAGAATCACTAGTCTCCCAATGTTGGCCAAAGCTAAAATGACCAAAACCCTAGGTTGAGCTAAACTTGAGAAGAAAACCTTAGCCAAATGGGATGGTGGAGGCCTGAAGATAAGTAGTATGACTAATATGGAATTAAAATTTGACATTCATATCATATTTCACAATATCTATAGCTCTTGTGGGTTAAACAATGTGCCTTGTGAAGTAGTTGACCTTGCTTACAAGGTAGTCAAGAACAATCTTTCATTTGATCTTGCCAAGCTACTGTTGAAGCAATTCAAAAAGAACATGGAAAGAATCCAAATGGAAAAGAATAACCGATGTAAGTTTGGTTCTCTATTGACCTATTTATTCTTTTATGTTTAGAAAATTTTCCCTTCAAAAGGATGAGTTGTATGGAGAAAAGATGTGTCAGTTCTGTACCAAATTAATGAGTATATTAGTGAGATGGGTGAAAACTATAATAGTATCATGGATAACTATTTTGATGCATTTAGAGAGAAAATGAATAATAGATTCAAAATTCCAAGGAAACTAGTGCAAAACTACAAGGGTGATGTATGTTTCATGGTAGATATTGATAAGGCATAAATTTAGGCAGTCAAGCCTAGAATTGCTTAGGTGAAACCTCTTAGATATGAGGTTAATATTGATGAAACTCAACATATCATTGAGGCAGTTGTAAATGAACTAGTTGATCCCAAGGCTACATATTTTGGTAGTTATGATGAAGCAAAAGGCAAGATAGAACTAGAGGTCAAGCTCCCTCAGGCGATAAACAAAGGAAAGAAAAGAATTGTTAAATTGAAAGATAGCTCCACCCTTTTGTTGACCAAAGGAAAAGGTGAGGATGAGGAAGTAGAGGATGAGGAACAATATGAGGAAGAAGAACCATTAAATAATAAGGGCAAGGTAATTATCACCAAGCCTACCAAGACATCCACTGTTGTATTTACTAGAAGAACTTCAAGAAAGAAAGCTGATAAGGAAGGAAAAGATATAATATTTAGAAAACCTCCATCCACCTTCCAAGATACATTAAAATAACTATAGGAAGGATTAGGTTTAAAAAATTTTAAAGCATTAAAGTATGAAAGTAGGATTGAGGAAGAACAAAAGTAGATTGAAGACTTGGTGATGGATAAAATGGGTAAGTGGAAATACTCACAAGACCAGCTTACTTCTCAACTTCCTAACATTTTGTTGGATAAGATTAAGCCAAGATGGGAATTTTCCATGTAGACTATAAAAGACATCTATGGGAAAAATCTGAAGAAACTTATTCCAAGCTTAACAAACAAGGAGATTAAGGAATCTCTAAAGAAAAATGAGGAGAAATTAACTCTGAAGTTTAACACTTGTTTGGTTTTGATAAAAGATATTGAGAATGTTGTAAAAAATGCAACACATACATGGAAGTATAAATATCTTCTTCATAAACCAAGTAATTCAGTTGTTGAGGTAAAGGATGATGATGATGATGATGATAAAGAAGAGAAAGATGAAGAAGAAAATGTTGAAGAAGAAACACATTTTGATAACATTGACGATGAAGAGGAATAGTAGCAAGAGGCTACCAAGGAAGAAAAGAAAGATGATTATGAAATTGATCTAGTCAATATTGTTGTAGTCATTATAACATCACTTCCTCATTCTAAAATAAAGGCATTGACCAAATCAAGCATGGCGACAGCCTCTGTAGGATTGATTGTGACCAACACTAAAGGCACAATTAGCTAATCAATCTTTGCACCAACTTAGCTAAGTACATCATGGACTAAAGTGACCTCCACTTCATCTACCAAGCTACAAAATCTTCCCTCTTCTACCATGTTCACAACATCAATTATCGAAACATCAATTTTGAATACATCAATTTTGGCTACTACAAGTATTACTTTAGGTATTTCTACAATAAGTAAAATATCAATTTTTTAGCTAGTCCTAGTATTTCGACTATTGTTTATATTCTAGGTACACAAGAAATAAGTGAAAGGATAGTTGAGACCAAGGCTCAATCGAGCACAATTTTTTTGGGAAAATGAAAGGAAATGGAGGATGAAACAGACCTAGACAAGAAAATTGTAATCCCAAATTGGGACATTTCCAAGCTCACTCTAGACCAAATGCAGACATTTGGTGAACTCCTCCAAAAGAAAACCAAGTAGTAGAGGCTTAGAGAAGAAAGAGAAGGAATTTAAAATTATTGAGGATGCCAAGAATATTTTGGTAGAGGCTGTAGGTATAGAGGTTGATTCTTCATATCCAATTTTGCATCAACTAGCAGAGGTAGTTCAAAAGCTCAATGCAGATATATATGGACAAGATAAGTTACTAAAGAAGGCAAAAAGAAAGTTTGAGAATAAAGTGTTGGAGCACATTGCTCAAAAAATTGCTATTTATCAAGTAGAACACTCTACAATTTTGGGTTCTCTAGATACATCTTGTACTAATATATTATAGGAAAGAAAGGAAAAATTGTCCAAAATAGATGGAGATCTCAAAGAAACTGCTCAGCAACTACAACTTGACCCCAGTTCAAGCCCTGTACATTTCAATAAGATAATTTTTTTGACTAGGTTATAGGTAGAATTGCTTAAGGAAGAGGCCAAAATTAAATCTATCTTAGTAGATATTTAGAACATGATTCTTCCCAACATGGATGCACTTCAAAAACATATTGCACATTCCAAAACTCTCATCCATGACAACAACTTCTTCATAGTAGACCACATGATTGACTTGTTAGTACAACTATAGATTGCACTTCACACATGTAAGGTATTACAAGATAATTGGGACAAATTAACTATAATACTCAAGGTACATTCAGACTTTTTGTCTAATTTTGGCATTAACATGTAAATATATAGAGTAAGTCTTTGGCATTAAAGTAAAAAGAAGATATAGAGAAGATATGGAAATAATAAGTTATGGGAAGAAAATGTATTGTAGAATTGATACATAAGTTGTAAAGGAAATGGGGGAGATAGATGTGTATAGAAAATATAAATTGTATATAGCAAGGAAATTTATTTAGATGTACAATAATACTATATAGGAGTCTTACCATGTACACATTTATATTTTACAAAACTAATTTTGAAAAATCTCAAAAGTAGTATACTCTACCAAGCTAAGAATCGCTAGGTGATGGATAAAGTTATTCAGGAAAGTCTTTGAATTTGTTTTTGGATGAAAAGTATTTTTATCACTAATGCCAAAGGGGGAGATTGTTGACATATCAGTCAATTTTTTTATTAGTGACATACATTTGTTTAGATTGTAAGTAGCTACTAAGCTTATTGTATAGTTAATAGTGTTTGCCAAGAGTTTTAGTTGTTGCCAAGTTCTACAATTGCTATCGAATCATAGGGAATCTATAGTTTCCTGAGGAAATTTTAATCCCAAATTGGGACATTTCAAAACTCACTCTAGACACAATGTAGAAATTTGGTGAACTACTCCAAAAGAAAGCCAATTAGTAGATGCTTAGGGAAGAAAGAGATAAGGAATTTAAAATTATTGAGGATGTAGAGAATATTTTGGTCGAGGCTATAGGTGTAGAAGTTGATTCTTCATAACCAATTTTGTATCAACTAGTAGAGGGAGTTGAAAATTTCAATGAAGATATAGATGGACAAGATAAGTTACTACAGAAGGCAAAAAAGAAGTTTGAGAATAAGGTGTTGGAGCACATTGCTCAACAAATTGCTATTTATCAAGTATAACTCTCTATAATTTTGGGTACTCTAGATACATCTTGTACTAATGTGTTATCACTTCTTGGAAAGTTATGTGATGTTTCAAATTTTATGAAGGAAATAAAGGACAAATTGTCCAAAATAGATGGAGATCTCAAGGAAAGTTCTTAGCAACTATAGGTTGACCCTAGTTCAAGCTCTATACATTTCAATAAGATAAAACTTTTGACTAAGTTATGGGTAGAATTTCTTAAGGAAGACACCAAAATTAGATTTTCCTTAGTAGATATTTAGAACATGATTCTTCCCAAAATGGATGCACTTTAGAAACATATTGCACATTCCAAAACCCTCATCCATCACAACAACTTCTTCATAGTAGACCACATGATTGAGTTATCAGTAGAAGCATAGATTGCACTTCACACATGTAAGGTCTTACAAGATAATTGGGACAAAATGTTGGCTATAATACTCAAGGTAAATTTAGACTTTTTATCTAATTTTGGCATTAACATGTAAATATATAGAATAAATCTTTGGCATTAATGTAAAAAAGAAGATATAGAGAAGATATGGAAATAATAAGTTATGGGGGAGAAAATGCATTGTAGAATTGATACATAAGTTGTAAAGGAAATGGGGGAGATAGATGTGTATAGAAAATATACATTGTATATAGAAAGGAAATGTATTTAGATGTACAATAATACTACATAGGAGTCTTACCATGTACAGATATATATCTTACAAAACAAATTTTTTAAAATCTCAAAAATAGTATACTCTACCAAGCTAAGAATCACTAGGTGATGGATAAAGGTATTCGAGAAACTTTTTGAATTCAATTTTGAATGACAAGTGTTTTTGTCACTAATGCCAAAAGGGGAGATTGTTGAAATATTAGTCAAATTTATGATTAGTGACATAAAATTTATTCAGATTGTAAGTAGCTACTAAGCTTATTGTATAGTTAACATTGTTTGCCAAGAATTTTAGTTGTTGTTGAGTTCTATAATTTCTATCGAGTCCTTTGGGAAAATTTTAGTGTTTACCAAGAAGTTACAATTACTATGAAGATCAACATTGTAAACTAAGCATCTCAGTGTATGCCCAGTTTACCAATACAAACCGATATGTGCAATGCTTACAAAGTTCACAGTTTATGTGATGCGAGTCTAGTGTTAACCGAGCTAGTCAGTGTCAACCAAGAGACTCAATTTATACCGACCTTAAGGTGATAGTGTTTACTGAGTCATAGAATATAAACCAAGACACTTAATTTATATGATGAGTTTCATAGTATTCACTAAGTCACTAGTGCAGATCGAGTTCAAGCCTACCTAGAAGTGATTAGTATGGACTACGCTTCTATGTCTACTGAGTGCATGACAATTTTGAGCATTGAAAATGGATTTCAAGTATCCAAACTTCACCAAGTTAGTCTTTAGAGCCCAAGTGTCTACACTTGAGTTGACTTTGTAATATTTGTGTAAACTTGTATAGTGGTTGAGTTTGTAATTTGTATAATTAGATTGGTATATATGTAGTGTATTGTATCACATCCAATATCTGTAGTAACAATGCATATGTAATGTAATCTTAAGAGAAGAGTAGAAACTATAAATTACAAAGGCTACAACATCAGAAGGAGGAACAAAAATTCATCTATCATAGCAAGGTGATTTGTACATTTAAAGGAATCACATTTAGCAAACTAAGTTATAGATTAGAGATTAACTATTGTTTCATCCTAAAAGGTGGATTAGTCAAATCCTTTAACAAGGTTGACCTAACAGTCTTTTGTAAATTTCTTTATCAAGTGCATACTTCATTGTATGTTTGGAAATCATTTCACAAGGTGGATCTAGTAGTCCTTATTGCTCCTAATAGGACATATCATCAGAACTGATCAATGTGAGCCTTAATAGGCCAACTTTATACTATAGTACTAAAGCTTGTGGGTGTTATGCCCATCGCAATTTTACTCTCTATTTCAAAGGTTTCTAGGTCACCAAATCTTTGTGTCAAAGTATTATGAATTCTCTCATGTTTTTATTTTCTTATGCATACAATTAGATCAAATTATATGTGAAGGATTAAATTCTAATTGAACTATTGGATTAAGAGTTAAAATTGTAGAAGTTTTAGAAGTTATTGATTCACCCCTCCCCTCTAAGTAACTAAGTCTTGTCAAGAATTTTTCCAACATAAAATTCTCTTCTTCAAGTTTAGTATATACCTTTCCCATGTTTAGGGTCTATTCATTAGCAATCATGACTAGTATATGATCATCCTTACTTGTAGTATGATTCATTCCACTGTCTCTTTCTCGATCATCAAGGGTGAAACCACTTTTCAATGTAATCAAACCCTTAGGAGACTTGTTGGAATTGAGATTAATGGTCTGATATATGTAATAATCATGTAATCTTGACTAGTTTCTATCTAAGAAATCTTCTAAATTCTTCAAGAAACTCACAATTTGTGCATCAGATTCAAACACTTGCCAATTGACATTATTATTAGGAATAGCAATCTTAACCACCACTGTAATCTTTTGCTTCTTCTTATCTTCAAGGCTCCTTGGCACATCATAAGATGGACCCACTTCTGCAAGTCTATTAACATGTCTATTCCCTTTCTTAGGGATGCTTTAAATACTAAATTCATTAAAACCTTCAAGTAAATCCCATAATTTATGTTTATAAGACTTCAGAAAACCATTCTTGGTGACATTCTAATTTCTAACTTGATGGAAAATCAACACACTAGCCCCATATACACTTAAGAATTGAATTTCTCTATTTTGAGCAAGTAGAAGACCTTGAATCAATGCCTCATAATCTTCTATGTTATTAGTACAAATTAATTGAACTGTAAATTAGAAGTAGTACCTTTCTAGTGTAGGAGAAACCAACATCACACCATCCCTTGATCCATTTCTATTCCTTGATCTGTCAAAGTACATACTCCATATCTCACTTGTACTCTCCTTAGTATTCATAAGGTTGGGGACAAGAGCATCCTTTTCAAGTATGCAATAAGTACCAAGGTCTATCTCTAGGGTTTCTAATAGAGGATCAAACTGATATGCATCAACCCATTCATCTAAGAGAAAAATGGTTTTCTATGTCAAAGAATTATCAGGCTCTTGCACCATATCATTTTCATCTATCTCAAGGGTAGTGAAATTTATATATTTTTAATTTAGGATTGTAGGGTTCAATATTATTGAAGGCTAAGGGCTTTTATCTTATTGAATCTTTTGTTCCATATATTTTTTTTTCAAAACATGTATGACAAATCAGAGGATATGTAGTGAAATCTCTTGAGAGATAGATGAAAAATTGTGGCTTAACTTTAGCAATTAATATATATTTAACTATAGTACAACTAGGGCATGCATGTAGGGCCATTTCAACATTCTTAAGGATTCATATAGTCTTGATAGTACTACCATCCAACTACAATACATCCCTAACAATGGGCTCATATTTCATTCCTAGGGCATCAACAACATAGTTAGGCATTGTTGAACTACTAGCCCTTGAATCAATCATGCAATTATGGACTTGTTTATCCCTTATAATTAGTGACACATAAAATGGAGGGGGTCTAATCTTTCTACTTGTTTCAACCTCCTTTGATGGTTGTACTAGTTGGTAGATCCTTTTGGTCCAATGCTTACCAATTTTTGCTACAGGAACTTCTTTTGCATAGGTTTGGTAGAAACAACATCCCACATGAAAATATTAACATTTGTTTCCTTCATCTATTCTGCCACACTAAATGATGTGTTAGGTTATTTGGTAGGAACCTTGGGAGCTACATGTATAGGAGGTTAAGATGGAATAACTTGAGGACCATTCACATCATTTCTACTATTATTTTTCCTTTGTTGTTGAGGAGGATTTGGTTGATCATTTACTAATTATATGTGAGGTGTTGCATTTTATGTTGAGGCCTAATTAGGAAGAGGAGGGTTAGCATCTCCATGGCTCTTCTCTTGCTCCTAGTGTTGTAAGTGATGAGATATGAATTCACACAACAATGTTATTCTACTTGATGATTCATGAAGGAACAATCACCTTGTTGCTGCAAATGTGAGGCATCATTGGTTTGGTTTACCTTGTATGATTTCCCTATTGTGGGTTGCTGAGTGTTCAAAGATAAATAAGATTCATCCTTTTGACACATACAATAGATATAGGAGTAATTATAGGAGGGACAAAAATCCTCATCTTTAGCCATATTATTTTGAAGGAATAAGGTCATACTTTGATTTGCATTTGAATTAGAAGCATGACCATTCTACCTATTTTAATCAAAATCAGTACTCCCTTGATTATGATTTGGAGGCCTACCATTCTAAGGAGTATAATATTGTAGCTGAGGAGCCTTATTACTTTGAGCTTGTTTCCTCTCCAAAGTCACCACTTTGTTGCTCATATTCCAAATCATAGAGAAGCTATCCTCAAACTTCTTATCTTGAATTTGCAACATTTTTCCAATATCTTTCTTTAAGGCCTTCAACTCTCCTAGGTCACTAGATGATGTGGAAACCTAAGGTGCTAGAGAAAGGTCTTGTGATGTAGAAGATGTGGGAATATGGTTTACTACTAGTTGGTGATTTGTCATATTAGAGAAGAAGGGCATAGGTGACCTTAGAGCTAGCTTTCCTCCTTGTATTAGAATGTTCTATGCCCATACTGCTATCTCATAAGCATTAGGTAATGTGTTCCCTCCCATGGTCTCAATTGTCATGGCAATATAACTATTTAGGGATCTTAGATAATGCAAGAAGGCATTACCAGGGGTAGGCTTCTCTAGATTTGGTATTTTGTTCTATTTTTTTTGGATTCTATAGTTAAATTTAGTCATGTATTCATGGGGTTCCCTCTTTATAGAAGTCCACTACTCTAGGAGTAAAAGATAATCACTTTTATCTTCAAAATTTTTGCATAGGGCTGATCGTAACCCATCCTAATTTGTTATAGAGTTGTGAGGCAATTGTTTATACCATTGGAGTGTTTTTCCTTCCAAGGATGAGGCTATAATCCTAACTACTACATCATCTTTAGTTATTCCATGAATATTGCCAAGATTATATATTTGTTTGATATGTTCTTTAGGTAAAATGGAAGTTTCACTAGTAAAGTCAGGTATACACTTAAGAGTCAATATTGTTATGTCATGTATTCGAGCCAAAATGAGAGGGATACCACCATTGAAGGTGGAAAAAATCATGTGCTCTAGTATTTCCCATATGGAAAAATTGTTAGAAATATGAATTACTGAGAGGGGAGAGGGGGGTAAATCAGTAATCTACAAACTTTAGTCACCAACTAGATATTATTTATTACTTTAAACCATTCATAGAAAAATAATAAAGGAATTATGAATAGTAATAGTAACCATGCACAAAGATAACTCATAACACCATATTTTGTTAACTAGGCAAACCTTGGCCAAGGGGAAACCCTAGTGGGGATGATACCCACTAGATAATATATTGGTATACAAGTTCCTTGTTAAAAGATGGACCCTATTAGGAGTCAATGAGAAAATTCAGTATGGAGAGTCCCTATTAGGAGACTTTAAATCCTTGTTAGGAGATTCCAACCCTGTTAGGGGTTGTAGTACAATAGATGCAAGATGAGCTCACTACCTTAAAACATGATTAGAGTTCTAGAATATAAATTCTTTATTAGTTTGATCTCAAATCACAAAATAGGTTCACAAACTTTTCATACATCATTTTCACAAAAGTTCACATACAATTGCTCAACATAAAAACTACATCCTTCATCACAGAATGTCCTTTACATAAATACCATGCCTTTACACAAATTTTTTCTATGTCGGCTAAGACCACAATACACTTTTCCAACATAGAGTAAACATTTAGGATGTCATCCCTAATTGGACAAGTAATTATTTTGTAAACAAAATAATCCCTTGCTTCAATTATGCTATCCTATTTTATTAAAACATGAATATCTCTTTTTTGTATAGTCAATACTAACTTCTAAGGTTATACACATCATCATTGATATGTATACAATCTCCATCTAACTTCACTAGTCATAATATGACCTCAACAACAAGTTAAAAACAAAATAATAAACTATTGTATACCAAATTCATACTTAGACATTTTTTTGATTACCAAAAGCTAAGTATCTTTATTTCCAAGGTTTCCTATGAGCAAGTACATTATGTGTTTCCATGAATGACAAAAATTACATATCTCCACTAGTCAATTGTCAAAAATCTCCCACTTTTGCATTAATGGCAATAAAATAGGGAAAATTGGCTAAGTATCAAAAAATTAAAATAAACAACACATTCACATTTCATTTATTACAACTTTTTTTATCTTAGATAAGCTCCCCCTTACAATATACTTAAAAATACTATTTTCTCCTCTTTGTTTAATTTTCAAATTTCCTTTGCATCTCTCCCCCTTTGGCATCAATGACAAAGGTCATTTAAATATCAAAAACTAATAAAAAATTGTCCATTTGCTGTAAAAAAATATTGTCCCTCTAGCTTAAGCTGATAGAATCTTCATGCAATAATCAAAATTTTCCCTATGATTACGCACCTTTAGTCCATGTCTCCTTGGTAGATTTAGAAGAAGTGAGAATTGTACATAAGGCATATGATGCAATCTCAACTAAATTAAGGTCTAAATACAAAAAGTTAGAATAAGTTTATTTGGCCTTGACACATTCCTCCAACCTTTTTTCAACAAAAGATACTTTCAGAGAAAAAAAATCTCTAAAATATGATACTCTCTTCAAAATTTGTTCCTTCCAAATTTCTAGTTTCTTGATATCATTGTGAATACTAGCCACTTGTCCTTCAAAATCATGAATCTTACAAGATGGATGTTGTATCTACCTAGATAGATCCTCTAGCTCACTCATCTTTCCTATGATCTAACTGTCAAATTCTTTAGTAAATTTATATGATAGAGTACACTTAATATACAATATCTTACCAGCATTTTGACACTTCCAAAGTTCCTTGATACAACTATTAAGAGTTATCAGATTATTCTTAATATTTTAACAAATGGTACTAAACAAGTTAGCATCATGTGAAATTTGTAACTTTTCTTTTGCAACACTCAAAAAATAAATAATTTCTTCATCAAATGACTTTAGTAACACCTATGCACTCTATTTTGGATATGCCTGTATGTGCTACACTACTAGAGTACTATGTAGTCTATTAGTAACCTCCATCAGGGTATTATGTAGGCTCTTCACTATTCTATTTTTTTGAATGAGTTTTGACAAGGATGAGACCAAGTCAGTTTGATCATCATCACCAATTGCTAGGTTGGCAAGTGAAAGTGGACTAGATGAACTAGAAGGTTAAGTGTCATCCTCCCTTTGCTTATTGGTTGCCTCTTTGACTCTTCTCTCTTCTTCTTCTTCTTTCTTTTATCTTTCCTTCCTTTCATTTTCTCTCTTCTGTTCCTATTCCAATCTCTTCTTCTCATCTTCTTCTATTTTCCTTCTCATTTCTTCTTCCACTACTCTTTTCTTTCCTCCTTTTCCTTTTTTTTCATTTCATCCTCATGCAATTTTCCCTAGCCTCTTCTACTTTCCTTTTCTCTTCTTCTAGTAATCTCTTCTCCTCTTCCATTTTCCTTAGTTTGTCTTCAATATCCTTGGTGTTAGGTTCATTCTATTTGGAACCTTCAAATGGCCTAGTATCATCAATGTTAATGGTAAAATTGGTCTAATCTATCTACATAGTGTCACCACTTACTAATACTTTCAAGGTTCTAGGTGCAGGTGAAGATGTTGCCTTAGATTTTTTCAACATCTAACTTATTGTTGTTGTAGTCTCACTTTTTAACTTTTCTTTCTCACCCAACATAAAAAAAAATGGTCTCACTTTATTTCTTAGATAAGCTACAAGATTATTCAATAATATCTTAGTTTCTTCTTTGTCATCAGTCTTACAAATAATCCTTAGCATAGACTTCTAAAGTTCTAAATCTTCTTCTCCTGCTTGTGCCTTCTTCTTAATAAGTTTATCATAGACTTTCTAGTTTACTATGCCCTTAATATCCTCCAATTTTATATTGTTAGCTATAATGTATCTCATAGTATAGATATCAATCTGATCTTTCTCAAAATTGTTACACAAATCATAGAATTTGTTCATCTGAACAACATTACCCTCACTAGCAATAGTTGAGTTTTTCTTTTCTATCTTCAACTTTTAGGGTTTTCGGGGTCTTCCTATTGAATGCTTAGAAGTTGCTACCTTCTCTACTTTCTTAAATTATTCTTCTTCTTTTTCTTCATCACTAGACTCAACAATTCTCAAGAATTTCTTTATTCTCTTACTTGGTCTAGTGGCTTATTGTTTGATTCTTTTAGTCTTTTTGATCACTGCTTCAACTAATCTCTCAGATTTTCTCTTCAGTTCACTTAGTTGCACATCTAATACTACTACATATCGAATGCTCTATTCTAAAGATGTCTCTATAGTAGATATTGACAAGGATTGTATATTTAGTAAACCTTGCTTCATGGTTTTCCTAACTACCTAATACTCACTCTTAGTCATACTAGCCTTTGATAAAGATTTATTCATAATGGTTTCTATTTTCTTCTGAGAAGCCTTCTCCAAGGATGTTTAATGAGATAACTAGGTAATCTCATCATATATTCCAAAATTTTATTCAACTTTTTCCTTTTCTAATTTTAACAATAAATTAATGTATCTGACTATTGTTTGAATTCATAACCTAAGGGATCAAGAAATGTTTCTCGGGGTTCTATGTCATGTCCCCTATTCAAAAAATTAAAAAAAATAAACTTTGTTAAGGCAGGCAGGCTCCAAAAAGGTGAAATTTTGGAAAAAAGGGTTAATATTTGGAAACCAATGGACTAATAAATAAAAATTATTATTAAATTATATTTTATTAACCCCTCTTGGACGTGAGTTAGGGTTATGCCCTCTTTAAAAGGGGTTTGGAGGCATTTTGGGCTCATTCTTCATCTTGATTCTTGATAATTTTCTTGTTGTTCTTTAGAGGCTGCCAAACCTATGGAGAAGGAGACCCAAGAACGGGAGTTTGCAGGTTTCCAGGAAGGCTAAGGATGGGAGTTTGAAGCCATTCCATGTGCATGCTCATACAGAGTTTGCCCTTGTGCTGAATAGTGCCGATTTGGGTTTTATTGGAAAATTGGCAGATCTTTGTAATATTGGTTGTTTGATTTTAAAGTTCTGATTTGAGGCTGGAAATATCATAAAAAATCAGTAAAGGGACATTTTAGTGGTATCAGAGCCATGATCTTGCCAGCCTGAGGGTTTGTAGAAGTTGCATGTCAGTTTTAACAACTACCCAGATCTTGCATGTCAAGTTTTGATAACTACCCAGATCTTGCATGTCATATTTTATGATTGCATGCAACTAAGTGAAAGAGAAAAAAGATATTTGCAGTGAGAAAAGAATAAATAAATTTTGATTAAACCCCCAGTTGAAAGAAAAAGTACAAAATCCAAGGAAGAAAAAAGTATGGCTGATCCAGATGAGATGGCAAAGAAATTCTTCCAAGACATCCAAAATACTCAGAAGCAAACAGTGGATGGTTTGGCAGAAACTAGAGAGGCTTTGCGGATATTGACAGAAAAATTACAAGGAATTGCATCTATTAATGAGAAAGGGAGCACTTCAGAGGAGCCGAGAAATGGGAGATCCACACCATCTAAATCAACCAAATCCATTTTCTTGCCTGCAGATGAGCCACCAGTACCAAATCCAGCCATTAATCCAGTGGAAGAGGTTACAGGTAATTTGATTACATTAAGAGCTACTTACAATGGCTTAGAAGATGACTTTCATAGTTCAGTTCCTTTTAGAGAATATGTGGATATGATGAACGCTTTGATGCCCAAGAAAGAGAATAGGAGGGAGCATGACACAAGTGGAAGAGAGCTCAAAAATAAAATAAGCAAGTTTACAGCGCCTACTTTTGATGGAACAAATAAAATTTCAGCTAGAGCATGGCTACAAAAATTACAAACTTTCTTCACACTTAACCCCATGAAAGAGAGTGATGCTATTCAATTTGCAAGTCTACACTTGGAAGATGCAGCCTATGATTGGTGGTATCATGGAATGACTACTCAAGGTCACGATCAGGTAACTACATTTGAAGATTTCAGTCAAAGGGTGATAGATAGATTTGACCTCAAGGATGATGAAGAGTACTTTAAAGAATTGTCAAAGTTGAAGAAAACCAAATCAGTTAATGAGTATATAGAAGAATTTCAAAAAGTGGCTATTATGGTACCTGATATGAGTGAAAAGAGGATCATTTATCTTTTCCTTGATGGTTTAGAAGATTCTGTTAAGGGTTTGGTTAAGGCTTTCTCACCCTCAACCTTACAGGAAGCTATGAAAAGAAGCTTGCAACTTGAAACTTGTGTGCCTATGAAATCAATCACTAATCAAAAACCCCCAAATCTTTGGCAACATAAGGGAAATTTTCAGAAAAAGACTTTCCCAACACTACCACCAAAAGATGTGACAAATGTGGCAAAAAAGAAGGTAGATGAAGAGACAAGGAGTGAATTATGAAGGAAAAAGCTTTGTTTTACTTGTAGAGAACCATGGGTTCCAGGACACAGATGTTTGGGGAAAGGTCAAGTGCACTATATTGAAGTTGCTTCAGAATCTGATTCAGATGAGCATGAGGAATTTCATGATACTAAGGAGGAGGTAGAAGAAGAGAAAGTAAAAGAAATCAGCAAGGATGGCACTTTAGCAGCATTATCAGGAGTCCCAAGATACCATCCCTTTCGAATTCGAGGGGTACTAGCAGGGCAAAGGTTGACTGTTCTTCTTGATAGTGGGGCAACTCACAATTTTATTGATGAGGGATTTGTCATGAAAAGAGGGCTTAAAGCAGAAGATTTTGAGGGATTCAATGTTACTGTAGCTGATGGATTCACTATGCCTTGCACACGGGTGGTGAAACAACTCAAGATGACCTTAGGAGATTATGAGTTATGTGATGACTTCTATGTGGTTGGTATTGGGGAGACAGATCTTGTATTGGGTGTTCAATGGTTGCACTCTATCGGAGGCTATTACATGAACCATCAAACTATGGAGTTTAAATTTCATTCCAATGGGAAAGAAGTCATATTGAGAGGGTTATCAAATGGAGCACCTAAGGCGGTCTCTGCAAAGAGGATGGAGAGGACTTTTCGAAGAGGACAAGTAACATGGGCAGCAGGAGTCATAATCCAACCAACAAGCTCTCCCAAGAATCAAGGTAATTTCCATTTTGAAATTCAAAATATTCTTGATAAGCATAGTATAGTTTTCAATGACTTGCCTCCAGGATTACCACCAGATAGAGGTTTTGAGCATGTTATAGAGTTAGAACAGGGTGCCAAACCAGTTATAACAACCCCATACCACCATCCAAGAGGTTATAAGGAAGAAATTGAAAAAAATATTAAAGAACTCCTAGACATGGGATTCATAAGGCCTAGCTCTAGTCCATTTGCATCATCTGTGGTAATTGTCAAGAAAAAGGATGGTACAATGAGAATGTGTATAGACTACAGGGCTCTAAACAAGAAGACCATAAAAAATAGGTATACCATACCATGCATAGATGAACTCATTGATGAGTTACATGGTGCTGTATACTTCTCAAAAATTGACTTAAGATCAGGCTACCATCAAATCCGAATGAGGAGTGAAGATGTGGAAAAGACTGCTTTCAGATGTCACTATGGGCACTTTGAATTTCTTGTTATGCCATTTGGACTCACTAATGCACCAGCAACATTCCAATCTTGTATGAATAAGGTATTCAGTCAGCATCTTCGAAAATTTGTTTTGGTATTTTTTGATGATATCTTGATATACAGTAAAACATGGGAAGAGCATCTAAAGCACATAGACACTGTTTTGGGAATCTTGGAGCAGCAATCCTTCTATGCTAAGCTATCTAAATGTGAGTTTGGTTTGACAGAGATCCTATATTTGGGACATATTATAAGCTCTA
Organism: Cupressus sempervirens; assembly: GCA_028749045.1. NCBI lineage: Eukaryota > Viridiplantae > Streptophyta > Pinopsida > Cupressales > Cupressaceae > Cupressus > Cupressus sempervirens. The sequence continues at coordinate 118,363,268 of CM053786.1, forward strand.
AAGGAGTACAGGTTGATCAACAAAAAATCCAGGCAATTTTGGATTGGCCTCCACCCACTAATCTTACACAGTTGAGAGGTTTCTTCGGGTTGTGTAGCTACTATAGGAGATTTGCCAAGGGATTTTCTCAGCTTGCTGCCCCCTTGACTGATTTGACAAAGAAAGGAGCTTTTGTTTGGACAGAAGAGGCACAAAAAACATTTGATAAGCTTAAGGAGGTAATGAGTTCATGCCCTGTGCTTGCAATTCCAGATTTCTCTTTACCTTTTGTTGTTGAATGTGATGCTTCGGGAGAAGGTATAGGGGCTGTCCTAACTCAAAGGGGACATCCAATAGCATTTGAGAGTCGAAAATTAAATCAATCAGAGAAAGGGTACTCCATCTATGATAAGGAAATGTTGGCAATCATGCATGCACTTCATAAGTTTAGACAATATTTGGTATGTGGGAGATTCATTGTAAGACAGACCATAATAGCCTCAGGTTCTTCTTGAACCAAAGGGATTTGAATGATCGTCAACAAAAATGGGTAAGCAAATTGCAAGCTTATGATTTTGATATTGAATACATGAAAGGAAAGAATAATGTGGTTGCTGATGCTCTCTCAAGAAAGCCCACTTTGTGTTCCTTATCATCTATCTCTGCTGATTGGAAAGTCTCCATAATTTTAGAGTACGCTAAAGATTCATTTGCCACCAAGATTTTGGATAAGTTAGTGGATGATAACAGGTACAAGGTTGTTGATGAATTGATTTATTACAAGAACAGGATCTTCTTAGTGCCAGGGTCAAAAACTAAGGAGAGGATATTGAGGGCCTTTCATGACACACCTTTGGCTGGTCACCAGGGATACTTCAAGACATACAGGAAAATTCGAGAGCGGTTTTCATGGAAGGGTATGAAGGAGGATGTCCTTAAACACATTAAGGAATGTATGGTATGCCAACAAAGCAAGAGTGAGCAAAATTTTCCTGCAGGGTTGTTGCAGCCACTTCCTATTCCTAAACAAAAATGGGAAAGTATTTCCATAGATTTCATTACTGGGTTGCCCAAGGTTCAAGGTAAGGATTGCATATATGTGGTGGTAGATAGACTAACTAAGTATGCACATTTCTTTCCTATCACATCTAATTTCAAGGCATCACAAGTGGCCGAATTGTTCTTCAAGGAAATTTTTAGATTACATGGTTTGCCTAGAAACATTGTTAGTGACCGGGACAGTAGATTCCTCAGCTCTTTTTGGAAGGAGCTCTTTCATTTGGTAGGAACTAAACTCACTCCCAGTACTAGCTATCACCCTCAAACAGATGGACAAACAGAGATAGTTAATAAATGGATAGAAGGATATTTGAGGAACTATGTTTCAAATCAACAACATGCTTGGGTGAAATGGTTACACCTAGGGGAGTATTGTTACAATACATCTCATCACATGTCTATTGGTATGCCTCCTTTTCATGCTCTTTATGGTTACGATGCCCTTTCCTTTGTTGATCTAATACTTTCCGATAGCAGAGTACCCGCAGCAAGTGATTTCATCAAGCAAAGCCAAGACATAATAAGGTCCCTCAAGGATAATCTACAACATGCACAAAACCAACAAAAGATATATGCTGACAGGAAAAGGATTGAAAGATCTTTTGAGGTGGGAGATTTGGTATTTGTTAGGTTGCAGCCATATAAGCAAAGCACCTTGAAGAGAAGTGGGGCAGAGAAACTCAAGCCAAGGTTCTATGGGCCTTATAAAATCATCAAGAAGGTAGGAGAGGTAGCTTATGAATTGGAGCTCCCACCAAACAGCAAAATACATAATATTTTTCATGTATCTTGCTTAAAGAAGGTTCTAGGCCAGCAAACCATAGTATCTATAGAATTACCACCTCTTGATGATGAAGGGAAATTAGTTTTGATACCAGAAGAGATTTTGGATACAAGAGAGAAAAGGTTGAGAAATAGGAGCATCACAGAGCATTTGGTCAAATGGAAAGGATTACCACTAGAGGATGCAACTTGGGAAGGAGAACATATTCTTGAGAATTCCAACCTTCATTGCTTGAGGACAAGCAATATTTGGAAGGGGAGGACTTGTCATGTCCCCTATTCAAAAAATTAAAAAAAATAAACTTTGTTAAGGCAGGCAGGCTCCAAAAAGGTGAAATTTTGGAAAAAAGGGTTAATCTTTGGAAACCAATGGACTAATAAATAAAAATTATTATTAAATTATATTTTATTAACCCCTCTTGGATGTGAGTTAGGGTTATGCCCTCTTCAAAAGGGGTTTGGAGGCATTTTGGGCTCATTCTACATCTTGATTCTTGATAATTTTCTTGTTGTTCTTCAGAGGCTGCCAAACCTGTGGAGAAGGAGACCCAAGAACGGGAGTTTGCAGGTTTCTAGGAAGGCTAAGGATGGGAGTTTGAAGCCATTCCATGTGCATGCTCATACAGAGTTTGCCCTTGTGCTGAATAGTGCCGATTTGGGTTTTATTGGAAAATTGGCAGATCTTTGTAATATTGGTTGTTTGATTTTAAAGTTCTGATTTGAGGCTGGAAATATCATAAAAAATCAGTAAAGGGACATTTCATTCTACTTCTTGTATGCAAGTAAAATTTATATCAACCATAACAAAAATGTCTTCCTTAAATCTATCTACAATTATAGGTGCAATTTTAAATCTTTGTCTCATTTCATTATGGAGTGTCTTCATTATCAAGTTTCCACTATCCAATATCTTATCTACAGGATGTCTTCTGAATACTTCTATGATCTTCTCCATTGTACATCTATCATTCTTCATTATCTTTATGATTGATAAATATGGAAATCTTTTAAGCACATGAAAAAATATGTAATTGAATAGTGACCAAAATCTCAACACACCATTCTTAGTCCTCTTGATCTTTTCTAGGGTCTCAAGTAGTTGCATTCCTCAAATTTCACTAAGGTTTACTTATTCCTTCTCAATACATATCTTATAGGATACATAGATGAATTTGGTTAACAATTCATCAATCTTTGAACTTGCACATACAAACTAGGCAATAATTCTACATAGGAATCTTACATTCATAGTTTTCCATCATGTGATCTACTTAATATAATTTGTGTCCACTCATCCATGTCCAATTCATGGTAGAATGATATTTGAACAGGTCTAGTTCCTTTAAGTGTTCAAATATGGGTTTGATAGCCATATCATGATCAAAAATTAATTCCATATCCTTGTTCATGTATTCACTCCCAATAGATTCAAATTCAATGTTAAGATAACTTCCTATTTCTTTCTAATATACTACATTATTTGGAGTAATAATGTTGAGTGAGGCTTTCCTTCTATAGGTTTCATGGAAACAACTTTCAACTTAGGTTTGTCCTTGTTGTCAATATTGTGCACTACTGACATATCCATGATTCTATCAAATATGAGCTTTTATTGAATAAAGTCTATAGCAAAATAATAAATTGTCTCTGTTTTGGAAATAGGGTTTTCTTCAAAATCACTTTGACAAGTCACTTATGAGTGCTTTCTACTTTAGATGTATTCACAATGAAGTGAAAATCAAGTTTTTACTCCATTTATTCAATCAACTTGAACTTCCAATAATTGCATACTTTACAAATGCAAAAAAATTGTCAATCAAATTCTATAATCAAATATGTACTCAAGATCATCTATACAATCTTTAGATTCCACTAGAGGTTTACTATAGCCTCCTTTCATCATCACAATGTTCCAAAAAAACTTCACTTTGTCAAATTCTCTGTAAAAACATAGTTTTCTTATTTTGCTATAGAATTTACTTTCTCTTTAATACCAGTAACTCTTAATTCCTTTGTAACTTTTTTTGATAAGCTCCAAATAAAAATGAGCTTAGGTATCATCTAAATTTACCTCGATAAACCTTTTCCCAACTTTGTAATCTCTAATTTGATATCTAAATGAGTTTTTCAAATTTTGGCACTATGAACAAACTTAATTCAACTTAATTGAATCAAACTCAATAACTAACTTTGATCTTCCTATCTCATAATCTAACTTATCCTTTGAGATGCCCAATCCTTTTACAAATGCCTCATTGAGTCTTCACAAAGTTCACTAACTACATTCCTTTGTTCCTCATTATCTTTGTTAGTTTTGAATTTCCTTTCATGGTTCCTTCTATCAATTTTTATGTTTCTTCCATTATTCCTTCTATTTCCAAATTTTCTTCCATTGTGCCTTCTATCTCTGAAGTTTCTATCCATTCTACAATACTTTGGTGTATGTCCAAAGTTTTTGCATAACTTACATACTATTTTTTTGCTTCTAGGATTCTACTGATCATGAGGTGCATGACAATTTTGAGCTATGTCCAAAGTTGTTATACTTATAACACATGATCTATCTTCTATCTTCATGTGGTATTCCTTCTCTCAATGTTCTTTCATTAGATCTTCTTCTATCTATAGGGTTAGTATTTCTAGACATTCCACTATTTCTTGTATCATTACCATATTTAGGTTTCCTACAATCAATTTCTTTATGACCAATACCATGATAGTTATGTCAATAAAAATCTTCAACATGACAAAATGACTTATTTGTATAATCTCTTTTCATATGACCTATTTCATTACATGAAAAACACTTACCTCTAAATTCATACCTATTTTCCTTAGGAGATTCCACTTGCTTTGGTTCATCCAATATTTTAACTTCCTTGTCTTGTCCAAATTTTTTAGGTTTATTAGAAGATTGACTAGATTCAAACTTATTCTTAGATTTACCCTTTCCTTTTGTATCTAATCTAATCTTAGGTTTTTTTTTAGACATGTTAAATATATAACCAAGAGTAATTTTATCATAAGTAGGTCTCTATATTGACATTAAATCATCAAGATTTTCTCTACTAGAATAAAGCTTCTCAAGTTGTTGCTTGCACCGAATTAATTCACCTTTCACAATAGTATTGTATTTATGAAGTTGTTGATGATCTTCTTTCATTGTTTCAAATTCAAATGTCTTCTTTGCCAAACTTTCTCTTAGATTTGTATTTTCAATCTTCAAATCAAACTCACCTTTGCTAGGATCATTTGTCAAAGTTAATTTTAGATTCATAATTTTCAATTCATGCTTCAAAATATTGTATTTTATCTTCAACTTTGAATAATCATCATCACTAGTTTTAGATTTAGTAGATTTAGGCTTTGATTTGAGATGTTTAATCTTTTCCTTCAATTGTCTAATGTATACTTTGGATTCTTCATATCTTTCATATAGCTTATCTCTTCCTTCAGTAAGGAAATCAATTTGTTCAAGTGCCTCTTTAAGGTTCTTCATTAACTATTCAATATCCATAGGGATCTTGCTCAAGCTATTAAGCTTCTTTAGAGTACCAATTGTTATAAATAGGGATTATTGAGAGGTGGGGGTGAATTAATAATATATAAACTTTAGTCGTCAATTGGATATTATTTCTTACTTTAAACCATGCACAAAAAAGTGATAAATTAATGTTGAATAGTAATAGTAACCATGCACAAAGTGTTGGAAATATTCAGGATAAGATAGGATACTGAGAGGGGAGGGATGAATCAGTAACTTATAAAACTTTTAAACAATTGAGTTAACCATTCATCATTCATTCATATAATATACTACATAACTGAAAGAACAAACATTTATTGCACATATATATAGAGATTTGGTGACCCAAAAACCTTCCAAATAGAAAGTAAAACTGGGGTGGGGATGATGCCCACAAAAATTTAATACTGCAGTATAAAGTTGGCCTGTTAAGGCTTACAATGATCACTTCTGGTGATCTGCCCTGTTAGGAGCAAGTAGGACTGCTAGATCCACCTTGTTAGAGGATTTACAAACATACAATAAAGTATGCACTCTATTAGGAGATTTATAGAAAGACTGTTAAGTCTACCTTGTTAAAGGATTTATAAACTAATTCACCTATTAGGATGAAGTAGTGGATCTGCTTACAACTGTTTGCTGATAAGATCCTTTTTGCATTGATCACCTGATGTGATAGATATAACTTTTTTTCTCCTATGTTGACCTTGCTATATTTCTTTTATTTTGCTGCTAATTTTTAATATCCTCTTTTCATGTGAACATTAATCTCTTCCTTTATATCTTTTCCACACACACCATACATGCTACAAATGATATCATACATTACATATATACCATTCCATTATTTGCAAGTACAAGGTCAGCCAAAACACAAGTGAACAAAACATTACTGAGTCAACCAGATAGTAGAAAACTCGAGTTCCTCAAGCTGACTCGGTGACCTTCTGATACTCAGCATCCACTACATTATTTGGCATGCACTTGGTAGAAGTAGAGGCTCGGTTCATACTAGCCACACAACACTCCTTGAAACTCAGTAACCATTGGAGACTCAGTAGATATAGTGTCACTCATTAGAAACTAACTTCTTCATTTACATTGCTTTGCTTGGTGAACATTGAGTTCTTCATTTACCTTCCTTTGCTCAGTGAACACTGAGTTCTTCATTTACCTTGCTTAGCTCAGTGAACACTGAGTTCTTCATTTACCTTGCTTAGCTTGGTGAACACTGAGTTCTTCATTTACCTTGCTTAGCTCGGTGAACACTGAGTTCTTCATTTACCTTGCTTAGCTCAGTGAACACTGAGTTCTTCATTTACCTTGCTTAGCTTGGTGAACAATGAGTTCTTCATTTACCTTTCTTTTCTCGGTGAACACTATTGAACTTCTCATTCAATCGGTATCCTCTGAAATGCTTGGTGAGAAGTGTTTACTTGCTGATCTTATAAGGTAACCATTAAATGCTCGATATATACTATAGACTAAGTGATGAGCTAGATAAGCATTCAGAATTGAATAAGTGTTTTCACTAATGACAAATATATCATAATTCCAACACAAAGATAACTCATAAAACTATATTTTGTTAACTAGGGAAATCCTGGGCAAGCAAAAACCCCAGTGGGCATGATACGCACTAGATAATATACTGATATATAAGTTCCTTGGTAGAGGATGGACCTTGTTAGGAGTCAATGAGAGAATTTAGTATTTAGGGTCCCCATTTGGAGACTTTGAAGCCCTGTTAGGAAATTTCAAACCTATTAGGAGTTGGAGTATAGTAGATGGAAGATGAGTCCATTGACCAGACAAGTAATCAAAGTTAAGAATATAGATTGCTTCTCAGTTTGATCTCAGATCACAAAATAGCTTCACAAACTTTGTATATATCATTTTCACAAAAGTTGACATAAAATTTCTCAGCATAACAACAACATATTTCATCAAAAAGGATAAATACCATGCCTTTACACAAATTGATGCTAGGTAAGCTAAGACAATAATACACTTTTTGAACTTAGAGTAAACATCTAGGATGTTAGCCCAAATTGGACAAGTAATTATTTTGTAAACAAAATAATCCTTTCCTTCAATTTCACTATCCTATTTCATTAATACATGAATATCCCTTACCCATATAGTTTGTACTAACTTTCAAGGTTATATGTATGCCATCATCAACATGTATGTATAATATTCATCTACCTTCTCTAGTCATAAAATGACATCAACAACAAGTTATAAAAAAATAATACACTATTATTTTTCTATGAGCATGTACATCATATGTTTCCATAAATGACAAAAATTACATATCTAAATTAGCCAATTGTCAACAATAATGACCTATTCCAATGGAAAGATGGCACCCTAGGTTGTGATCTATCAATAGGAGGAGTGGAAAGAGATCTTGTAGGTGTGTGAGTTACTATTGCACTCATAACTAGTGATAGAGATAACATATTTGTCTTTCTTCTAGGGTTTGAAAATGAAAGTTTAGTGTAATTAAAATTACCTCTAGAAGCCACCTTTTTGCAAGCTTTGGGTATGAAAAAACAACTTTGGTTTGAAACTAGATGCATTCTTTTGGAAGAGTCACCAAGTACTTGAAAATGAGCCTCTTGAAGGCCTAAAACACTGAGAAGAACACTATCTTCTCAACATCAACATGAAGTTCTTCTATGACACCAGTGAACTTAAGATCTTCTAATATGAAAATCTCATCGGGAGTGCTAAAAATTGTTGTCACAAAGGTTTGCACCCTTAGCTAAGGGTAAAAGTACAAAGTTGTGTCACCTTTTGGGCTAACTCATCAAAATGACTGAATTTGAGTGTTTTTATCTAAAAATCAATTTTTTCCAAATGTATGATCTAGATAAATTAATTCTAGCTAAGTTATATATGGTCTAACACTTTTTCAATTGGAAATGTCTATTAAATGCATGTTTTATAGTACTTTTTATACAATTACTAAAGAAATACAATTATTTCAAAAAAGTGGTGTTTCAATAAATCTTACTATTTTTCATGATATTTTTTTAATAACATATAAACACCATTTTATAGAGTTTATAGCATTTTAATTAGATATAGTATACTACAATTAATAATTTCTATAAGTACATAGTATAACACTTGAAAAGATGTCAATTTTGAGAAAAATAAATATTAAATCATATCAATAAAATTTTAAAATTATAGGATGCTATAGAGGAGAGAGTACTCTTTTAGAATGTATAATTTCTCTCCTAGTTAGAATAGATTTGTTTTTAAAAATGTGGTGGGAGATGAAAACTATCAATTTCAAGTGAGTTGAAATTTGAATCATTATAAAAGAGAAAATATAGGTCTAATCATGATTTCTATTTTTGGTTACTCTAGCTATATATTTTATCTATAACATAGTTTGAGATAAGAGGGAAATAGCTTTATTTCCATCTAGTTTTGTGGTGGGAACAAGACCCCTAATTTTCATCATTTTTCAGTAGTTGAAAAATTACATATAAAATTTGGAAAAATATTGTTGGAAATATTCAAGACTAAGCTAAGTTACTAAGAGGGGAGGGGTGAATTAGTAAGTTCTAAAACTTCAACAATTTCAACATTTAATCAAAACATTCAATTAGAATTTGTCCATAATATAAATTTTGATCTCATTACATGCATAAGAAACTAAAAGAATTCATAACACTAAGACACAAAGATTTGGTGACCTAAACACCTTCCAAATAGAAAGTACACTTAGGGTGGGGATGATACCGACAACTTTAGTACTGTAGTATAAAGTTAGCCTATTAAAGCTTACATTGACCACTTTTGATGATCTTCCATATTAGAAGCAATAAGGACTACTAGGTCCACCTTGTGAAAGGATTTACAAACATAAAATCAAGTATTTAATTGATCAACCTATTAGGATGAAGTAGTAGATGATCTCAGATTTACAACTTCACTTGCTAAATGAGATTCCTTTTTCTACTAATCACCTTTTTGTAATATGCATGGCTTTGTTGCTCCTTGTGTTGTTATGGCCTTTACAATTTGTTCCTTCTTCTTTTCTAATGTAACTTGCATTCATATTTCCACACATTACATCCATCCATACATATGATACAATGCATTTACATATATATCAATTTGATTATACAAATTAAAAAGTCAACCATCATACAAGTTAACACAAATGTTACAAAGTCAGCCCACATGAAGACATTTAGGTTTTGAAGACTGACTCAGCGAGGTTTTGATACTCAACAAACACTATCAATTCTTGACATCATCATGTACTCAATAGAAATAGAAGCTCAGTCCATATTGATCACTTCTATGTAGTCCTAAACATGGTCTACAATGGTGACTCAATAGACATTGTGAAACTCATCATATAAGTTGAGTCTCTTGATTTAAACTATATGACTCAGTAAACATTTGTACCACAAGCTCAGTATAAAATAAGTCTCTTGGTTAACACTGGGAAGCTTGGTTAACACTAGACTCTCATTACACATACTACAAACTTGGTGAATGTTTCACTATTTGGTAACTAGTGATAAACTTGATATAAACTAAAATGCATGGTTTACACTACTAGTCTTCACATTAATTGAATCTTCTCAGTAACCATTGGGATGTGTCTAAAAGACTTGATACAATTGTAGAACTTGGTGACAACTGAAATACATGGCAAAAACTACAAACTATACACTGAGCTCAATAACCATATATAATCTAAATAAGTGTGTCTCACTAATAAAAAACTTGACTGATATGCCAACAAGCTCCACCTTTGACATTGGTGACAAAAATACTTATCAACCAAAATTGAATACCTTATATCCATCACCATGTGATACTAGCTTAGTAGTGTATATTATTTTTGGGATTTTTTTAATCTGATTTTTTAAGTTATATATAGTATACTATACATCTTCCTACTATATACAACATGTCTTACTTATGGCATGTTCTCCCCCATAGCATATTTCTCCTCATGCTATGTGTCTCTCTATGTACATGTCTTATTCCCCCATAACATATGGCTTTCTCTAATATAACTTTTATCCCCCTTTTTGATAGTAATGCCAAAGCTTTATTCTATTTTATTTACATAAAAACACCAAAATGAGACAAAAATTTAGAATGTACCTTAAGAATGACAACCAAATTTTTTTTACAATTTTTGTGTAGGACCTTACATGTATGACCTAAAATTTGTACTTCTACTAACAATTATATCATGTAGTCTGCAATAGAGAAGTTATTGTCATGGATTATAGTTTTTGAATAACAAATATGTTATTGCATTATATCCATATTGGGAAGGATCATGTTATGTATGCCAATCAATGTAGATCTAATCCTTGCTTCTTCCCTTAGTAATTTTTCTTGCATTTCTAACAAGAAACTTATTTTATTGAAGTGTGCAAAGCTTGAACTAGGGTCAAGTTGTAGCTATTGAGCACTAGCCTCTAGATCTTAATCTATTTTCGACAATTTTTCCTTTATTTCCTTTGTAAAACCAAAAACAACACATAGCTTCCCAAAAAGTGATAACACATTTGAACATGATGTTTCTAAATTGCCCAAAATTGTAGAGAACTCTACTTGATGAATGGAAATCTACTGAGCAATGTGCTCCAACACTTTATTGTTAAACTTCTTTTTAGCCTTCTACACTAGCTTATCTTTTCCATTAGTGTCTTCATTGAATTTCTGGACTACTTCTACTACTTGATACAAAATAGGTTGAGAAGGATCAATCTTAACACCTATAGCCTCTACCAAAATGTTTTTAGCATCTCAAATTATCTTATACTCTTTATCTCTCTCCTCTCTTAGCCTTTGTTGTTTAGCCTTCTTTTGGAGGAGTTCATCAAATATTTGCATTTGGTCTGGAGTAAGCTTGTAAATATCCCAATTAGGAATTACTATTTCCTCATCCAAATCAATGTATTTCTCTATCTTCTTTCATTTTCCCAAAAAATTTGTGCTCAGTTGAACCTTGGGATCAATTGTCCTTGCACTTATTACTTTTGTATTTGGAATAGAAACAATGGTAGAGATACTAGCGCTTGTAGTAAAAACTAATACTTTACTAACTAAAGGATTACTTATAGAAATGCCCTAGGAACCCAAAATTGATGTGCTCAAAATTGAAGAAGTCAAAATTGCTATACTTACAATTGAAGAAGTCAAAATTGGTGTACTTAAGTCAGTAGATGAAGGAAGAATCTGCATCTCAGTAGATGAAGTTGATGTCACTTTTGTCAGTGATGTGCTAAGCTAAGTGGGAAAAAAGAATGATTGGACATTTGATATATCACTAGTGGTCACAATCAAAATTGTTGATGTTGTCTCCACACTTGTTGTTGACACTGTCTTGCTTGGAGAGTAAGGAAGTGAGGAAATGACTACTACAGTTATCTTGACTAGGTTTGTATCCTCATCATCTTTATTTTCTTCCTTAGTAGCCTCTTGTCCTTGATCCTCTTCATCTTCTTGATTGTAAAGGTGAGTTACATCTTCAACATTCTCTTCTTCATCTTTCTCCTTATCTTCTTCTTCATCATCATCTTTGACATTGATAGGAAAATCACTTGTTTTATGTAACAAATATATATTTTTCAAGTGTTTTTCTGTATTCCTAACAAAATATTCAATGTCCTTGATCAAAACTAGACAAGTATTAAAATTTAGAGTCAATTTTCCTTCATGTTTCTTCAATGACTCTTTTAGTTCTGCATTGGATATGCTTGATAATAACTGCGTTAGGGTTTGTCCATATATATCCTTGACAGTTTGCATACAAAAATCCTATCTTGGCTTTATCTTTTCTAATAATTCAATAGGAACTTGAGAAGTGAGCTAATTTGGTGAGTATTTCCACTTACCCATTTTATTTAATACCAGGTCTTCAACTTGCTTCTACTCCTTTGCTATCATAATATCATATTTCAATGATTTAAAATTTGTTATGCCTTCTCCTTCTTCCAATTGCTTTAATCTATCCTAGAAGGTGGGTGGAGGTTTTCTAAACATGATGTCTCCTCCTTCTTTGTCAGCTTTCTTTCTTGACCTCCTAGTGAATATTGCAATGGATGGTTTTTTTGGCTTGGTGATGATCATCTTGCCTTTCTAATTAGTGGCTCTTCTTCCTTAGACTCTTCCTCATCCTCCACTTCATCACCTTTCTTATCTTCACCTTTTTCCTTGGTTAACAAAAGGGGGTGAACTTGATTTCAACTTTGCAATCCTTTTTTTCCCTTTGTTGACCACCTGAGGGAGCTTTATTCCAACTTCAATCCTAGCCTTTACTTCAACATATGTTCCAAAGTATGTGGCCTTAGGATCAACTGGTTCATTGATAATAGCTTCAATGATATCCTTTGCTTCATCAATGTTGACCTCATAACCAAGAGGTTTTACCATGCTATTCTATGCTTAGCTACCTAAATATATAGCTTGTCACTATCCACCATGAAACATATATCATCTTTGTAGTCCTCAACTAGCTTCTTCAGGATTCTAAACCCATTTTTCATTTTCTCCTTAAATACATCAAAATAATTGTCCATGATAATGTTGTAGTTTTTACCCATCTTTGCAATATACTCATTGATTTGATAGAGCACGAGCACATATTTTCTTTATACTATAGGGCCTTTAGAAGGAAATAATTTTTGAACATAAAAGAATAGGCAAGTCAACAAGGAACTAAACTTACATGGATTATTCTTTGAAGTTCTGATACTCTCTATGTTCTTGTCGAACTATCTTAGCAATAGCTCGGCAAGGTCACATGATAAATTATTCTTGACCACCTTGTAAGTTATGTCCATGGCTTTACATGACACACTATAAAATCTACTTGAACTATATATCTTGTATGTAATGACATGAATACAAAAACTTAGTTTTGCATCAGTGACACTACTAATTTTCATTCCTCTAGCATCCCATTCAGCTAGTGTTTTCTTTTCCAATTCTTCCCAACATAGGCTTTTTGTCATTTTGTCTTTTTCTAGCATAGGGAAGCCAGTGATTCAATGAATCATCTTCTTGGTTATTAGAACTAGTTGTTCTAGCCATAGCTACCCATTATGCACCCATCTAAGGATAAAACTAATCCATTTGATTTGAAATTCTTGGGGCATTTGAGGGATGTGTGTCAACCCTTTGGTATCCAGATATTGATGCTCAGGTTTTAGGACTCCATTCACACATAACTAACCTAGGGCATCATCCATTTCTAGTGTATGAATTTCTTGAATAACACATTTAAAATTAGTGCAAATATTATTGATATGAAGTACCTTGAGAGGAATTTGGGATTTTACATCGCTAGGATCTAGAGTTTCATTGACCATACGAGTGAGCTTGAAATATGGTGCCTTCGACTCAAATCCATGAACCAACATGTGAGATTCTTGATTAATCTTGCTACTACTGGATGTGATTTTCACTCAATAGGGATTGAGAGAATTTGAAAATCTTTTTCTCAAAATTCACCCAAATTTCTTTGATTCAACTAAAAAATTTTCTCTTCACAATAGCACTCAAAATTTCATGGTAAGAAATGATTTTGATTCCATCCCTTTTGTTGAAAATTTTCCATTAATGCTTGCTACAAAAGTATATATGTTCATAGACTATCATCCACTACCTGGCATTGAACACTTGATGAAGTCTTCATGACTTGATAACCATATGAATCTTCATTACTTCTGATGTTGTTTGATAGAGTCTATGACCTAACCTTACTTAGTAGAGAAGTAACTCAATAGTAACTGATATTGATCTCACTTAGTGATCCCTTTGTATCCTAAATATAGATTTGGATCTTTTCCACCCTTCAATTGGAACTAATTTGGATGTCATCTTTTATAGCCTAGTTCTAATTCTCCTATGAGAACTTAATTAGAAATGGTCGACTCGCCCAATTCTTGAGTGACTTGACCATCATTTCTCAGACTTGTATCCTTGGTAGACTTAGGAATCCATTTCTATTTCATCTACTTTTAGATGTTGTCATCTTTTACCTTCTTTTTATTTTCAATTCTACTAGTATTCATGCAAATCATGGAAAGATGACCAAGTTCTATATAGATGAGACATATTTTAGTGGTATCTCTTTTCCTCATATGATGTTTAGCACAATTCATACCAATGTGTCCAAGTTCTCCATAGTAATGGCATCTGCACCAGGTGTTGTAGTCTCATCCAAATATTTCTTTCACAATTTTCTCTATTGGATTCAATACCTTGGTTTTGCATTTTGATGACTTGTGTCCATGTTTCTTGCATTTGTTACATTTGCCTTCAAATCTTGGTTTCTCTTTGCATTCATTAGCTCTATGACCATGCTTAATGCAATTGTAGCATTTTCCATTGAATTAAGCTTTTTCGTTACTCCAACACTTGTTTGATGTATGACTTGTCTTACCACAGTGACTACAAATAGGTCTTTGGTTCTTTTGAGCTCCTTGCTTGGATGATTCTCCTTCTTCTATATATCCAATTCTTGCTTTTCATGTTTTTTTATAGAGGCTTTTCTCATTCAATTGATTCATGTCTACTTGAGATTTCATCATTCTTTCATTGATTTTCTTCTTAGAGTTTAGATCATTCCTTAATATTTCATCTATTTGTCTTTTAGATTTCAGATCATTTTTCATTATTTCATTGATTTTCCTTTCAAAATTTAGATCATTCCTTATTCTTTCATTTTAAAATCTTAGGCTCATGATTTCTTCATTTGCATTAGAGAGCTAATCAATAAGGTCTACTTGCTGAAGGGATTGGTTTTGGATTCCATTGTTCCTTCCATCTATCTCTTATTTTATCTTGTTTCTATATTCCAAGACTTCACAAAAACCTTACTGACTGAATTTCTTGTTCTTTTCTTAGCTTTCTTACTTCTACTTGTAGCGAACCATTCTTTTCTAGGAGTTCTTTGATTGCTTCATCGGCTTCATCTAAATTGCATGAATGAAGATCTTCGATTCTTTCTTCAATGTAGAGTTGACTATTCATTTGAATTGCAAGTTCTTTTCTTCTTTTTAAGTATTAAGAGAGTTTCTCATTTACATTCTTGAGTTAGGAAATGCCCATTTTTTAATCTAACTTTTCATTGTCAATGGCTTTTTCCATTCTGAATATCTCCATGGCCTTGATCTTTGCTCAAGTTGTTAAGCTATCTCCTGAGAAGCAAAAAGCTCTGATACCAATTTTTGGAAATATTCAAGACTAAGATAAGTAATTGAGAGGGGGGGGGGGGGGGGGGGGTGAATAAGTAACTTCTAAAAATTCAATAATTTCAACCTTTACTCCAACCATTCAATTAAAATTTATCCATAATATAAATTCTAATCTAATTACATGCATAAGAAACTAAAAGCATTCATAACACTAAGACACAAAGATTTGGTGACCGAAAAAATTTCCAAATAAAAAGTAAAACTGGGTGGGGATGCTAGCCACAACTTTAGTATTGTAGTATAAAGTTAGCTTGTTAAAGCTTACATTGAATAGTTCTAGTGATCTACCCTATCAAGAGCAATAAGGACTGCTAGGTCCACCTTGTGAAAGGATTTACAAACATACAATCAAGTATGCACTCGGTAAAGAGATTTACAAAAGATTTTTAGGTCTACCTTGTGAAAGAATTTGACTAATCCACAAGTATTAGGATGAAGTAGTAGATGATCTCTAATTTGCAACTTGGCTTGTTGAATGAGATCCCCTTTTTTACTGATCACCTTTCTGTGATAGATATGTCTCTGCTACTCCTTATGCTATTATGGCCTTTACATTTTTCTCCTTTTTATTTTTTGATGTAATTACCATTCATATTTCCACACATTACATCCATCCATACATATGATACAATACACTTATATGTATATTAGTCCAATTATACAAATTACAAATTTTTCCATTGTACAAGTTATCACAAATGTTACAAAGTCAGCCCACATGAAGACATTTAGATTCTAAAGACTAACTTGGTGAGGTTCTAATACTTGGCATCCACTATCAATACTCAGCATCATCATCCACTTAGTAGATGTAGAAGCTTTATCCATACCGATCACTTCTAAGTAGTCCTAAACTCGGTCTGCACTAGTGACTTAGTAGACATTATGAAACTCATCGTATAAATTGGGTCTTTTGATTTATACTGTATGACTCGATAAACATTTTGACCTCGAGCTTGGTATAAATTGAGTCTCTTGGTTGACATTGGGAAGCTTAGTTAACACTAGACTCTCATGACTTATACTGTGAACTTGGTGAACACTACACTATTCGGTAACCACTGATAAAATTAGCATCAACTAAAATGCATGGTTTGCATTGTTGTTCTTCACATTAACTAAATATGCTCAGTAACCACTATGATGTTTCCAAAGGAATCGATAGCAACTATAGAACTTGGTGACAATTGAAATACATGACAAACACTGTGAACTATACACTAAGCTCAGTAACCATATATAATTTGAATAAGTGTGTGTCACTAATAATAGACATGACTAATATGTCAACAAATATATCAATTCTTATTCAAAATAATTAATAAAATTTTATAATCAAAAACTTCATCCATTTCTACACAATTCATTAGTTTATTTCATTTTCAAATTCAAAATATATTACCAATTTTATGTTATTAAAGGTGAATAGTTATACTTTTGTTAGCATTTTCTTTTACAAAAGGGTGACACAAGTTTTTCCTTTTACCCCTAAAGGCAACCTTGTGAAACATAGAAAGAACCTCCAAGTTTTGGGACTTGAACAATGAGGTTGATTCTCTAGAGAAGGTTGGCTTTCATTTCTCTCAGGGTGCACCTAAACTATACTTGGGGAGGAAAAGGAAAGAAAGCAGAGATGAAAAACTTACCTAATCTATCATGAGGGGGTGATGCACAAAAGTATAGCATTCAACCCTATCTCTACTCGTACATGTATAGTCAACTATCATGACATTAAAATATATAGATTCAGACTTATTTAATCAAACAATCACATATAGATCATCTAACCAAATTAATGACACAAGGAAGAATAGTTTCACTATATATAATTCATAGGCCAAAAGAGATATAGTCATGCAAATGATAGATAATCATAGTACATTGATGAGATTAGTTGGATGAAAGGAGACAAGCCCACTAGAATTTCAATAATACACGATCACTTGGAAACTTTGGAAATAAATATAACCTAAGGTCTTTAAAATTTATTTTTCATGACATCAAGTCATTTGAATATTCAAATAAATGTAACCATAATGCACATTTGACAATAAAACCTAGTTTTGGTGAAAGGGAAAAGATTACCAACAAATCCATTACAAAAGTTGATTCCTACAATAATCTTAGATATCCTACCAATATAGCTTCTCATAGATTCATCTTCTTACATTTTATAATCTTGAAACAAACATATCCAATTCTATAATCACATTCTTTTAGTATGTTGATCTCCTTCAAAAGTAGATTCTAAAGCTATCCAAATCTTATGAGATGTTTCTAGTGATTTTCCCTAGTTATATTTATTTTAAGGAAGAGCTTTTAGTAAGGGTTCTCTAGCCCTCATATTACACATAAACATATATATTTCTTCTTCAATACATTCCTTGATCTTACTTTCTTCCACAATCTTCTTTTTACTTCTTGTCAAAAGCCAATATCCTAGACCCATACATAGAAAATGAATCTTCATATTTTCCTTCCAGTTGTCATAGTTAACACCATCAAACTTAGGACTTTTTTTTTTCTAAAGTGAGTCTCCATTGATCTACCAAAGCTATTAAGCTTTCTCTTCAAAGACTTGAAGCTCTTATACCAATTGTTATAATGTAAAGTTCATGAATATAACTATGAAGGGGCACATTGAATCAATTTTCCAACTATTATAACAGTTATCAACCTTATTAATCCTTAACCATATGAGTAATATAATCAACAACCATGACAAGATGCTCATACACAATAACACTAGATATGTTTGCTAGGAAAACCCTTGATTAGAGTGAAAACTTGAGTAGGGATGGTACCCAAAGCATGATGTGCTAATATAGATATTCCTTGTTAGAGGATGGACCTTGTTAGGAGACAATAAAAATATTCAATACATATCAATCCATGTTAGGATGCTTTGAATCCATGTTAGGAGATTGCAACCATGTTAGGAGTTGTGTCTTGTAGAAGATAGATGGATCCACTATCTAAAAATCTTCATGGGCAAGATCATGAACCCACTCCCTAAATGATCTTTGTATTATTCCTTGTAGAATAATAGAAATTAACTATACTTCTTCTTCCTCTTCCTCTATCCTATCAACCAAACTTCTCTTCTTCTTCTTGTTCTTCCGATCTTGATACTACATCACCAATTTTGCAAGAAATAATTCCTTGGATCTCTTACTCTCATTTACCAAATAATTCTCTCTTGTTCATACACTTCTTTCAATCATAACATATCCTTATAATCAAGAAAAATACCTTCCTTTATACCAAGTCCTTGAAACAATTCCTTGATTTAGTTTTGAGGATTTCCCAATTAATTATAATAGGACCACATAAATGTTGGAATATTTATAATAATTCAGAGAGGTCGAGGTGGGGGGTGTGGAGAATAAGCTATCCAAGGTCCAAATGTACAAATAAAACTTTTTAGTACTTCAAGTTATACTTATGCATTCATTGATTATTTAATATCTTAAATATTTGCATATTGTTGTCCTAGATCAAAATAACTTTGCAAAAATGTAAACATACAATACCACAAAAAAATCACACATTTTTACATAATGATTTTATGTGAAACCTAATTTGGGAATAAACACTAGTAACATGCTACCAATTTTCAGTCTTCTAAAGTGAGCTCTACGAGGAGCCAACTCTATTAAAAGTTACAATGCACACTATTAAATGTGACTTGGTTAAAGGATTTCAAGAACCCTGTTAGGAGTGAGCCTCATTATTGGACTTTAGAATATTTCATTACAATGTCACCCTATTAAAGGATTTATTAATGACTATTTGTCAACCTTGTTCCAAAGGATTTATCTAGACTAATACAATTGTTAGAGAGTAATTTAATAGGACTTGATCTGATAACAATAACAACTCACTTGTAGAATACAAATCACTTGTTTGGGTCTCCATTCTTCTTGACATTCATCCTCTTCATCTCTGATAGTTTGTTCACTTTTCAAGAATTCATCTCCTTAACCCTTCTTTTTTATTATGCAAATTATAGACTCTATAATTTAGCCACCATAAGAAGTGTTAATCTCAAATTGCTTTTGGAAAGTGAGTGTCTATACACTTAAGTCATTTACTTAGTTCATGTTGAAGAAGTAACATATTCCAAGCACAACATATAATCTAGAGCATGTTAAGTAATTAGTGAGTGCCAAGTCACTTGTATGCTAAGTTACTCAAGTGTTGACAAGACAATATGTACTAAGTGATTCAATTGCCAAAAAAGCAATGCATGTTGAGTCATTTAGATGCCAAGGGATAGTATTGAAGATAGAGTTAGTGCTGAGCACTAGGGACTTCAGATGCTGAGTAAAATAATTTTTCATAGCTATTTGTATTGGCAAAAACTACTATGTAAACCATTTTTTGAGCTGACTTAAGAATTAATTTGTGATATTTTGTTGATAAGGATGAATGCTAAGTGGGAATCCCAGTGTATTACATGCATCCAATCATAAAAGAGAAGGATTAAGTGGCAATATGGGTGAATCATAGTTGTTGGTTCATACCTAACTCTATGTCACCTAGGTATTCTTAAGGACGACAAACCTAAATTTTTAAAGAGAGGAAATGAATTAGTGTTTAGAGAGTGAGAAGGAGAATTTGCATGTGCAAACATGACATTCATGGTGAAAAAGGAATTATGATTTGAATTGCATTACATAATTAGTTAAAGGAGAATATTGGAAGGAAACAATGGACAACATTAGTATAGAGGTGATTTGACATCAAACAACAAAGTGCTAATCATAGGATCATTGCTAAGACATTTTAATAGGTGAATTAGTCAAATCTCTTAATAGAGGAGTACTAATAGGCTATATTGAAATCCTCTAACAAGGTACTTACTTATTTGTGAGTTAAAGTCCTTTAATTAGACACACTTGTAATAGGGTGTTGAAATCCTTTAATAGGGTGAGGCCTAATACTCTTTTTATGCATTTAATAGGGTAGACCTTTTAGAGGGTAGATCATGTTTCATGATAAAATATTTAACCTTCATTGGAGATACTTTATTATTCTAGTGGTAAATATTTGTGGGTGTCATCCCCACCCTAGTTTTACCTTTGCATTGGGACATTTATCGGTAATCATATCGTGTGTCATATATGTGTAAATGCTTACTTGTTTACATAATTTAGATGTATATACTTTATATGGAATTTTAGTTTACATATTGAATTATGATATGGATATGTGGTGAATGTTTTCAAGGTTAAAGTTTAAAGCACTGATTCACCACCCTAACCTCCCCTCCCCTTGAATTTTACTTTTCCTATTGTAATTCTAACAATTGGTATCGAAGCTAAGTTCTTTGAAAGTAAAGCTTTGATACTTTGAGGAAAGATCTTGAAATTGGAAGTCTACAAGTTGGAGTTATTGAGAACCATTTGATTGAAATATAACTCATTCTACATTAGTTGAATGAAGCAAGAGAAGATCTAAAGAAATCATTAAGAAGAAGGAAATAAATTTCTATTGAGGAGAATGACACACAATACCAAGAGATGGACACTACTAAGCTATTTGAAAATGGAAAATCCAATGAATTTGATGCAGTAGTTGTAGATCTAATTGAAAAGAATAGAACCCTAGCTAAAGAGATAAAAAATCTTAAGATAGAACAAGAATCACAAGCCATATTACTATGTTAAGTGACTGAATAGAAAAAGAAATCTATGGAAGACAAAGTCATAATTGAAGATGATAGAAGATTTTTGACCATTGGGCTTGAAGAGAAATCATCAAAAGTAAATAGAATTACTCACATGCAATTGGAAACAATGAATCAAGTCATGATTCCTAATCATGAAATAAATAGTAAAGATATTTAGATCACAACACTGAAGTTACAAAATGAATAGTTGAGCAATAAATAGTTGAGCAATGATCTAAAAAGAGAAAATGAGTTTGCTAAAAGTTTTAATAAACCAAATGAAGCCATCAAGTACTTTGAATAATTGATGAGATCTCCTAGATCTAACAATGATACATGCAGATAGGAATATACTAGTACTGAAGAAGGAAAATCGTCCAAAAGTGCTAAAGAAAGAAATAAAACAGGTAAGAACTACAAACCTACATGTAATAATTGTGGTAAGAAAGGACATATGACTAATGTGTCTAAGAGCAAGATTGGAAGTTAGAATGTTAAGTATAAGAACATAAGTCACTACAACAAGTGCAACAAATAAGGTCATCAGGCATATGAATGCAGAACCAAGACCATGCACACTCAAAGATTTCAAGGATATTGTTATAACTATTAGAAGTATGGACATAGAGCTTATTATTGTAGATCAAAACCCAATTGGTCATCAAAAAAGAAAGAAAAGGTAAAGAACAATGACAAATCTTATAATTGGGATTATAATACAAGGTATAGGTGTCACTACTATCAAGAGTATGGACATACACTTGAGAATTGTATTAGGATACATTTTATAAGTGATTGAAAAAGGTGGTTGAGTAGATCTACATATTTTAGCTATTTGAAGACTATTCACATCAACAAATATTGTCCAACAAGGTCAAAGTCACCAAGTTGTGAGTTTAAAAAAGCAAAACGAAAGGTAGATATTGAAAATGTTAGAGATGAGATTAATGAGACATGGAAGAGAAAGGAGGATTGTAGCACATCAAGTGTTGATGAGATCACTCCTCATCAAGTTAAGCAATCAAGAGGTATGTGGGACTAAAATTTAAAGGATATACCATACATCAATTCCAAAGATTTAGTTTTGAAAAGATTACATATGTATGAATAAAGATGCAAATTATTTTTAGAAATCAAGGATAAATCTTTAAGTTCTATCAGTTTTTCATGTTACTATCAAGCATGGAAAATTTCTTATGGTTGTCAAATGATATGTTAGTGGATAGAAAGATAGTAGATTTGTTAGTTATGATTAAGATCATAGTGGTTGCCAAACATATATAAATAAATGTGGATGCTGAGTGAGCCATAAATTCAATTGATGCCAAGCTTATAGTTATGTAAGCACTTAGCATTAAATACAATGTTTTAAGGGTTATTTGATCAATTTCTTGTTCATTCGACGTCATTTGAAATCAAAGGAGAACACAAAGAGCTAAAGAAAATCTAGATAATTGGATTTGAAGTGTTTATAGGAGATTTAAATGGCTATTTGACACCATTCCAATGAAATTTATAAGGTATTTACCATCTACCAAGCTATTTAGTTTCAAATTTTGGAAACCCTAGATATATGTAATGATGTCTAGTACATCAAAAGTGAAAGGTGTAGAGGGAAAAGAGGTTTTGAATGTTCAAATAAATTAGTAATAAGATCAAACAACCTATTTTCAAGGCAATTCCAAATATATCTTATAAGAAGGATCCCTTTGGTATGTTGTCTATGATACCACTGCAAGTCTTGATAATTCAAGATGTTAGAAATTGTTACACTTGCAAGATTGGAAGCATAAGAGACATGAAAATTAGAAAAGAGTATGGGAAGCTATGCAAACATGGAGTGTGGAATGAAGAATTCAAAACTATAGAGAAGAAAGGGTTAACTCATGCCCTAGATTTCCCCAACATCTTCAAAACTGAGTGGATTAAGATTGTCTTAATTAGAATTCATGATAGCTTAGTATGGTAAGAAAATGGGCCATTTTAAAACAAAAAGAAGATTGTTCATAGGTTAATAGGGTATAGAACCCTAGATCAGCCAAAGACTATTAGAAGTGAGTCAAAAGAAGTCATTGAAAAGAAAATAGGGGCTATATGGAACAAAAGGGAATGACCATTAATACTATCATAGATCCCCTTATAGATTTTGCAATGAGGGTAATAGCATATGAGTTTTATTAGTCTTATAGATTAAATAGTGTATCTTGTATTGTAGTGGATATGGGCTACAGAATTGTAAAGAAGGATCATCCTTATGATCTTTTCAAGTTTTAGTTACAAAAATTGATTCAGAATTTAGGAGGTATAAGGAAAACCAAAAGTGCATAGTGTAAATTTGGATCTATTCTCATATGTATTTTCTTCTATGTGCAAAATACATTTCCTACATTTAGTAAGGATGCATGGAAGGTGAATAGATGAATAGCAGTATAGATAGAAAAATTCATTGAACAATTAGGTGATAAATTTGAGTGAGTGATAAATAGTTATTTTGAAGATTTTAAGCACTCTATGAAGAAGAGATTAAGGATACTAGTCTCACTAGTGTAGAAACATTATGATGATGTTTTCTTCCTAGTTGATATTGATCAAACATATGTTCAAGCAGAAATTCCTAGGATGAGATGGCTAAGGCCATTAAGTTATGAGATCAATGTTGATGAGGCCTCTATAGAAATCACCACATTACTTGTAGAAGAAGTGGACAAAGAAGCCAAATCTTTTAGTAATTATGACTTGGCCAAACCAAAGATCACTATGGACTTGAAGATTGCTTATGTGATCATGAAGAAGAACAAATTGGTGAAGAAACTAAAAGAAACATTTGGTGAACATCCAAGGAAAAAAAAGAAGAGGAAGATGATGAAGAAGAAGATGACATGCAAGGTCAAGCACCATTGGCATTGACACAAGGTTAGGGAGAGGATTAGCAAGAGGATGAAGTAGAAACTATAGAAGGTGCCAAGGAAGAAGAAGCCAAGGAAGCACTTGTAACTACTAAGAAGAAGAAAAGAAAGGCAAAGACATAAGTAGTGACAAAACCAAATAAGTTTGAAAAAATTAAATCAGCCCAAAACAACAACACCTACGACAAGGCCTAGTACAAGAGTCAATGCACAGAAGGCTATAGATGTAGCCAAGCCTAAAGAGTAGGAAGGTGGAGGACTAAAGGGATGAAGAAGAAAGTATGTTACTTAGGTTGAATCTGATGAGGAGAAAACTGAATTTGATGGCAACAGCCAATTCCAAGTGGTGAGTTGCAGTCTCTCCCTAGACCTAGATAACTTATGTGAGAACATAAGAAATAACGATGTTTTATCAGGTTTCTCTAACATTGAGTTTGATAATTTTGGAAAGATTGAGAAGAGTCAAGTAGAAGAGGCAGTATATGTGATGATGACTGTATTTTAAAACACTCTTGTAGAGCTTTCCAACTCCATTCGTAAAAGCTTATATGATAGAGTTGAGAAGAAATGACACTTAGACATTGAGAAGAAAATTAGGGGCACAACCCTTGCACAAGTTATGTCAAAACTTAGCAAGGAAAAAATGTCTAAAGCCATTAAAAAATATGCTTTGATATATGTGCCAAAGTATAGGGCATTTAGCATATTACAAAACAACATAGAGGATGTTGTACAAAAATTCAAACAAATGTGGAGGATCACATATGGATTGTCAATAACCAAAGATGTTGACCAAGTACCTATTAAGGTAGGAGAATACGATAATGAACTAGGAAAAGTAGAGGAAGGCACTGATATGAATATTGATAATCAAGCACTAGCTATGAAAGAGCAGCAACTAGATCAGAGTGTACAAAATACACAACTATTGAGTGCCAACCCTCCACAGATGACAAGTGTAAACATTGAAACTATCAAAGTAAAGGATGTTTTGGGTACTACTACTTAGAACATCAATCCCCTTGCCAAGGAATATTTGAAAATGGTGCTTGTCTATTCCACTCTTTAGGCCAAATTATTTGACAACCCTATATTGATAAGTGTTGATGAAATACACAAGACATATTCTATAATTGCAAGGGAGGAGGTTAAAATCCAAGAAACATCTATAATCACTCCTAAAGTCACAAGTGTACAACCTTCACAACCCATAGTTGTTTATCAAAGGAAGGAGACAATAAGTTTCACTATCAGTACACTGATAGAAGATACTCTAGTCTTAGAAAATGCACATGAAGATAAAAAATACAAGGTTTAGATAGTTCAAAAAAACAAGGTTGAAACACTACGTGATGATGGGACTCAAGGCCAAATAGGTTAGGTAGATGTAATTGCACCTCCACCACAAGATCAAGGTGCAACTAAAGCCAGAAAGATAGAAAACGACAAGCTTGAATAGACTAATTTGGCACCCAAGCCTAAGGAGCTACTAGAAATTCAAGCACTGGTGACATTACCAAAATATTATACTACTTCTAGTCAAACTCTTTAGAGGCTGAGCACAAATGCTACACCATTGCAATACTCAATGTCAAGTCCTAGGTAATATAAGGAAAAAGAGGTAATTACTTATGGAGATGTTAGCCTAGATGAAGAGATTGTATTGCCAAAACTTGATTATCCATCAATCACAATTGAGTAGATGGGTATACTACAAGAGGCCCTAGTAAGAAGAAACATCAAGAACTGTTGAGAAGGGTGTTGGTGTTTGAAAACATTGTAGGTTTCCAATTACCTTGATGAGAAAAAGACACATCTAGGGGTAGCTAACTCCCATTTTAAACATTTCATTTCAAACAACATGAAAACTATAAGGCTTTGATCCTTCTTCACTTCAGGCTCTGCAAAACCTAGGTGGGTTTACCTTAGATCCAATTAATATGGTACCAGTACAAAACATATCCCCAGATCTAACAATGCAAATAAAAGCCCTTATATCTCCTTATAATGACTCATGCAATAACACATATCTTATAGTAGCTAAATGCAAATCAATGACATTCATAAGCTAGGTGAGGGCATTACATTTAGTTTCTTCAACATGAAAGGAAAAGAGTGTTTGATTAATAATGTTGAATTCAACAAAACCTCAAATATGCAATAGTAAGAACTAATGATCTTGTACTTAACCAGTGCCTAATCCATTGGGTAAATCCACGAATCAAATACATACATATGGATACATGATACTTATTTATATATTTAGATATATGATCTATCTATTCACCTTGTAAATAGACATCCATTTTCAATCTAGATCTCATTCTTACATGATATCCCCATCAGTAAACTTGCAACCCTGTGGATTTCCCTAAAGCATTTACATAACCCCTTGAGTTATAAGCAACAATGAAATAACATACAGCCTTAAGGGACTGCAACTACAATCTAAGCTCTTTGTTCAAAGATTATAAAACATTGAAGATCACTGATAAAGGAGACAAGATTCAAGATGAAACTCAACCTGCTATTCAATGTATTAATTTCCTTAAAATAATACAACCAAATGCATGAAATCAAAACATGAAAACACCTAACATATTAGAACTTTCTATATTTTCTTCCTACTAATGTTCATACAAGAGAGAATATGTTGAAGAATGAAGGTGGAATCACAAATCTAGATCCATGAAGTGGTCTCACAGAAAGACTAAAAATTCCAACCAACAATGATTTCACAGTGAAAAATTGGAACCCCTACAATGGTTGAAAGAAAGAAAGATAAAGGAAGAAGATGAATTCTAGGATTTGATCTATGCTTGACATGTCTCCACTTGGAATTCATTCCCTTGCAACTAAATAACCTCTCTCTACCTTCTCCCATTTTGATCTGATTTGCTTTCATCATTATCTTGTAACTGATTCGAAAATATCTTTTGTACAATGATGAAAACCCTTTTGCTTGCCAAAATATCTGATATGCATCAAGAATGTTGGTGGAATCCTAATTCAATTGACTTGAAAGTGGTTAAATTTTTACCCCAACTACATTTTCATTGTATGTTACTGATCCTACAACTATATTTTGAATTTTAACTCATTCCACTGAGAAGGCCCCAAATTTCACATTTTAGGCTATAACTTTAACAGACAAGTTCCTTTGCAAAAATGAACTCCAAAATTAGAAAGTTCATTTTCTCACAATTTTGGTGATACATAAAATTTCTATGTTAGCCTATAGGAAACCTCTAGAAAGTTGATTTCAAAAATGCCCCCTGGTAAAGATTCACATCTGCAACTCTTTTAAATTTTGAAATTTCAAAAAATTTAAAAAATCTAAATTCATAACTTTAGAATAAGCCCCTTTGAATTTAGAAAAGTTCTGAGCATACATCCATAAAATGATTAAAAAATCATTTTATTTAAAAAATATTATATCTGCCCATACCCTTCAAATTTGGGGTCAAACTAAGTTTGACTAAGTGCCATGTGGCAATCTCCAATTAGTCTGCCTCTGTTCATCAGACACCACATCATCATCAGCATGGGCCTTTTGACATGTGTCAACATCCCACAATCCCACACTATTTAACTAGTGATCATCTCTGCTATGCAGACATGCACTAGCTGTTGGATCATGACACATGTCACAATCTCATGAATCTGTCCTAAACTACTCTAGAGCACCAACTCATCGCCAACTAGGACACACTTGCCACATTTCAAAATCTCACATTCCTACACTTTTTATTCTCTAGGCAACTTATTATTGTAGGCTTGAATCATCCATAGGATGTTGACATGTGGTGCGATCTCGTTGCATCTAGTTTTGAACTTGCCACACCATCCTCTTTGCTTTTTCGTTTAAAATTTCTTTCCACACAACCTGCCAAATATCCTCCACATCCATACTAGCCATGGGACCCCACATTCATGCTTTGTCTTCACAAAAGACGTTGTCTTTGAAGACAAGTCATAGTGGTGGTAACCTTATATTTATATTGAAAAATGTTTTCCCATGCTGACAATGTGGGATAAAGGCTCACTATTTAAAAAACAATGCATACCTCTTGAATGTGTGCTTCCTTTGTTTCCATGGTCTCTTTTCTTAGTATTTAAAAAACCACCTTCTTTGTCTAGCACTAGTGACCTGTCTATCCATGGTGTAAATCTCCATCACATGCGTGAGGGTTTCTCTTGAAACTGGAAGCTTTTTTCTAGTTTTTTGTCATTTCTCCTTGTCAATACGAGGCACTTTCAATTCATTGCTAGCTGCTATTTGCATGAATGTGAAACCTTTTAAACAAAAAGGTCCCCTACCTCCTCATAAGCCATGTGCCTGTGTGTAATCCTTGAGTAACTTTTCTTTAATTGTGAACATACTTTTTTTGCTAGCATCTCCTTTTTTATGCTGCAAGGTCCTTTATCACTTGGTGTGACTACTTTTCCTTAGCGTGTTTGGTGTTTTTCAGTGATTCATATTGCATGGGATCTTGCCCTTCCCCTTTGCTACATGGATTCCTCCATTGCATAGGGTCTTTTTTTTCTCTTTGAAAGCATGGGTTTTGTCTTTTGAGCCAGCAGATTGGAGTCCTCATCTCAAAACATGGGTGACTTGATCCTCTTATGCCATGGACTGCCTCTCATCCCTGAGTAGCTTGGGCTTTCTTGCCATATGCAAAAGCTTCCTCCTTATCTTTTGTGTGCATGCTCCTTCAAGGCATGGTTTGATTTCCTTTTAATTGGTGGCTAATTCCTGGCATCATCCTATCCATTGGTCTATGACTTTGTATTTATGTCAGTTGCTTCTTTCTCAATGCATTAAGTTAAGTTCCCCTATCTTAACCTCCTTCTTGCTTGGTGCTGGGTCTTTTCCTTTTTATCATGGGTGCTTCTCTTTCTTGAGAATGATAAAATGCTTGAAATTTCATTTCATACATATTTTCACATCCAGGCCTTATTCCTAATTACAGGAAGACTATAATTTTATGCATTATATGTAACGTGCATTTTTAGTTGTACGGAACTCTACATTCTTCCATATGAACTTTTCTCTGCCACATAGGTGTTGGAATTTGAAGCAATGTCTCTCTTACTGTAGAAATTGTATCTTCAAGTGGATGGAGACAAATCAAAAATCTATGGTGTTAAGAGTATGTACACTCTATTGAGGAAAATTATATGGAAAAGGTCACACATTATTTTCATAGCAATTAGAAATCACTATGGAAACCCTTTTGGAAAAGCTTGAAAACCTGAGACACCTCATTAAACACTCAGACTTGGCTGATGGAATCAGTCGGGTCCCAAGGTGGGCTCGGCTAAAACAAATTTCATTTTTGGACACCTAAATCTTATAACTGATCCATTCATCATCTAGCAGTGATCAAAACCAAATTTGACTAATGTTCAATGAATTAAAACTCATTTTACCATAGATCTGCAAACTGTGAATTTTATGTTAGGAGGTTTGTTGACTAGCTTTAAAAACTGACCAAAACACTTGATTGGGCTTTGAAATTTGATCCACTGATTCTTTATTATGCACGATTGCACCTTTTCAAATCTCATCTCATTATGAATTAAGGGTAAAAATATATTCAATATCAAAGTTGACCTCTTAGAACTACCTGCAAGAAAACATGTCAGAAATCAATAAACTGGGTTCAGAATCAGCTTCAAAAACTAGGTAAACTAACACTAAGGAAAAAACAAATTGGGGCATTGGTTCTCTATCATGAGGAAAATATGGATCTAAAATTTGGGCTCATGATGAATAATAGGATGCAAATGGTAGATTGTCAAAGTGGGCTACTTAGAATTTGATTAATAGAAACAATGAGAGAAAAGTGACTTTTGCAAATGGAGATGACCTAGAAAAGTGTGCAAATGAATTCATCAAAACTTGAAAATTGGCACACTTAAAGTATTTTTAGAGGAAAACATAGTGCTATAATTCATTGGATCTTACCAATCATAGATCTCAAGTTATAATGTCCTAAATAGGGGTACTGATCAATCTGCACTTACTAACACTGATAAAATGTTAGAAATTCCATTTAGAATCACATTTGAAAACTTATCAAATAGATTCATCATGGCATGAAACTTGAAACATGACAATTCTCTAACCTCTCAAATGTAACACAATAGGAATTTTAACATATTGATCAACTAGGTCAAAATTACAACTTGTCAAATAGGGCTTCCTAGAATTGTGTGCAATTTGCATCAACATGAAAACAGTAAACTACCAACTTTAAGAGATTTGAAACCTAGTCAAACAGATTCAAAATGACTTGAAATATGAAGCATATGCTCTTTGGTATGGACATTGGTGAGTCATGAAACATCTCTAGGTTTGAGATATTCAGATGCAAACATAGCCTCCTATTGTTTGACATTTTTGATGAAAATACAAATTTGAAATGTGCTTGAAATGGGACTTCACAAACTAGCTAAGAATGGAAATTTGACAACATGGAATGCTTAGACATGCTGAATGGAGGGTGTTAGAAACATCAAACACCTAATGGGGCTCAAAGGTATAGCTGGGTACATATGCATTCATGAGTGCTCATATGGCTTGAATTTCTCAATGGTACTCAAAATTGACCATGCAATTTTTAGTCCCAACAAAGGGGCTGTTGGTCTGATTTTTACGAAATAAAGTTTTCATAAATTTAGATACAAAATTTAGAATAATATCTATGTCTTTCCTACTAGGTTTTTATTTTCTGTCTTTGTAATTTTAAAACCCAATGAGAAACCCTTTTAAAATCAAGCTTTATGTCCCAATTAAACATGCCAGGCCTTGTCCTTTTTAATTTTTATTGGGTGGGTAGCTATTTTAATTTAGAATATTATTTCTAGATCCCTTTAAAATCCCACTTTCCCATTTCTTGTTCCCAAAGTTCTACACCATCAGATCTATGCAAGATCTACGGTGGTCATCATGTCTCTTAAAGGAAGTGCAAGGATTTTAACCTACGTGACAAAGTGAGTACCACGAAATGAAAGGACAGTGTTAGAAAGTAGAAAGTGGATGTTATAATCTTGATTTATTTGAACTTTTTTGTGATGTGATTGATGTTAGAACCATAAGCACCAGAGAAGGGACTAGCTGGAAAAGGGTACAATCAAATTTATCAGGGTTTGGTATTTTCTAGTAGGTTTCCATGTCACGAAAAAAAAGAATAAGCACCCTTTCGATAGAGACATAGCACCTTATCAGAAAAAAGAAGCTATGATAGATATTTGAAAAGGACGGGTACCAAAAATTCTCAATTAATAATATAGTTCTGTACTTTCAATACACTATCAGAGGCATTGATTATAGTAATCATGATGGAAATGTGGAGATCTTCTCGGCATGGATTTTTAACAGTATTAAGGAGGTTGCTATGTCATGATCGAGAAAATAAGGAATCTCGCTAGTAGCGACATAACACCTTGACAAAAAATGGGAATGTAGTAGCAATTTAAAAGGTGGGTCCCAACAGTCCCTTCATCAGAAATAAGCCATGAAATTTACTTGATAGGTTGGCATCCTTCAAAGAAATGTGTATGTGCCAAAATTTTTTAGGAACATGAGAGGTCACTATGTCATGATTGAAAAGTCCTTATTTTCTACAAGTAGGGAAATAGTGCCTAACCTAAAAACATGAAACATGGTAGAGCCCAGTCCTATAATGCCACAAAAGGAGTTAAAATATTGAATTATTTGCCAGTTTGTTAGGTTATTTCTAAGTCATATGATACATGGACCCACACTCAAAAGGAAAGAACATATGAAAGATTGTGATCGTTGGATTAAAGTTGAATCCATTATCATCGCCAACTCACTATTGAGAGTTGTGTACATTTTATTCAATGTGACATGGTGACTAAAGGAAAGAACATGGGGACCCACCATAGTTAATATAATATCAATGCATATTTGTCACCATCGGATCAAGTTCAAATCAATGGTATTCACTTCGTCTCTATGGGGAGTTGCTCATTCTTTAAGGGTAGCAACATAGTGACCCAAGGAAGTAAAGGAGGGACCCACCATATTTATATTAAAACATTGATTAAAGTCACATCATCAAATTGAAATGAGATTAATGATTGTCACTATGTCACATGGACAAAGTTCTCACATTTTATGCATAGTGATGTAGTAACTTAATGACATGTGTCCACAAGAGTGAGTGGGTCTAGTTTATGTCGCTAGAAGTGAAGGAAAAGCATATGTGGAGAAAATTCATTGGGTTGACTTCCAAAATGGAAAGTAGAAAACTTGTCATCCCTGGTTTTATTCCTGGATCGTTAGATTTTTGCAAATTGACTGTGTAGTTTTAAAATTTGAATGTGTTGGCCCCCTATTTTCCTTACAGTTCATTTATGAGGAATGAAAGCTCCTCATGCGAGTAGAAAAAAAAGGTATATTGCAGAATTTTTTTCCATTTTCGTCCCATGCAAACAAGATTTCAAGCTTCCAAACAAAAGAGTTATTGAGAGTTCATGTTGGACATGATCAAATATGAAAGAATTTCCCTTTTTTCGCAAAAAAAATTGTAGAATTGTATAGTAGGATAAGTAGAGAATAAAGTAAGTTCTTGTGCACCATACTTATTTAAGTAATCTAGTTTTCTACAAATTATATTCACTATGCCTCCAGAGAAGGTTTTCTTGGGTTAGAAAGACTATTTGGCTAGAAATAGCCATGATGATCTCCTCAAATTAGTATTTGAGTCCACAAGTTAAACTGTTAAAGTGAAAAATCTAACCTCACTGAACCCTAGACTCAAAATTGAAAATAGGTTATATGATAAGGGAAATTGGGTTAGGGATGCTAAAACTTCTCAAACTGGGCTTTTTTTGATTAAAAAAAAAGTTCTTAGAAAGGAATTTATTTTCCCCTCATATAAATGTCTAGAATTTTGATTTTGGAAAGCTAGTGGTTCCTAGTGTCTTTATGGACTATAAACTCTTAGAGACTATTGTAAAAAAATATGATTCATTAATTAGAGTGGTGAGAAGAATTGATGACAAGATTTTGATCACAATCAGCCTCGAGAAAATTCAAGAGGTATTTGGCCTAGAGCCACTGACTAAATATCATGTACCCATTGACCTATAAGAGTTAAAAAAAGAATATTTATTACAAAAGGATGCAATTAGGTAGGGTGCAATGAGGGAGCATATAGGCACAACTGGAAATTTTCCAGTGATCATAGCATCCTCTAGGGAACCTTTCAAAAAGGGGTACTTCACTACTTGGGTTGTGGAGGCATACAAGACTATGTGTAGAGTTTTTGGTGAATATGAATAGAATGTTATGCCCATAAGTTTTATGTATATGATCACTCAGATTTCTTCTTTTGGTGTTGATGTTATTTTTGATTTGGTCTCCTTTTTAGTAGAAGAAATTCATACAGGCCTAGTGGGGATTACAAAAGGCAAGGTAGATAAAACTTTTGGTCACTATTATTTGCTGATGCATATGTTTTTGTTCAAAGGAGTAGCATATTTTGGTAAAGAGATGAATCTAAATAGAGAATAGGAAGGAGAAGTACTAAATATTTAGTATGGAGTGTAGATATGACATGGGATGCAGAAAATGCTAGTTTTTTTAGACTTGATAGGTACTTTACTTCAAAATTGAGATGCCTTTTATTAAGTGACAATCCAAGAGTGCCTAAGGCACTGGTAAATCTTATCAGGCCCATGGATAATTCTACTAGTTTGAAAGTATCATATAATTAGGGAGACATTATCCCATACTTTGTTTCTACCATTTTTAGAATTTATGGTTTCAAAGGAACTCCACATCTATTGCCCTACCAGGTTCCATTAAATGTAGGGGTAGCTAAGTCTTTGTGGCAGCTACGAGGATTGGAGGAAAATTATTTGGTGAAAAGGGGAAGAGGTTCAATTTTCCCAACTTGCACTATAGCTCACAAATTTGTGATTACAAAAGGTGGTTGGTTGTCCCTTTATAAAATACTAACTAGTATAAGATGGTTGTGTCTCATTCCCATCTTTGTGACACTAAGGGATTCTATGACTTTGGTTTTAGGCATAGAGCTAAGCTTGGTAAAATAAAAAATCAGCCATATTACCCTGAGGACATAATAAGAAATGAGTTCTTGTTAGCGCAAGAAACCAAGAAAGAAAAATTGAGGGTTTTCTCAAGTGTTTTGGAGTTTATCCATTGTTTTAATGGAAATTATTGTCCTTTGGATAATGCCAGCATAGAGGAAGATAGAATCAATAAACTTGTGATCACTTTTCCTAAAATAATGGAAACTATGAATGAGAAAAAATAATTTTTTGTTTAATGTTTATCCAGATAAGGCCAAAGATGTTATGAGGACATTGGTGTTCACTCCCAATGTAGGGGTGAGACATTTGATTTTCCAAAAGAGGTCAAGTTATACATTGATACAAAATAAGAAGGCCACTGTGGATAAGGGTAAACAAATAATAGGATGCACTAGAGTTGTATTGGAAGAGAGTCCTAATGAGTCCTCCCCTAAGAGGTGAGAATTAATAAAAGATCAAGGTACTCACATTGAGGAATACTCACCTACACAATCCCCTTTGCAAATTGAAGATGAACAACTTACTGGAGAGTAAATTAAACAACTAGGGTCCAAAGGAGGAGTTTTTATTACCTAGGTAGAATTCAATGAGGGAAATCTCCAAGAGCCTCCTATGCCAAGCCTTGATTTGATAGTGGCAGATTATAGAGGAAGGAAACTAGACCCTTTGATAGAACAAGCTAGTCATCAATTTTTTTTAGATGATAGTTTTGTTAAGTCCAGAGTAAACATAGAAAAATATGAATAAAAATGTAATAATTTAAGAGAAAAGCATCCATAACTAGAGGAGGTAACCTTGTAGAATCAAGTAAAAGAAGAGATGATGTAGGAATTCAAAAATATAACCCCTAAAGAGGGGAGGCAGATGGTGAAAGCATCAAATATTTTACTGCTACCCAATTGGGATATAGAAGATTCTTTAGTTTTTAATTATGTTTCAAGTAAATTAGACCTACATGATCAAAACAAGAAAGACTTCAAAGGTACTAAATTCAGTGAGGACTAGGCCACCTTAGTTATTTTCTCATTAAGGAAAGGATCAAGGGCTATTTCATCATAGCCAGATGACTCTAGATTAATGGGGAATATCATTGTAAAAAGAGTAGCAGATACCACCCATGTAGAGGCTACACATATGAATGTTGGAACATCTTACTTAGTTCTGGCTATTACAGAGAAAGAAGAGAAGGCAATGTCTAAACTATAGAATAAATATGAAAAGGTTTTTAGAAGCATATAGTAAATAAGTTCAAAAGAGAATTGAACTTGAGACTAAGGTGTTGGGATGGTCTACTAGGACTAGGATCACATACCCTTGCCCACTAGTGGAACCTTTTAAATTCACTCCTCTCATAGAAATGCTAGACACTCCACAAAGGCTACGATATTACACAACTAAAGATTTTGAAGAAGAAAAGTGCCAACTATGGGTACTACATGTAGAGTTGAATGTACAGTGTGAAGACAAATTGAGAAAGGCTCTCATGTATCTAGTTGATAAAATTGAATGGCCTCTTTTTTATGATCAATTAGCAAAAGTAATAAACATATGGGATGAAATAAAAGCAAGTGATGAGACCTTAAAACCTATTGTCAATAAGTGGAGTAAGAGGAGAAAAAAATCACATTCTTGTGCTACTCTATCATAAGGTCTTCACATGATCACATTGAAATAACTTATGATCTTGCTCATGATCTCCTAGAATTTGATGATAAGAGAGTTGATCTACAAAGAAGAATTGTTAGCTATTTGGATAAGTAGAAGAGTGAGAAATTTGATTTATTCCCACTTTCTTTGGATAAAATAAATAAATTGAAAAATAAAGACGAATGGGCTAAAGAATTAGATGATTTATTTTGTTTAAGAATGAATGAAGTCTTCAATGAAAAAAAGACATGCATGGTGGGTAGCCACAATAGAAGAAATAGTGAAGGCCTAGTTATTCTTTGATTCTTTAAGGCAAGATTTTTTTAGTATTGTTAAAGAGGTAGAATATTGGAAAAAAAAGCAAAGTGATATTCTATAGTTTAACTAGCTAGATGAACCCTGTTTGACAAGTTGATGGTTGATGTTGCTTTTGATGAGTAGTGGAAGAGGTTAAGAGTGATGATGATGAGATGAATCCAAATGAATTATAGATCATTGATACACCTTCAAAAGATCAAAGGCAAGAAGAAGAAAAAGAAGGGAAATCATCTCATGTGGAAATTACCTTGGGCTAGATGGTTGATGTTGTAGAAATAAAACCAAATATAATTGTCACCTTGGTAGTACATGATGATGTGAGTGGAAATGCTAGAGTAGAAGTGAATTTGTAGGAATCAGAGCCTAACACATCATTGGAAAACTTAATAGCTGCATATGCCAAGGACTTTGAATAACTAAAAGCCAATCATGAGATTTGTAGCATTTGAAAATGTAAAAAAGGAGGGGCCTACCAAAGGAATAATTTGAAGTAAAATTTTTTCTGTTACATGGTTTTTTGTCTTTTTATGATAGCTAAATGTAAATATCTTTTTTCTAGTTGACATCTATTAGTTCTCTATTCCTTAAGATTATTGCATCTCACTATATTTAAGTGAGATTCCAAGGCTAGAGTGTTGGAATGTTCAAATGGAAAGAGTACTTTTGAGAGGCAGGGGGGTGAATCAAAAGTACCATCTTTCAACCCCTTTCTATGTCCTTATTAACACATAATTGAAAAAAAATTGCATGCATGTAAACATATAAAAGAACATAAAATCTATCACATGCAATAACACATAGCACCAAAATTGATAACCCAGAAACCCTCCATGAATAAGAAAGTAAAACTAGGGTGAGGATGATACCCAAAAAAATTACTGTAGCAATCATTGTTCAACCACTTTTGATGGTCTGCCCAATGAAAGGCTTGCCTTGTTAAATGCTCTGCACTATGTTAATAGTGACCTAGTTAGATGAATTACAAACACTTACAGGAAGTGTCACCCTATTAAAGGATTTACAATAGGTGGTTAAACCCACCTAATACATAAGATTTTCATTCATCTTATCCAAAGGTTCTCCTACCTAGCTGTTAAGCTAACCTATCAATATAGGATTTTAGCATCTAATACAATCGTGAGAAAGTATTAGAACATTTGACCTAATTGAATGCAATCTCAAATTTTTGGGTTCAGGTACTAGATCTACTCTTCTAATTATGATCCTTGCTATCTAATCTCTGTATGTGCTCCTTGTCCCTTGTACTATTCTAATCAACTTGATATGAAATTGTTGTTGTGTTCCTCTAAGTCTTTCTTTGTTCACACTAAAATTTCACTATAATCTCCCCATACATTATTCTCATCCACACATAAAATGGTTTTTTTACCTCCTTTTAAATAATATGAAGACTTAGGGTTAGGTATGGATCTAAAATCAATATTAAATCTCAAATTCCCACTGAAATCTTTTGTTTTCACCTATTGGTTGCATGTTGTCTATAATTTTCTAATTAGTTGCATGTTGATTTCATAGGTAATTTTAAGGATTCAATCTTATCTTCTTATCCCTTTGTGAGTCATGCAAAAACATTTTTACATCTTAGTTTGTAATGTCACAAACTCTTATGTTGATCCTGAGTTACTTAGTACTAATTCATTACTGATACTTGGCATGAACTAATTCCTAGTTTGCTCAACACCTATTACATTCCTCGTTTGTTCGGCACATGTATATTCTATATTTCTCACATCTAAACATTTTTGAATTACTCAGCAGATAAAATTTCCTAGTTTTCTTGGCACACATTACTTTCTTGATTTGCTTGGTTCATGTATGTTTTGTATTGCTCGGCACCAACTATGGGTTGGCACTTATTGAAATTCTGACTCAACATCCATTGTGTACTTCGCATATATAGTGAAAATGGTTAAGTGTGTTGACACTCAATTGTCAAAAATATTCTTTTTGACCAACATAGTGAAGGGTCCAGTTTCATTGATAATTTAGGCCTTTACTGAATATGATTTGGTCAAGTTTTAGTGAAAAAATTATGATGTTTTTTCTTTACAAATACTTGGGAATATACTGATGTTACATGGGTCTAATGCTTTTTTCTAAAGTAATTTTGAGTTTTATTACAATTGTATACAATTTTCCAAGAAGATTAATACAAAGTTGAATTTTCCCCATGTCTATTCTTCCTAAATTTTGTCTCCATTGTTACTACCCAGTCATTCTAATGTTGTGTGAGAAAAGCTTGTCCAATTGAAGGCAATTCACTTAGATTGTATGTCAATTCATTATTGCTATTGATTTAATGAATTAAGTAAATGATCTAGTGAATTTCATAGGGTTTCTAAGGTAATAGGAAGGATGTCTATAAGAATGAATTTCAGTAAGAATTGTTGATAGTATTAGTTGTAATGCAATCAATTAGATATATGAATTGAAGTAGCCTCTAAATCCCAATGAATAAAGCACTGATCTAGTTGATCCAGTCTATAGATAGAGAGATCATGAATAAGCACCAATTCTAAAATCAAAATCAATTTTATTTTACCATTTGAAGAAGTTTCAAAGAGGATCAACACTCATTTACATATGATTTCTGAATCTAAGATAGCTACTATTTTCAAAAATATTTGTAAACTTAAGGAGAATTGTGACCAAATCTACTTATAAGGGAAGTATATCATCTTAAAAAGTCAAGGAAAGGATAAACTATGTATATGTTAGAGATAGGAGATGAGAATCAGAATGAAACTAAAAGGATTCTCATACAATAACATTCATTTGAATCATCCCCTACGTATAACCACCTTGGTTCTATAGGGCCTAGAGAGTAGAAAACTAGGCTTGGTTTTGTTGAAGTTAGGTCCAAATAATATGCATACATAATTGCTAATGGGAAGTATCTAGTCCCTAGATTTGTGAGTATTATTATCTTGGTATTGAGCTTTTGTTGTTTAATAGTTGAAAAAAATGAACAGGGGGCTTAGGTAGAAGCAAGATTTGATTGACATTAAAGAAATTTTCTTGGATGCATTTAGTTTGCCTACTCCAAATGAAACAAAGCCCATAATTGAACAATTGACCAATATAGTGGAAAGGGTTTGTGGCATAGACTTAGATACTAATGTCAAAATATTAGAATGGTCTGAAAGGAAGTTTCAAAACAAAGTAAATGAAAAGATATCCAGTGATATTTCACTAAAACAGGTTGCATTAGCATCAAAGATGGATAGTTTGAAGAAGGTATTAGAGAACATTTTCTCTCTATACACCAAATTGTGTAATCCTACACTCTTCACATAAAAGATAAGGAATCACATCTTGAGTTTGGAGTTGCCAAATGCAGTCATCAGTTGCAAAATTTCCCATGTCTCCAACTCAAAGTTAGAAACTTTTTAGGACCCTCTCACAATCCCAAAGTTAGTTAGCAACATCACAATTAGATGAAGCCAACATTAGGGCTAAATTGATCAACATCCAATCGATGTTGACTCTTCACATTGGAGATTTTAAACAAGGAGCTAGTCTATGCAAAAACACTTATGAAGAAACACCCCAATATTTCTACATTAGAGTACTTAGTACACCTTGCTATCAAGTTGCCCATCCAAATTATGTCTTTGGAGGTAGCTTGTGATAATTGGGTTGTAGCTCTTAAGACTATACTTGAGGTCCATAAAACATTTTTGGAAATATACACTATAAGTGTATAACCCATTGACATTAGTGTCAAAAAGGAGTAAGAGGAATGGGGGAGTAAGAGCAATGGGTGAGAGTGAATGAGCAAGAAAGCAATTAGAGAAAAGAGATATCTGTACCAAAGGGTGAACAAGGAAGGTAGATAAGAGTAATAGAACAAAAAAATGCAAAAATTAGTTGAGCAAGAAAAAAAGAAAGTGTATTAGTTGATACAAATCTACTTAGTAGGAGAAAGATTTTGATATAAAGTATAGTACATAATCGAATCAACAACTCAGGGGAGTTATGAAATTTTGAGATATAAGTCATGTTGCAAAATTTTTATATTTTCAAAATTTGTATAGAAGCCAAAAATATATCAATGTTATGCTCATAGAAATAAGATTATTAATGTATAACCAAGTGTTTTTGACACTCATGTCAAAGGGGGAGATTATTAATCTCAGATTGGTTTTGACAAGTGAGTGTCTATACACTTAAGTCATTTACTTATTGCATGCCAAACAAGTAACATATGTCAAGTACAACTTATAAGTTAGGGCATGCTAAGTAATTAGTGAGTGCCAAGTCACTCATATGCCAAGTCCCTGAAGTTTTGAGCAGATACTATATGCCAAGGGATTCAATTGTCAAGCAAGCAGTGCATGCCAAGTCATTCAGAAGTTGAGTGATAGTATTGAAGTCATAGTTATGTTGGATACAATTGTTAATTGTGTATTGTCTTTGATGTTACACAAATGTCATATCAGCCATTAGATAGAGTCTATCAAGCTCAGATGGTTAGCAAAGAAATTTATAGTTACTACTGAGCATTCCTGAACATTACACAATAAGTTAGCTTTTACCAAGCTCACTCAGTAAGTGAAGAAAAATTAGCTTTTACCAAGCTCACTTGATAAGCAAAG
Organism: Cupressus sempervirens; assembly: GCA_028749045.1. Classification (NCBI taxonomy): domain Eukaryota; kingdom Viridiplantae; phylum Streptophyta; class Pinopsida; order Cupressales; family Cupressaceae; genus Cupressus; species Cupressus sempervirens. The sequence continues at coordinate 118,404,130 of CM053786.1, forward strand.
GAAAGTTAGCTTTTACTGAGCTCACTCAGTAAGTGAAGAAAAGTTAGCTTTTATCGAGCTCACTCGGTAAGCAAAGAAAAGTTAGCTTTTACCAAGCTCACTCAGTAAGCGAAGAAAAATTAACTTTTACTGAGCTCACTCGGTAAACAAAGGAAGGTTAGTTTTTACCTAGTTAACTCAGTCTTTGAAGGAAGTTGCAAGGTTTGTAGTGTTTACCAAGCTCCATTTTGTTAACACTGGGGAAACCATTCTAAGCAGTGGTCACTGAGCTGGGTCGGGCAGTGAAGAATTTTATTGTTCAAAAGAATTAAGTTTAATTGTTTTATGTAGTTGACTGATTTATGTTTTTTAGTTGTTGTAAGTTGTAATTGAGCCAACTTGACAATCTATAAGGTATATATGAAAGGTCAAGTTGTGAATTCAAAAAAAAAAAGAAGAAGAGTGTGGATGCATAAAAGTGTGAATGTATGAATAAGAAAATATATGAGCGAATGTTGAGGAAGAATTAGATATCCCTATGAAGCTCCAAAGTTGCATTCGATCAGTAAAGATCTAGTGAAGCAGAACAAAGATCTGTATTTAGCAAAGATAAGTTGCATATATTTTAGATCACTTCATTGTTTCTTTCTAATCATTGTAACAGTGATTCAAAATCTCTTAACAGAGTTGGTTTGATAGCCATTTTGTAAATCCTGTAACAAGGTGACAATTCAGTTGAATTGTTTTAAAGACCTCTGACAAGGCCACTTCTAATAAGGTGATCAAATCATCTAATAGGGTCACACCTAACAGTGTGTTTTGTAACCTTTAACAAGGTTGGCTCCTAACAGGGCTCACTTCAGAAGAGTGAAAATTGGTAACTAGTTACTTGGTGGTTTTTCTCAAGTTGAGTTTTCACATTAAATCTGGTGTCTCTTGTGTTCATTTTATTTCTTTATGCATGCATGTTATCACTTTAAATGCTAAATAAGTTATCAGAACATCTATCAAGTTTCAAATTTATTTATGAGATTGTCAACAGCTATATTTTAAGACATCTAAGGATCTATGGATTTATTTTTGTGGTAACTGATTCACCCCTCCCCTCTCAGTTATTCCATTTCTATTTCCAACAATTGGTATCAAAGATTTTGGTGCTTGCAGGATAAGATTTCAAAGATCTAAGACAAAGATCAGGATGTCTTACAAAAGGAAAATCCCAAGACTTAACAAAAATAACTTCTCAGCATGGCAAGGACTGATGAGACTTCACCTAACATCTATTGGTGATACAAGACTGAAGTACCTTGATGAAAAATATGTAGAACCAGCTGGTACACTATCTGTCAATGATATTGCTCAAAAGAAGACTCACAACATTATGATGATAGATATAGCATTTTCTCTGAGTTATGAAAAATTTGATGATATGAAGGACTGTAAATCTGCCTTTGAAATGTGGGAAAAGCTGAAAGAGATTTATGGAGGAGATGATAATGTTAGAAGAGCCAAAGCAAAGAGTCTAAGAGGAAAATTTGATCAAATGAGGATGAGAGAGGATGAAAACATTGCAAAATATGTTGAAAGAATTAAAGCATGTGTCCATGCAATCAAAGCTTCTAGAGGAGATATCAGCGAAGAGACAGTTATAAGTAAAGTTCTCAGAACTCTACTTCCCATTTATGCAATCAGAGTTTCTGCAATTCAAGAAAGAAGATGTGAAGAAAATCATAAGATAAATCTAGAGGCTATAGTTGGAAGATTGACTGCATTTGAACTAGACAACTTTGATAACTATGTTCCAGCTTCCAAGAACATTGAATCAACATTTGAAGCCAAACTTTCACTCAAGGAAAAAGGAAAAAAGAAATCTCAGTCAAAAAGTGAAGATGAATCAAACCAAAGTTCAGACAATGATCTTGAAGTAATTGAATCCCTTCTAGCAAGGAAATATTATAGAGGCAGAGGAAAATACAAAAGTAAAGTACCCTAATCTATTTTTCATGTGAAGAAGTTGGTCATATTGCTGCTAGATGTCCAAACAAGTAGAATAAAGATGAAAAGAAAGATAAAAAATGGAATGGCAAGAAAGATTTCAAATCATTCAAGGACAAAGGTAAGAAAACATGTTTTATGGCTAAAGATTGTAATGATTTTAATGATGAAGAAGAAGATGAGATTGTCTATATTGCTGTGAAAGATGAATTTAATAATGATGAAGAAATGGCACTCATTTCTCATATGAGAAAAAATGATACATGGATCATAGATAGTGGTTATTCTCATCACATGACTGGCGACAAAACTAAGTTTGAATACTTTGAAGAGTATGATGGTGGTAGTGTAAGATTTGGTAACAATGAATCTTGTTGTATAAGAGGAAGAGGAAGAATCCCTCTAACCAAAGAACTTATATGTGATAATGCTTATTGGGTAGAAGGACTAAAGCATAATATATTAAGTGTGGCACGGTTACTCAATAATGGAATCAAAGTAGAATTCATGCATGGTAAAACAAGACTGCTGGATGGGAAAGGAAAGCTGATTGGATCAGGTACTCAAACTAAAGGTAACTTGTTCTATCTTGAACTAGGTGAATGTTCATGTTTCATTGCTCAAGCTAAAGAAAGTTGGTTATGGAATAAAAGGTTGTGCCATGCAAACTTTGATAATCTAGTAAAGGTAAGCAAATTCAGGAAAGTAAAAGGCATTCCCAACATAAAGAAACCTAAGGTCAGTCTATGCAAAAATTGTCAAATTGGAAAGATGGAAAAGACTAGTTTTAAAAGTAAAAACTATCATTCTAAAGACATATTAGAAATTGTGCATATTGATTTATGTGGACCCATTGGAATTGAAAGCTATACTAGAGAAAATTTCTTCATTCTTTTTGTTGATGATTACTCAAGAATGATGACAGTCATGTATCTAAGAAATAATTCAAAAGCATTTGAAAAGTTCAAATGGTATTTGGCCAAAGTAGAAAAAGAAATAGGGAAACGATTAAAATGTTTGAGGTTAGACAAAGGTGGACAATTCATTTCACATGAATTCAATAACGTTTGCATTGAAAGAGGAATCAAAAGACAGGTATTAGCCCCTGGAACACCCCAGTAAAATGGAATAGCTGAAAGAAGAAACATATCCATCATGGATTGTGCAAGAACTTTAATGATTGAAAAGAGCATTACTATCAAATACTGGAACGAAGCAATCAACACTGCAATCTATACCTTGAATCGAGTACAGCTGAAGAAAGACTCATTTAAAACCCCCTATGAGTTATGGTATGGCTATAAACCTAATGTAAGTTATCTTAAAGTATTTGGAAGTAAATGTTACATTTTGAAAGAATCTAAAAAATGAAAATTTGATGTAAAAGGTGATGAAGGTATATTCTTTGGATACTTATGCACAAGTAAGGCATATAGATGTTTGAACTTGTTTACTAAAAAAGTCATAGAAAGTGCACATGTGAAAGTTGATGAGTTTGCAGAAAAGACTAAAGAAGAAAGCAAAAGGGAACCAGAAGATTATAAAAGGTTTCTCTTCAGTGAACCTGATATAGTACTAGTTACATCAAAGAATTAGGAAACTTCTACTCCTGAGTCATCTGTAACCGAGTTATAGGAAGTTCAAACTGAGCCACAACAAACCGAGTTAAATTCAGTATCTACTGAGCAAGTATTTACCGAGCAAACATCTACTGAGCAAATATCTACCAAGCCAGAACAGACAGAGCCTGAAGTTGAAATGCAAAAAGATAATAATGAAATCCATTCAAAAGACAAGGAACCTATATTAGCTAAGTATGTCAAGATACATCATTTAGCAGATCAAATCATTGGATATAAATCTGAAGGAACCATGACAAGAAATAAGCTAAAAGGTACTTGTTTACTTGCTGATTTTGAACTTAGGAATATCAAAGATGTATTGGAAAATGATAGCTGGATTGAAGCTATGAATGAAGAAATAGAGCAAATAGACAAAAACAAGACATGGACTCCTGTACCTAGACCTAAAGACAAAAATGTGATTGGAACTAAGTGGGTATTCAAAAACAAGTTGGATGAAGATGGTAACGTATCAAGAAACAAAGCTAGACTAGTATGCAAAGGATATGCTCAAGAAGAAGGAATAGACTATGGAGAAGCTTTTGCTCCTGTTGCAAGATTGGAAGGAGTCAAAACCTTACTAGCATATGCTGCTCACAAGGGATTCAAAGTTTATCAGATGAATGTCAAATCAACATTCCTCAATGGTATACTAGATGAAGAGGTTTACATTGAACAACCTAAAGGTTTTGTTAATTTAGATAAGAAGAACATGGTCTGCAAATTACACAAGGCATTGTATAGTTTGAAACAAGCCCCTAGAGCATGGTATGAAAGATTGCATAAATATCTTATTCAAATTGGTTTTCAAAGAACTAATGATAAAAGTAGCTTGTATATTAAAGAAAGACCAGATAATAAGATTGTCTTAGCAGAAATATTTGTAGATGATACTATTTTCACAGGGAATGATGATCTGTGCAAAGAATTCTCAAAAAAAATGAATAAGGAATTTGAAATGTCTACGCTTGGTGAGATCAAATTCTTTGTTGGTCTTCAAATTAAATAGAATAAAAATGGTATCTACATTACTCAATCAAAGTACATCAAGGAGATATTGAAAAAAATTGGAAAGGAAGATTGTAAACTAGTTGGGACTCCTATGTGTACCAGATTAAAACTTACCAGGAAAGATGAATCAAAAGAAGTAGATCAAACATTGTATAGATCTATGATTGGAAAGTTGCAGTATGTAGTTCATACTAGACCAGATATTGCCCTTGCAGTTGGTATTGTAGCAAGATTTTCAGCAAAACCAAGATAAAATCACTTGATGGAAATCAAAAGAATAATGAGATATTTGAAAGGAACTGAAGAGTATGGTTTATGGTATAATTTTGGAGGAAATTTGGATTTGAAAATATTTACTGGTATTGATTGGGCAGGAAACCTTGATGACAAAAAAAGTACAAGTGGAGGTGCATTCTTTCTTGGAAAAAGGTTGGTTTCTTAGACAAGCAAAAAGTAGAATTGTACATCTCAATCAATAGAAGAGGCAAAGTATGTTGTTGTAGCAGTAAACTATTCTAATATTATCTGGTTTAAATAGTTTTTGGAAGGCATGAAGATGGAAATCAAAGAACCAGTTGTTATGTTCTATGATAATACAAGTGCAATCAACATATTTAAGAATCTAGTGATGCATTCCAAAACCAAGCATGTTGCAATAAAATATCATTTTGTCAGAGAATTGGTGCAAGATAAGGAGATTAGATTGGAATATATTCATACAAAGGACCAAATTGCTAACATATTCACAAAACCATTACTTAAGGATGCATTCTTGTATCTAAGATGTAAGTTAGGGGTCACTCCCTTATCTAAAGTTCACTAAAATAAAGTTTTAGTGATGCATCAACTCATACCAAATTGAAGATCTATCAGTTGATGCAGCATAACCAAGAAACATTGCATATGAATCATTACTAAAGGTACACTGAAATTCATTTGAGTTTGAGTTGTCTTTGGCATGTGTTTTTAAAGAGGGAGAGTTTATTACTGTCATATCTCTTTGAAATTTTTTTAGAGTTTTCTATGCAATTTTTTCACAGAAGGAGATTACTATAAGAGGGAGAGTTTTCTATCTTAGAGGGAGAATTGTTATATTGACATGTTGTGTTGCAATATAAGTGAAAGACTTGTTTTCAAATTTCATTTTTGCTATGACATGTTGTGTTGCTATCAATGCCAAAGAGGGAGATTGTTGGATACAATTGTTAATTGTGTATTGTCTTTGATGTTACCCAAATGTCATATTAGCCATCAGACAGAGTCTACCGAGCTCAGGACGTTAGCAAAGCAATTTATAGTGACTACCGAGCATTCCTGAACATTACACAATAAGTTAGCTTTTACCGAGCTCACTCGGTAAGCGAAAAAAATTTAGCTTTTACCAAGCTCACTCAGTAAGCGAAGGAAAGTAAGCTTTTACCGAGCTCACTCAGTAAACGAAGAAAAGTTAGCTTTTACCGAGCTTACTTGGTAAGCAAAGGAAAGTTAGCTTTTACTGAGCTCACTCGGTAAAAAAAGGAAGGTCATTTTTTACTGAGTTAACTCAGTCTCTGAAGGAAGTTGCAAGGTTTTTAGTGTTTAGCAAGATCCATTTGGTTAACACTAGGGAAACCATTCTGAGCAGTGGTCACTAAGCTGGGTCGGGCAGTGAAGAATTTTATTGTTCTAAAGAATTAAGTTTAATTATTTTATGCAGCTGATTGATTTATGTTTTTCAGTTGTTGTAACTTGTAATTGAGCTAACTTGACAATCTATATGGTATATAGGAAAGGTCAAGTTTTGAATTCAAAAAAAGAAGAAGAAGAGTGTGGATGCATAAAAATGTGAATGTATGAATAAGAAAATATATGAACGAATGTTGAGGAAGGATTAGATATCCCTATGAAGCTATAAAGTTGCATTCGATCAATGAGCATCTAGTGAAGTAGAATAGAGATCTGTATTCAGTAAAGATAAGTTGCATATATTTTAGATCACTTCATTGTTGCTTTCTAATCATTGTAACAGTGATTCAAAATCTCTTAATAGAGTTGGTTTGATAGCCATTTTGTAAATCCTCTAACAAGGTGACAATTTAGTTCAATTGTTTTAAAGACCTCTAACGTGGCCACTTCTAACAAGGTGATCAAATCATCTAATAGGGTCACACCTAACAGTGTGTTTTGTAACCTTTAATAGGGTTGGCTCCTAACAGAGCTCACTTCAGAAGAGTGAAAATTGGTAACTAGTTACTTTGTGGTTTATCCCAAATTGAGTTCCCACGTTAAATTTGGTGTCTCTTGTGTTCATGTTATTTCTTTATGCATGCATCTCATCACTTTAAATGCTAAATAAGTTATCAGAACATCTATCAAGTTTTGGATTTATTTGTGAGATTGTCAGCAGCTATATTTTAAGACATCTAAGGATCTTTGGATTTATTTTTGTGGTAACCGATTCACCCCTCCCCTCTTAGTTACTCCATCTCTATTTCCAACAAGTTAGTGCTAAGGACTAGGGACATTAGATGCTGAGTAACATGATGTTTTCATGGTTTTTTTTATTTCCACAAACTACTATGTCAACCATTTTTGGGCTAACTTAAGGATTAATTTATGATATTTTGTTGATAAGGATGAATATCAAGTGGGAATCCCTATGTATTGCATGCATCCAATAAGGTAAAAGGAAGGTTTGAGTAGTAATATGGGTGAATCACATCCATTGGTTCATACCTAACCCTAATTTTTTAAAGAGAGAGAATCAATGAATGATCAAAGAGTGAGAAGAAGAGTTTGAATTTCCAAATAGGACATTAATGGTGACCAAGGAATTATGATCTAAATTGCATTGCATAATCAATTAAAGGTGAATGAAGGAAGGAAATAATGGACAACAAAGAGACATTTAATCAAGAAGAATCAAGTTTACAATTGTATAGAGGTGATCTGACATCAAGCAAGAGAGTGCTAATCATAGGATCATTGCTGAGACATTTTAATCTGTGAATTAGACAAATCTATTAACAAAGTAGTCCTAACAAGCTATATTGAAATCCTCTAACATGGTTCTTATTTAATTGTGAGTTAAAATATTTTAACTAGGCACACTTCTAGAAGGGTGTTGAAATCCTTTAATAGGGTAAGACCTAAGAGTGTTTGTATGCCTTTAATAGAGTAGACCTTTCACAGTGTAGATCTCATGTATCATGTCTAACATTTTAACCTTCATTAGATACACTTTATTGTTGTAGTAGTGAAGATTTTTTGGTGTCATCCCCACCCCAATTTTTGTTGACATTATAGTCAATTTTATTTATTAGTGACATACATACTTAATCACATGATTAGTAGCTACCAAGTTTATCTTGCATTTTATAGTGTTAACTAAGTAATTAAGGTACTACCAAGTTCTACAGTTGCTACTAAGTTCCATAAATAATATTTAGTGTGTATCGATAAGTATCTACCAAATGGGTGATTATCAGTGTAAACAGAGCTTCATAGTGTTTACCAACTTTATTTAGTGCAAACCAAGTTTTCTAGTGTTTATTGACTTCACAGCTTTAGTAATGTGAATCTAGTATTGACCGAGCTATGTAGCATCAACCAAGTGGTTTAGTTTATACCAAGCTCATAGTAATAGTGTTGATGGAGCTATGTAATGTTAACCAAGTGATTAAGTTTATAGGCCAAGTTTTGCAGTGTTCACTAAGTCCTTAGTATAGACCAAGTTTCAACTTCTTGGAATTGATTAGTATGAGTTTAGCTTCTATGTCTACTGAGTGATGATGTGAGCATTGACAATGGTTGTCAAGTGTCAAAACTTCACCTAGTTTGTCTTTAGAACCCGAGTACCTATAGTTGGGTTGACTTTGTGTATCTTGGTAAAACTTGTATTATAGTTGACTTTGGTGAATTGCAAATTGGATTGGTATATATGTAATGTATTGGATCACATCCAATGCATGAAGAATGGTATGATAGAAAGATATATATAATAAGAAGAAGTGAAAAAACTACAAGCAGTATAAGGAGAAAAAAGATTTATCCATCACAACAAGGTGATCATTACACTCCAAAGGAATCTCATTCAAAAAATCAAAGTTGTAGATCAAAGATCAGCCATTGGTTCGTCCTAATAGGTGGAACAGTTAAATCCTTTCACAAGGTGGACCTAACAATCTTTTGTAAATCTTTATTGAGTGCATACTTCACTATATGTTTGTAAATCCTTTTGCGAGGTGGACATAGCAATCCTCATTGCTCCTAATAGGGTAGATCTTCGAAAGTAATCATTATAAGCCTTAACAGGAAAACTTTATATTGTAGTACTAAAGCTTATGGGTATCATCCCCACCCTAGTTTTACTTTCTATTTGGAAGGTTTATGGGTTACCATATTGTGTGTCAAAGTGTTATGAATGTTTTAATGCTTTTAGTTTTTCATGCATGCAATTAGATTAGAATAAATATGAAGGATTAATTGGTGAAATAAGATTAATTTTTATTGGTTACTGATTGACCCCTCCCCTCTTAGTAACCTAGGCTATCTTATATTTGCAATAGTTTTAACTTCTCATTGCAAGGATTCTGGGTAATCATATCTTGTGTCATATATGTGTGAATGCTTACTTGTTTACATAATTTAAATGTATATGCTTTACATGGTATTTCATTTTACTTATTGAATTGTGAGATTGATGTGTGGTGAATGTTTTATTAGTTAAAGTTTAAAGCAATCGTCCATTTTAGGGTTAGGTCAGATTCATTCAATCTACCCATCTATCTATTGGATTCCCTCTAGAAAATTCCTTTATAATCCTCTTTGAATTTGTTTCAAAATAGTTTATCTTGAATTCTATTCCACCAACTCATCATAGCTATATTCCCCACAATTCAAGAAATCAACTTTTTTTACTTAGATTCATTAAATCTTTGATCTAACTCATTTTAATATCACACGGTAATAACACTATGTTTTCTTTGTAAACACTATATTCTAATGCTTGGCCAACACTAGGTTGCTCAACATGTACTAAGGAATTACTAGTGCTTGACACATACTAAACTTTCTTCACTTGACACCAATTAGATTTATCTTTGCTTACCACATAGTAAACTTATTGCTTGACTTCCACTAATTTTTTTCTCTATTTGCATTGATTTTCTCAAGTATCATTTCATTATAGCCTTAAGTAGATAAAAAATACACTATAAAATCAATTTATTGCTTGGTCTTAATGCTCCTTTTATACCCCATATAACCCAACCTTTTTCTAGATTTTGTTGTTATCGTTTCTTATCAAATCCTCTACATCAATTAATCAAATGATAGAATTCAGACCAAAGTAAGAAATTATCTCCCAAAAAAGTAGTAGGTTTGACATTAGTGAGAAAATAAGGATTGTTCCATGTAAGTTTTCATCAATCTTCTTCTCTTCAACAATCACCTTTCATCAACTAAGATAATTAATATTTTATAATTATAGAACATTGTTGGCTCATAGTCTTTATAAATTCTCACACGTGTGACTCTGGACCTTTCAAACACATTGATATCATCATCATATTTTCTATTGTAACCATGTTACTTTTAATATGATGATTCTAACTCTATTAGGATATATAATACAAGCATTAAAAATTTCCTCTAAAGAACTTTGTTTATATATAGCTAAAATCAAGTATATATTATATATGAATTTGAATTACATCATGCACACTGACCCATGCCATTAGGACATATGTAGAAAACATCCTTAACCACACTTTTAAATTTCACATCAAACTTCTATTCATATGACCTTGATCTTTGTTTGCTACTTTGCTACTCTTCATAGAAACCATACTATTGGAAGTCTTTAGAATTAATGAGAGGGGAGATGAATCAATTATCTAAGGTCCAGATATACAAATAATTTTTTTTGTTGATAAGTACAACTTATTCTTATGCATGAATTGATCATTCAATATCTAAAAAATATGCATATTTCTGTCTTATGTCAAAATAACTTTGAAGAAATGTAAACATGCAATAACACAAAATCAATCACACATTTTGACACAATGATCTTATGTGGAAGCTCAATTTTGGAAAAACCACTAGTAGCATGCTACCAATTTTTACTCTTCTAAATTGATCTCTCTAAGGAGCCAAACATGTTAAAGGTTACAATACACACTGTTAAACATGACTTGATTAAAGGTTTTCAATCACCTTGCTAGGAGTGAACCTTGTTAGAGGAGTTTAGAATATTACAAGGCTTGTGAATCACAAGGCTTGTGAGTCTTAAAATTAATAGTGTCATTAGGATTGTAGGTGTCATACAATGATTAATATTAGTTCAAGCTAAGAAGGTTTTGATTTTTCATCCCTAGCATTGCTCAAGTTGAAAATCAATGGACATCACATAGCCATTGTGAAGAGATGCTCAATCTTTAAGAGATGTGACAATGAAAGGAAAGGACATGTTTCCTGGTTGGCCTCAACTTATAAGAAAGGTGATTTTTTATACATCCTTGATTTTGCCAAGATCAATGATTGTCACATTATCACATTGAGAAGGTGCTTGTCATTTAACAAATGTGAGGAAGCAACTGAGTACCACATGTTTTTATGGGCCAAGAAAAGAAAGGAATGTGGATTCTCCATAGTCGTTAGATCACGAGTTAATCTATGGTTGTCATATTTTCACTATTGCAAGATGCAATAAATCTAGCTAATGCAACAACCCGCCCAAGTGATGTATGTCCCTTGTGGGCCCAACAATATGAAATACTAACAAAGGATCTCTACCATGTGATGCTTGATAGATTAATTAATGTAGCATTCTCTCAAGGGGAACAAAATTTTTTTTAAGGAAAAGTGAAAATGTAATACACGAAAATATGTCCTGGATGCGCCCAATGTACAAAAAAACAACAAATGAAATAAGATTAATTAATATTATTTGAAGCAAGATAGATCCATGGCCCTCACTTTGGCACTTTTTAGAATACCAAGGTTTTGAACCAAAGTGACAAAGTGAGAGTCCAACATATGTCTAAGGTGTTATGATCAACATAGCAAGGGTACATGGACATGATGTGTCAAAATGAAATTGGTTTGACACTCACATAAATAGGTTAAATAATGAGTTGACAATAAATTTCAAGTGAGAAAGTTTAGTCTAGTATGAATCAACTATCTTTTAAATTTTCCTTGCGATGTATGTATACTCATTTGTTGCAAGACATTCATGGCAAAGAAAATTCTTCTCATGTGAATGAAATTTGAAATACAATGTGCAAATTGTCTCTTATGTTGTAAATGCACGATTGACTAATAGAACTAAAGGTTTCAAAATTCAATGCAATCACATTGTAGATTATTGTGACCTTCAAAGAGAATTATTTGTGACCAAGAATCTGTGAAAATATATTAGTAATTATTTAACCCTATCTCTAAAAAGGCTTTTTCTATTGAAGTTTTAAGAAATTTTGAAAAATTCCTCCTCAAAGAGATTTCCCTAGATAGGTGGATTACAAGCATAGAAATGTTAACGATGATTTCTTGGAATAAGTAACTACCTCAAAAAATGAAACAACAAAAGGCATAGAGTTAATTCCCAAAAGCCCTAGGTTAAAAATAGATGCGAGTTTTTATGATAAAAGGAATTTGTTGAGAGATGTGCAGGCATCCATGGGTAGCTAGAGTTATTTAAGAAGTGGTTCTCCAAAAGAAAAACATGAGACATCCCAATATAATGTTTGGGAATTCGATATAGGGAAGCTTGTTGTATCTTGGGTATTCATAGATTTAGACTTTCTGGCCATGATGGAGAAAAGATATAACCCCATGCTACGATTGATACACAATCATTATGGGGATGGTCTATTCAAGGTGAAAATAGAGGTAATTAGGGAGGTTTTTATGCTAAACCCTAACATTTCCCTATATGAAGAGATATATTCTACAAAGTTGCATGTCGATTGTCATGCAAAGAAGATTTTTTTCAAAAGTGGGTCCAGGTAAGAGCATTTTTCTAAGGTTAAAAATTTAACACTAGTCACATCATCTACCCTAAAGACTTTTTTGAAGAAATATTCCAATCCTAGAGTATAGGTGTAGAACCAGAATCAGTATGCAAAGAACATTAACAAATGAAGTAAACATTCACAAACCAAAAACTAAATTCACAAATATGCTTAGACTAAGAAAGAAAATAAGGAGTGCAAACCTCACAAGAGAAAACACTCCATGCTTTCTTGATTCTGTAGATGTGTCCTTTTGTTGTGGATGTATGCTCAAGATGCTCAAAAGCTGCTTCAATGGAGATGGGTACTGGCAAATTGGTAGCTTTGTGAGCTCTCAATTTGGCATTATAAGGGTATGGTTGATGGCTTTGGTTCTCAAAATAGCATGGTAACTTTAGCTCAAAGATTGTTGATGAAATGGCTTGGGATGGGATTCAATTTATAGGCTAAGGGGTAGAGGGATGGAGGGCTTAGATGCAAGGATGGATGAAGGCTTAAGGAGGGCTAAGATGCACTCAAAGGGGAGCACATGGATTGTGCTTGTTTAGCACCAATGGGAAGGTGACACTTGTCACAAGGAGGATGAGTGTGAGAGGGTAGGGTTAAGGGTTGGTTAAGGGCATGATGAGTGGGGTTGAGTATGTAAGAGGGATGTAAGAGGAATGAGTGTGGAAGAGGGAAGAGTGTGGAAGATGGGTGTAAGAGTCATGAGTGGGCTTGTAAGAGTCTTTATGTTTTGTAAGAGCACTCATGACTTAGTGGTTGGGTTTTTTTTGAGGGGAGACTTTGGTTTGGATTAGGAAAGTCTTAAACTTGTTTAAGGAATGTGACAACATTAGGGGTGGATTAGGCTTGGGTTTAGGATTAGATTAGGGATGTTAGAGATGTGCAAGTGGATGGCATTAATGAGGGTGGGTGAGTTAGTGGCTAAGCTTGGTTAGTATGGGTGGATGGGGTGGATTAGGCTAAATGGAGGATTAGAGATAGGTTAGGGTTTTTTTGAATTTGAGGATTTCATTTATCAAATAGATTTATTTAATAAATGGGGATTTTTGGAATTAGATAGGAGAAAAGGATTTAATTGATAAATAATAGATTATTTGATTTATCAATTAGGACTATAGATGATTAATTAAATTAATCAACTAGGGGATGACAAAGGATTAATTAAATAAGAATTTAATTAATGATGCCTTTAGAGATAACTAAATAGGATTACTAAAGCGATGTAATCAAATTTAGGTGTCTACAATAGGTATTGTATGTCTCTCTATAAAAAAATTTTTATAGATGAGAAAGAACATATCCCAATGCTTATGATGTATATGATAGCTCAAATTTTATAGCATGGAATGAATTCAATTTTTTAGTTTTCTTCCTATTTAGTTGAAGAAATCCATAATGAGCTAATTGGAATAAGCAAGGGAAAATTTGATAATCCTTTTGGTTGGTATTCTATGATCTTGTATACATGCCTATTCAAGGGTGTTTCTCTATTTGAAAATGAAATGGTTTTGGAAAATTAAAGAAAGGATGAAAAATTCTCTATAAAACTATTGAGTATTCACATGACATGGGAAGTCATAGAAGCCATTTTTCACAGGTTTGATTGATATTTTGCATCAAAGATGAGGGATCTTTTGGTTCAAGACAATCCTTGACTTCTAAATCCCTTATTGCAGTTGATCAGACTAAAAAAAACATGCTACAGGTTTAAAGGTGAGGCAAAATTGGGGGGGCATAATACCTTACTATATTTCTCTTATTTTCAAAGTTTATGGTTTTAAGGGATAAGCTTATGTTCTACCTTACCAAATCCCTCTCAATGTAGGTGTTTCTGAATTCCCAAGGTAGGTAGGAGGATTAGAGAAAAGAGAATTAGTTGGAAGGTCTAGAGGAATAAATTTCCAAGCTTTCTAGTAGCCCATCAATTTATAATAAAAAAAGGTGGATGAAAAAACCTCAATAAGTTCTTGGATAGGTATCAAAAGACCCAATAACATCCTAAGTTTACAGATCCCAAATAATTTTATGAGATGTTTAAAGAAAGAACTAATGCTAGGAGTTATAATCATGTTTTCTATTATCCTAAAGATATTATAAGGAATAAATTCTCTTTGCATAGAGAAGAGGTTAAAAAATTAAATGGTGATCTTTTATCAAAGTTCTTCAATTCATTAATGCTCTAGATAATATGTATGATCCATTGAAGGACACAATTTTTTTGTTAGATAAGATTAAAAAATTAATGTCATATTTTTGTAGCAATCAAGGAAGAATTGAATGAGAAGGGAGATGTATTGATAAAAACATATCTAGGTGAAGAAAAGAAGGTAGAGAAGAGATTACCAATTAAATCTATCACAAATCAAGGACAATACACCGTCCAAAGAAGTACTAGATATACTATTGCAAGAAATAAAGAGGCCCACCCCATGCCAACTTACCAAAGGAAAAATTATGAAAGCTCCCCTTTATAACCATTTGCAAAGAGGCAAAAATTAGAGGTAGAAATTTCATCAAGGATGGTGTAGTACTCACCTTCTTAGACTCCTATGTACTTTTATAGTGAAGATACATTGAGGGAGAAACTAAGGGAAATGAGAGCCAAGATGATGTTTTGATAACAATATCAAAATTGGAAGAAGGAATTCCCCAAGAACCCCCAATGCCAATTTTGGAGTTTACGGTTGAGGATTTCAACAGGACAGAGATGGATCCTATTATAGAAGTGACCTCTAACAAATTTGTTTCTGATGATGATTTTTTTAAGTCTAGGATATTCATTCATTTTTTGTGGAGAATCAATATTTCAAATTTTGAGGCCAAATATAAGAAAATAAAAGTAGAAAAACCTAACACAAAGGAATATGTAATTTAGAAGGAAGTAAAGAATGAAATGATGCAAAATTTTGAATAAATAATTCTATACACTAAGAGAAAATTGTGAAAGTATGTTGGCATCTTGGTACTCCCCAAGTGGGGTATTTCTAATGCCATGGAATTTTAGGCCTTAGGAAGGAAAAAGAAACCAAGTTCACAAGAGAGGAGGAAGTTAAAGAGGCCCATAAAGGATTGAAAAATAGTGGAGACCACCAAGGAAATGTGATATGGTTGATTCAAAAGAGGAGTGAGTCCAAGCTCTAGGAAATTTTAGATTCAAAACATAAATGGAGCTTGATGGTATATAGAGTGCCATAAAATGATAATGAAAATTCATCCCTAATGAGTAGAGAAGTAGGTGATTTCAATGTGGATTTTTCTAGAAAAGATAAGTAGAAATTCATTGATTTGAACACCAAATTTGAATTTTTTTTGGAAGCATATGATGAGAGGGGTAGAAAAATTAGTGAAATGGAAAGAATTCTTGCCAATTTTGAAAATCTTTAAGAGAAAAGGAAAATGGTCAAAGAACCAAACCAAGCCATGATTTTAGTATCCCCTACTCAACCTCCTCCTACTTGACCCATTATTGATATCCGACATAGCACTTGGCATCAAGATTTATGTACCACAGAAGAGTTGGATGAGGAAAAGGCCAAACTTAGGGCTGCTCAAGCCAAAGCATCATAGAAGTATAAAGATAAAATCTGAGATGATATTATGTTTCTAGCTGGTCATGTTAACTGACTCATGTTCCACTTTGAAATGTCTAAATTCATAGAAATATGGGTTGAATTCAAAAGGAATGCACTTGTTTTAAGACAAATTTTGTATAAGTGGATCAATAGAGAATACAATATAATTGATTAGTGTGTCAATATTATTGATAAAACTGACACAAATACTTTGGTTGAAAAAATATATGATCAAACCACTGACCTCTTTGATTTTGATACAGCAAGGGGTATTTTTATAGAATTATGATGCTATATTTTTCTAGATATGCAAGTAAGAGTTTTCATCTCTTTCACCATGTTTTAAGCAAACCAATTAATTTCAAATCAAAATAAATATGGGGAAATGAGTTGAAATAAATTATGAGCTCAAGAATGAATGATGTAATAAATAAGGAAGATAATATTTGGTTTTCTAGAATAGTAGAGGAAATAGTCAATATCAAAATATTCTTTGATTCCTTTTAGCCAGAGTTTGAAGAACTAAAGAAAATAGGTGAGGGCATACTGGCCAAAGACAAAGAAATACTCAACTATAATTTTATTTGATGACTCAATATGTAATGAATGTGAAAATAAATATGCATCAATAGTAGAATATTTATAGGTGGCACCAAAATATTTCTCACAAGAAAAGAAAAATGACAAAGAAAGAGAAAAATTTAGTTGACAAAGGCACTCAAGAAATGCCTAGGGAAATGGGAGTGGTCCCATAACCTATGCAAATAGCTGAGGATAAAGTACTAGAGGTTACTATGGAGCATAAAGAAGAAAAAATTGAAGAATTATTTTGTTAAAAATATAGAAGGAGGAACTAAGAGGGTGAGTGAATTAGTTACCACTAAAATAAATCCTAGATCCCTTAGATGTCAACAATAAAGTTTAGATTGAGAAAATTGATTGCTGCTAATGTTGGGTAAACAATAAGAAATTGTTGTAACTTGGTAAATGCATAGCGAATTACTTTTAGCACATATTAAGACATTATCAATAACTAACTTACAAAAATAAGAGAAATAACATGAACACACAAGACACTAGGATTTAACGTGGAAACCCAATTTGGGAAAAACTACCAATGTAACTAGCTACTATTTTTCACTCCTCTAAAATAAGCCTTGTTAAGAGCTAGCCCTATTGAAGGTTACAAAATAGACTATTAGGTGTAACCCTATTAGAGGAACTAATCACCCTACTAGGAGTGGCCTTGCAAGATTTCTTAAAATAATTCAATGGAATTTCCACCTTGTTAGAAGAATTACAACTGGCTACTAAACAAACTCTGTTAAGAGATTTTAGATCACTACTACAATGGTTAGAGAGTAACAATGAAATGACCTGATTGCGATGCAACTAAATTGTTGAATCTAGATCTCTTTTCTACTTAAACTTGATCCTTCTTGATCAAATATTACTTGTCTTCTCCACAAGGATACCTACTTGTCCTTAAAGTTTTCTTCCTCTCTTTTCTTTTCAATTCAATCAACACACTTGCACACACACTAGAAATCTCAACTTGACCTTTTATTTATAGCTTCCAAATTGTCAAGTTGGCCTAAATTCAAAGTATGATAACTAATATTCATCATTATAGTTGGCAAGAATAAAGAGTAATTAAGCTTCATATGCTAAAATAAGAAAAATCCTTCATAAGCTGACCCTTCTCAGTAGAAACTAACTTTGGAATGATTTGTTGTGTTAACCAATAGAAGCTTGGTTAACACTATGAACTTGCAAAAATCCTTTGGCAACTAATTGAACTCAGTGAATATTAACTATGTCCAACTTTCCCTTCATTAACTGAGTGAGCTTGGTTAACACTCTTTTCTGCCTATATTCCTTTGACACCTAAGTGAGCTTGGTAGATACTTTCATCTATTTAGAGTAAACTTGTGAACACTCGATAGATAAAGAAAACTATCTTCATTGACCAAGTGAGCTCGGTAAGCATTGTCTGTCAATTGATATGACATTTGTGTAACATCAAAGACACCACACAATTAATTAATTGAATCCAACTATCCCCCTCTTTGGCATTGACGGCAACAAAACACATCATAGCATAATGAAATTTGAGAATAAGACTCCCTTTGATAGAAATTTTCTCCCTCTTTGATTTTACACAAGAACTTCTTTATGTTGTATTGTACCTTTGTGAAAGAATGACATTAATTCTTTTCAAACTTCTTCCTCTAATTTTTTTAAGAAAGATAAAGATATGATAGTAAACTTCTCCCTCTTTGACAAAACATGCCAAATTTGTATCAATGTACCTTAAGTATTGATTCATATGCAATATTCTCTTGATTATGATGCATCAACTGAATGATCTTTTACTTGGCTCTTGTTTCTACATAACTAAACTTTATTTAGTGAGCTTTAGATAGGGGAATGACCCCTAGTTTACTTCTTAGCTACAATAATGCATCTTTAGGTAATGGCTTGGTGAATATGTCTACAATTTTTTCTTTTGTATGGACATATTCCAATCTAATTTCTTTGTCCTACACCAGTTCTCTGACAAAGTGATATTTTGTAGCAATGTGCTTTGTTCTAGAATGCATCACTAGGTTCTTTGATATGCTAATTGCACTAGTGTTATCACAATACATGACTATTGGCTCTTTGATTTAAACCTTCATTCCTTCCAACAAATGTCTGAACCAAACAATGTTAGAAAATTTTACTATTGCTGCCACATACTCTACTTCTACTATGGATTGGGATGTGGAGTTTTGCTTCTTGCTTGTCAAAGACACTAGCCTTTTACCAAGAAAGAAAGCTCCACCACTAGTGCTTTTTCTATCATCAAGATTTTGTGCCCAATCAACATTAGTAAATACCTTTAGGTCTAGGCTTCCTCCAAGTTTGTACCATAAACCATAGTCTTTAGTACCTTTCAAATATCTCAAGATTCTTTTGATTGCCATCACATGGTTTTCTCTAGGTTTAATTGAGAATCATGCCACTATCCCAACCAGTAAGGCAATATCAAGCCTTGTCTGAAGTACATACTATAATTTTCAAATCATTTATCTATATTAGTTCTAATATACTTCGTTGGAGTCACCATCTTTGGTAAGCTTGAGTCTAGTACAAATAGGGGTACCAACTAGTTTTGAATCTTCCATTCCAAACTTCTTGAATATCTCTTTTATGTACTTGGATTGAGTGATATAGATACCATTTTTGTTCTATTGTATCTACAATCCAACAAAGAATTTTATTTCACCAAAAATGGATATCTCAAACTCTTTGTTCATTTGTTCTAAAAATGCTCTACATAGGTCATCATTTCCTATAAATAAAGTATCATCCATAAATATCTCTGCCAACACAATTTTGTTATTTGGTCCTTCCTTGATGTACATACTACTATTATCATTTGTTCTCTAAAATCCAATCTATATCAAGTAGTTATGTTTTCCTTCATACCAAGCTCTAGGAGCTTTTTTGAGACCATACAGTGCTTTGTGTAATTTGTAGACCATGTCCCTTTTGTCAAGATCAACAAAACCTTTTGGTTATTCAATGTATACTTCTTTATCAAGAATTCCATTCAAGAATGTAGAGTTAACATCCATTTGATATACTTTGAATCCTCTATAAGCTACATATGTATGTAGGGTCCTAAAACCTTCTAATCTTGCAATAGAGGCAAAAGTCTCACTATAATCTAGCTTTGTTTCTTGATACTTGTCCATCTTCATTTAGCTTATTTATAAATACCCATTTTGTTCCAATCACATTTTTATCTTTAAGCCTAGGAACAAGATTCTATGTTTTGTTCTTTTCTATCTATTGTATTTCTTCGTTCATTGCCTCAATCCAACTTTCATTTTTTAGAGCATCCTTAATACTTCTAGGTTCAAAATGAGCAACTAAACATGTACCTTTTAATTTTCTTCTTGTCATAGTACCTTTTGATTTATCCTCAATTATCAGGTGAATGATGCCTTCTAATGTACTTGGCCAATATAGGCTCTTTTCCTTTGGAATGAATTGCACTGTCTTCATTTTGAGTTTTAACTTTAGGCTTGGGTCATTCAGACTCAGTAGGTATTAACTTAGTAGCTTTAGAATGTGACTTGGTTTGTACTTCATGCAACTCAGTAACTATGGAGGACTCAGTAGGTGAAGTCTCCTTATTGTTAGATATGCCTAGCAATGTATCAAGTTCAAAGTAAAAAAATCTTTTGTAATCTTCTTGTTCCTTTTTGCTTTCTTCTTTAGTCTTTTCTACAAACTCATCAATTCTCACATGTGCACTTTCTATGATTTTATGTGTAGAAAAATCAAACATTTTTATGCCTTACTTCTGTAGGAATATTCTAAGAATATGCCTTCATCACCTTTCACATCAAAATTTCCTTTTCTAGACTCTTTCAAGATATAACATTTATTGCCAAATACTTCTAGGTAAATTACATTGGGTTTGTAGCCATACCATAATTCATAGGGTATTTTTTCTAAGTGCTTCTTCAACTATACTCAGCTTAAAGTATGAACCACAATGTTGATGGCTTCCATCAAGTATTTGATAGCAACATTCTTTTCAATCATTAGAGTCCTTGCACAATCCATAATGGATCTATTTCTTCTTTTAGTTATTCCATTCTACTCAGGAGTGCCAAGGGCTAATTACTTTCCTTTTGATTCCTCTTTCAATGCACAAGTTATTGAATTCATTGGAGATGAATTCATCGTCTCTGTCTAATCTTAAGAGTTTCAATCTTTTTCTTGTTTCTTTTTCTACTCTTGCCAGATACCATTTGAATTTCTCAAATGCTTCTAACTTTTCTCTAATATACATAATAGTCATCATTCTAGAGTAGTCATCAACAAAAAGAATTAAAAAAATTTCTCCACTATAACTTTCTACTCCAATAGGTCCACATAAGTCAGTATGCACAATTTCCAAGACATCTTCAGATTGATAGTTTTTGCTCTTAAAAATAGTATTTCCCATTTTTTCAATCTAACAATTTTTGCATAAACCAACATTTGGTTTCTTCAAACTAGGAATACCTCTTACTTTTTTGAATTTTCTTATCTTGACCATATTACTAAAGTTTACATGACATAGTCTTCTATGCCATAACCAAATTTCTTTCATTTGAGAAATAAAACATGAGGAATTACCAAGATCAAGATAAAATAAGTTACCTCTTGTTTGTTCTCCTGATCTAATAAAATTCCCCTTTTCATCCAATAGTCTTGCCTTGCCATGCATGAATTCTACCTTGAATCCAACGTTGATTAGTTGTGCCACACTTAGTAGGTTATATTTCAGTCCTTCAACCAAATAGGCATTGTCACATACAAGTTCATTGGTTAATGAGATGTGACTTTTCCCTTTTATGCAACAAGGTTCATTGTTTCCAAACCCTACACTACCTCCATCATAGTGTTCAAAGTGTTCAAATTTTGTTTTATGTCCAGTCATATGATGTGAACATCTACTATCTATGATCCATGTATCATTTTTACAAACATTATAGATAAGTTCCATCTTATCTTCTTCTTCATCGGATTCATCTTTTGTACCAATGCACACTGTTTCATCTTCATTGTTATCAGAATATTTAGCCATAAAACAAGTCTTCTTACTTTTGTCTTTGCAAGATTTTTGACTTTTGGATTCTTTCTTGCCTTTGACTTGTGGCTCTTCTTCTCATCCTTCCTTTCTTTGTTTGGACACCTGGCAACAATATGACCAATTTCCTCACATGAAAAATAGATTAAAAGAATTTTACCTTTTTTCTTTCCTCTACCTCTAGAATATTTCTTTGCAAGTAAAGCTTCAATATCACTATCAAAACTTTCCTCTATTTCCTCTTCACTTTCTAATATATTGTCCTTTATTTTCTTTCCTTTTTATTTGAGTGAAAGTTTAGCTTCACATAGAAACTCAACAATTTTGGAAGTTAGAACATAATTGTCAAAGTTGTCTACCTCATAAGCTGTCAATCTTCCTACTAAGGCATCCAAGCCTAGCTTGCTAATTGAATCACACCCCTTTTCTTGAATTGCAGACACTTTGATTGCATAGATGGGAAGAAAAGTTCTAAGAACTTTACTTACAATATTTTCTTCCTTGATTTCTCCTCCACAAGCTCTAATTGCACTAACACTAGCTTTAATTCTTTCGACATATTTGGCAACATTTTCATCTTCTCTTATTTTCATCTAATCAAACTATCCTGTAAGGCTTTCTACTTTGGTTCTCCTTACATTATCATCACCACCAAAGATATCCTTTAGCTTGTTCCACATATCAAGAGTATTTTTATAGTCTTTGATCTCATGAAATTTATCATAGCTGAGAGCAGATGCAATATCAATCATAATGATTTTATGGTTCTTTTTCTCAGCAAGATCTCCAATAGATAATGTACTAGTAGGAGTTTTATATTATTCATCAAGTTATTTATAACCTAAATCACTAATGGTGGCTAAATGAAGTCTCACGAGTCCTTGCCATGCTAAAAAGTTGTCTTTGTTTACCTTTGGAATCACTCTATTGTAAGACATCTTGATCTTTAGCTTAGGTCCTTGAAACCTTTCCTGTAAGCATGAAAAGCTCTAATACCAATTGTTGGAAATATAGAAGGATTAACTGGGGGATGTTTGAATTAGTGACCACTAAAATAAATCCCAAATCTTTGAGATGTCAACAATAAAATTTAGATTGAGAAAACTAATTGCTACTGATGCTCAATAAACAAGAAAAAATTGTTGTAACTCAATAAATGCAACATGAATTACTTTTAGTAGATCTTAAAATATTATCAGTAGTTAACTTGCAAGAATAAGAGAAATAATATGAACACATGAGACACCAAGATTTAAAGTAGAAACCCAATTTGGGAAAAACCACCAATGTAACTAGTTACTATTTTTCACTCTCCTGAAGTGATTCTTATTAGGAGCCAACCTTGTTAAAGGTTACAAAACACACTATTAGGTGTGAAACTATTAGAGGATTTAATAACCCTACTAGGAGTGGCCTCACAAATGGTCTTAAAACAATTCAATGGAATTGCCACCTTGTTAGAGGATTTACAATTGTCTATTAAACCATGTTAAGAGATTTTAGATCACTACTACAATGATTAGAGAGTAACAATGAAATGACCTAATTTTGATGCAACTAAATTGTTGAATCTAGATCTCTTTTCTACTTAAACTTGATCCTTCCTGATCGAATATTACTATCCTACTCCACAAGGATGCCTACTCATCCTTAAATTTTTCTCCCTCTCTTTTCTTTTCAATTCAATCAACACACTAGAAATCTCAACTTGACCTTTTATTTATACCTTCTAGATTGTCAAGTTGGTCAAAATTCAAATTACAATAACAAATATTCATCATCATAGTTGGCTAGAATCAATAGATAAAGTAATTAAGCTTCATATGCGAAAATAAGAAAAATCCTTCATAAGAAAACCCTACTCAGTAGAAACTAACTTAAGAATGATTTCCTATGTTAACCAATAGAAGCTTGATTAACATGTTGAACTTGTAGAAATCGTTTGGCAACTGAGTGAACTCGGTGAATACTAACTCTATTTAACTTTTCCTCCATTAACCAAGTGACCTTGGTTAACACTCTTTTCTGCTAAATTCCTTCAATGCCCAAGTGAGCTCGGTAGACACTATCATTTGTATAGAGTAAACCTGTTAACACTCAATAGAAAAGGCAAACTATCTTCACTAACCAAGTGAGCTCAATAAGCACTATCTATCAATTGATATGACATTTTTGTAACATTAAAGACAACACACAATTAATCAATTGTATCCAACAGTCTTTTCCCCACCATAGAGAATAAACACTCAATATAAATAATAAATGATCATTGTAGGAGAAGGAAAAATAGTTATTATAACAAGGTTTCTTGCTTTTGTAGTACATATATTGTGGGTGTACTTTCTTAACAAATCATGAAAGCACTTTTGTAATCAAAATAAAGGTGCCACTTATGCATAGTCTAATTATCCCATAGATTGAGTTTAGTGGCATTTTTTTGTCTTTCTAACTATTTTTTTATAGGATAGATATATTTTTCCCTCTATGCCTAAAGCTTGTTATAGCTCATCCTATATAAATAAGTTCTTAAGGCTAGAGGATGGTTCAAATTTTAATTCTTGAATGAACATGTACATTCATTTTTGGAGTCAATCTAGAGCTGAATTGTTAGATTTTGTTTTAGAAAAGCCATTAATGGAAATATAAAATTATATTGCTAAGCTAGTATTAAGTCTTTTCCAACAAAATTTGATACTAAATTGTATATTTTCAAAGGAGATAATTAAAAATGTATTTATAATTTAATTACTTTCTTGAGATATTATTTCTTGTCCTACTTTCAATTTTCTAAAATCTAATGATGATGTCTACAAAGTTTCAGTTATAATTTATTTTGAGTTATATTTTGTTTATAACCTGATGGTTAGATCTAGATTGATTATTATTTTCCTTTTCAAAATGTGATAGGGTAGATCTAGTCATCTATGTCAAAATTATGCGAGAAGTTTCCCAATGGATAAGGCACTAGTCATATTTTAGGATCTAATGGACTCTAGAAGAAATTGAATACTAAAAATTTATTAATCAATTCCTTCTACTTTTTCAATATTATGAATTTATTGCATGTGCCTACAATCTATTAAAGGTTTCAAAGGTTGAAGAAAAGTTCATAAAGGTTGAGTGTTAACAAAGCTCACTTGGTTAATGGAGCAAAGTTGGATGGAACCAATGTTAATTGAGCTCACTCAATTACCAAAATAAGTTAGAAAAGACATAGTCTTAACTGAGTTCATTTGGTTAACATAAGAAAATTATTTCTGAATTAGTGTCTATCGAGAAGGGTTGGCTAATGAAGGATTTTATTGTTTTGACATATTGAATTTAATTGATATTAATTATTCTAAGTTATATTCAAGCTGACTTGATAATGCATAAGGTATAAATATAAGGTCAAGTTGAGGATTGAATATGTGCAAGTGTACAAAATAATAGAAGATGCTAAGAGGAAGTGAATTAGAAGGATAAGAATAATATCCTAAGGAGTTGCAAAGATACATTCAACTAGGAAGGATCAAGTATTCAAACTAGAATTGAGATCTAAAATCAGTAATATAATCATATTAGAAATTAGGTCATCTCATTGTTACTCTCTAACCATTGTAGTAGAGATCTAAATATCTTAATAGAGTTGGCTTAAAAGCTATTTGTAAATCCTCTAACAAGGTGGCATTTCTAGATTGAAGTGTCTTAAGACCTCTAACAAGGCCATTGCTAACAGGGTGATTAGATCCTCTAATAAGCTCACACCTAATACTATGTTTTGTATCCTTTAACAGGTTTGGCTACTAAAAGGGCTCAATTTAGAAGAGTGAAAATCAATAACTAGTTACAATTGGTGGTTTGTTCCAAATTAGGTTTCTAGATTAAATCTTTGTGTCACTGGTGTTCATGCTATTTCTTTCATGTTTGTGCAACTAAGTTAATTAAGGTTAATCATAAATAATATCCTAAGATTTCCATGCTAAGAATTTTTTGAGTTATAGTTGTTATCTTAGTGGTTACTAATTTAAAACATATTATCAATATTAATTGGTTGCCTGTGTGTTTACTGAGCTATAGTAGTTTTAGTCAATTTTATGTTCTACACTTACATCTAAGGGATTTGGGATTTATTTTTGTAGTAATTGGTTCACCCCTCTCCTCTTATTTTCTTGTCTTATATTTCCAACAATTAGTTAGATCTTTTGGTGCTTGCAAAGAAGATTTCAAGTACCTAAGCTAAAAGATCAAGATCTCTTACAAAAGAGAGATTCTGAAGCTAAATAGAGATAACTTTGAGCCATGGAAGGAAGTTATGAAGTTTTACTTGGAAAAAATCAGTGATTTAGGATTGAAATATTTGGAAAATTCTTACTAGGCTCCTACTAGAATATTGACTTTGGAGGAGATTGTTGAAAGGAAAAATCATAACATTCTGATGATTGACATTGCATCAGCTCTTAACAATGTTGAATTTGATGAGGTTAGAGGATGTACTACTACTCATGATATGTGGACCAAACTAAAGGATATCTATGGAGGTGATGATAATGTAAAAAGAGCCAAATTAGAAAGCTTGAGAGGTCAATTTGATCAGATGAAGATGAAAGAGGATGAAAACATTGCAAAATATGTTGACAAAATCAAAGATAGTGTTAGTGCAATCAATGCCTCTTGAGAGAAAATCAATAATGTAATAGTGGAAAGTAGAGTACTTAGATCCATTCTTCTTATCTATGAAATTCAAGTTTCTTCTATTCAAGAGATAAGATGTGATAAAAAGAAGAAGATAACTTTGGATGCTCTAGTTGGAAGATTGACAACATTTGAGCTAGATAACTGTGATAATTATACTCCTAGTACTAGAAATCTTGAGTCTACATTTGAAGCCAAGTTATCACTCAAGAAAAAATATAGAAATTCTAAAGGAAAATAGTTTTAAAGTGAAGAGAAAGACAATTCTAATAGTGATCTTGAAGCCATTGAAGCATTACTTGCAAGAAGGTACCCCAAAGGAAAAGGAAAGTACAAAGGTAAAATTCCTTTAATCTAGTTTTCTTGTGAGGAAGTTTGTCACATTGCTACAAGGTTTATAAGACAAAGATAAAAAGAAGCGCAAAAAGTATAAAGAAAAGAAGGATTTCAAGAACTTCAAGGACTAAAAAGAAAAAGGTAAATTGTCTTTTTTTATGGCTGAAGATTGAGATAGTAGTGATGATGATTAAATGATTTATATTGTTGTAAAAGATGAATCTAATGATGAAGATAAAATGGCACATATCTCTCATGTTAGAAATAATGATAAATGGATTATTGATAGTGTTTGCTCACATCACATGACTATCGATAAAAAAAAGTTTGAACATTATGAAGGTGGAAGTGTAATATTTGGAAACAATGAACCATGTTGCATAAAAGGAAAAAGTTGTATCTCACTAACTAATGAACTCTGATATGCTAATGTTTATTAGGTTAAAGGACTAAAGCATAATCTACTAAGTGTGGCATAGTTGAATAACACTAGATTCAAGGTAGAATTCATGAATGGGAAGGCCAAGATGCTAGATGGAAAAGGAAATTTAGTTGGGTCTATTAATCAAACAAAAGGTAACATATTCTACCTAGATCTCAGTGAAAGTTCATGTTTCATTGCTCAGGTAGAAAAAAGTTGGTTATGGAATAGAATATTATGTCATGTGAACTTTGATAATTTGATCAAGATAAGAAAAATAAAAAAGAATGAGATATATTCCTAGTTTGAGGAAACCTGATTATATGGGCCTATGCAAAAATTATCAAATTGGTAAGATGGGAAAGAAAAGTTTCAAAAGCAAGAACTATCATTTTGAAGAAGTCTTGGAGTTGGTTCATACTACCTTATGTGGAGCTATTGGAATTGAGAGCTATAGTGGAGATAAGTAATTTATTCTTTTTTTTTTATGATTATTCTAGAATGATGATTGTAATGTATCTAAAAGATAAGTCTAAAGCCTTTTAAAAGTTTAAGTGGTATCTAGCAAGAGTAGATAAGGAAACTAAAAAGAAACTAAAGTGTTTAAGATCAGATAGAGGAGATGAATTCTTTTCTAATGAGTTAAATGAATTCTTCACTAAAAGAGGAATCAAAAGACAAGTATCACCCCCTAGTGCACCATAGAAAAATGGTATAGCTAAAAGAAGGAATAGATCCATCATGGATTGTGAAAGAACTTTGATGATAGAAAATAATGTTGCAATCAAATACTAGAAGGAAGAAATCAATACTGTAGTACATACTTTGAATAGAATATAGCTAAAGAAAGACTCAAATAAAACTCCTTAAGAACTATGGTATGGCTAAAAACCTAATGTAAATTACTTGAATGCATTTGGTAGCAAATGTTGTATTTAGAAAGAGACTAGGCAAGGTAAATTTGATGTCAAAGGTGATGAAGGCATATTCCTATGATATTCTAGTAGAAGTAAAGAATATAGATGTTGGAATTTTTCCACTTATAAGATCATAGAAAATGCACATGTAAGAATTGAAAAGTTTGCAAAAAAGAGTGAAGAAGAGAGAAGTAAAAAACTAGTGGCTTACATAAAGTTTTTTTTACTTTGAACCTAATAAATTGCCAAATCTAACTAGAAGTCAATAGACTTCACATCTCAAGTCCCCAAAATCTCTAGAAGCAATTGAGTTGCATCAAGTGAAATCCAAGTCATAGTCTGAAGGACAGTGGGACCTAAGCTTGATACATAAGATCATGGTGGAGCTAGTGGAACAAGTTCTAAATCTAAGGTACCTGTGTTAGAAAGATATGTCAGAAGGCACCATGCACCTGATCACATCATTGGAGACAAGTCAGATGGTACAATGACAAGAAACAAACTGAAAGATACATGTTTTCTTACTAAATTTGAACCTAGATCAGTTAAAAAAAATTTGAATAATGAAAGTTTGATTGAAGAAATGAATGAAGAGATAGAAAGAAAGAAGAATTAGAATCTTGTTCCTAGAGGCAAGGATAAAAATGCAATTGGCACAAGGTGGGTTTTTAGAAATAAGCTGAAGGAAGATGGAGAAGTTTCAAAAAAACAAAGCAAGGTTACTGTGAAAAGGTTATTCTCAAGAAGAAGGAATTGACTAAGGTGAAGACTTTTCTCCTATTACAAGATTAGAAAGTGTTAGGACTTTACTTGCTTATGCTACACATAAAGGATTTAAATTTTATCAAATGGATGTGAAATATGCATCCTTGAATGAAATTCTTGAAGAGGAAGTTTACATAGAAAAAACTAAATGTTTCATATATCTTAGCAAAAAGGATATGGCTTTTAAACTGCACAAAGCATTATATGGTCTCAAATAAGCTCCTAGAGCTTGGTATGAAAGACTTCATAACTATTTGATGAAGATTGGTTTTCAAAGGAAAAATGATAACTACAACCTATATATCAAAGAAGGCCCAAAAAAGAAGATTTTATTGGTAGAAATCTATCATGGATGACACATTTTCACTAGAAATGATGATTTATGCAAAAAAAAATTCAAAGAAATGAGTGTGCAATTTGAGATGTCGATGTTTTGAGAGATAAAATTCTTTGTTGGATTATGCATTCAATAGAATAAAGATGGTATCTACATTACACAATCTTAGTATATCAAGGAGATACTAAAGAAGTTTTGAATGGAAGATTCAAGACTAGTTGTAATACCTATGTCTATTGAACATAAGCTTTCAAAGAATGATGATTTCAAGGAGGTAGATCAACCCACATATATATCAATGATTGGTAAACTAAACTATGTAGTGCATACAAGGCTTGATACTTTATTAGTAGTTGGTATGGTGGCCCAAGATTTTCAAAAAATCCTAAAGAAAATCATATGATGGTGATAAAAATAATCATGAGGTATCTAAATGATACTGAAAGGTATGGATTATGGTACAATAAAGGAGGTACTTTAAATTTGAAAGCCTTCACCAATTATGATTAGGCAGGAAGTGTTGATGATAGGAAGAGCACTAGTGGTGGAGTGTTCTTTCCTATTAAAAGACTAGTGTCTTGGACAAATAAGAAGTAGAACTGCATTTCTTAGTCTACAACAGAGGTAAAATGTTGCAATTGTAATTAATTGTTCCAATTTTGTTTGGTTCAAGAAACTATTGGTAGGTATGAAGGTAGAGATCAAGCATCTAGTGGTTATCTTCTGTGATAACACTAGTGCAATTAATATATCAAAGAATTTTGTGATGCATACCAAGACTAAAAAAATTAAGAGAAAATATTATTTTCTAATAGAATCGGTACAAGATAAAGAGGTAAGATTTGAATATGTGAATACTAAAGAACAACTTGTAGACATATTCACTAATCCATTACCTAAGGATGCATTTTTGTATCTAAGAGGTAAGTTAGGAGCCATTCTCCTATTTGAAGCTCACTAAATGAAGTTTAGTGATGCATCAACTAGAGCATGTTGAAGATCAATCATTTCATGTAGTATTGAAAGGGAAGATTGCATATGAATCTATACATAAGGTACATTGATATTCACTGAATATTGTCTTTGGAATAAGATGTCAAAAAGGGAGAATTTTATGTATCATGTCACATCACATAAAACTTTTTAAGAGGAAGAGTATACTTATCACAAAAAATTTATTTGAAGATTTTATAGAGGAAGAACTTGGTCTAATACAAAAAGGAAAAAAATTTCTATCAAAAGAAGATGCTGAAGATGGAGTAAATAGCATGTGTTTGCCTACAAAGGGGGAAATTGAAGTTAGAGTGAGTTCACACTAATAGAGGGAGTTCTCATTTATGAGAATAAAAATGAAACTAAGGATATCATCCCTACTATTATTTTTCTCTAAAAATTTCATTTCATTATGACATGTTTTTTTATCTTTTGGAATTTACAAGTTGGAAGAATACTTCTAAGAGGGGGGGTGAATCAGAAGTACCCAACTTTAAGCTATAAATTTTTAAACTAAAATCAATGCATGCATGAAAATTTTCTAATTAACATGAAAGTAAAGGCATGCATGAAAGTAGACAACATAATATTTGATCATCTAGAAACCTTCCAAAATGAGAAGGTAAAACTAGGGTGGGGATGACACTCATAACTTATCACTGTAGCAATATGTAACTTGTCAATGTTACAAAGTTTTACCATCATCAATGCTCTCCCCTGTGAGAGGCATGTCCTATTAAAGGCTCCAAAACCCTATTAAAAGTTTACCTATCTAAAGGATTTACAAAACATTCACTTGGAATGTTAGCCTATTAAATGATTTAAAAAATGGTTGTTAAACCAACCTATCTTCATAGGATTTTCTTTTTCCTAATATAATGGCTAGAAAGTATAGTAGAATGTGTTGACTTGATAACTTACAACCTTCAATTGCTGATTTCAAATTGATCTTTAGTCCATTTTGATCCTTATTGATTCTTCTTTGATATGATATGATTCTAGTCAAAGTGTTGATTCTCTGTTCTACTAACTGATATTGCAATGTTGTCATTCTTCTAAGTCTTTTCACACCCATTACTTTATTCAAACTTCACTAGCTTTCTTTTCTTGCATGCATTCTCTTCTCACATAATCTCTCTTACATTACTAAATTATGGAGCTTTGACCTCCATAAAAAGGTTTCAAGACTTAGGGCTAGGTATGAATCTACGATTGAGATTCATCCATCTTTCTTTCTCAAATATTTCCATTCTTCTAATTGGTTGCATGTCAATTGCATAGGGAATGAAATAGATTCAATCTTATCTTTTAATCCTTTGAGATTCATCATATGTCAGCTTAAAAATGGTTTACATCTTAGTTGGTGAGGGCATAAACTCTTATGCTAATTCTATGTTACTTGGAACTTACTAATTACTAATGCTTAGCACACATAGGAATTTTGTCTTGCTCAACACCTATATAAATTTTGTCTTGCTCAGTACCTATAGTTTACTCGGCACATTTACTGGCTTAGCATCTATTGGTCACCTAGCATCTAAATGACTTGGCACTATCTATCTGCTTGGCATCTAAATAACTCAACAGTAGATGAATTTCTAGCTTGGCACGACTATAACTTGACATCTATATTTCACTCGACATCAACTAAGAAAATTTCTTAAGTGTGTTGACACTCAATTGTCAAAACCAATCCGAGACCAAAAATCTCCCCTTTTGACATGACTGTCAAAAACTCTTAACTATACATAATAAATCTAATCTCTTCAAGTATAATATACATCTATTTAACATATATACAAAACATAAAAAAATTGTTCAAGATTTTGTGAAGATACCTCAAAATTTGTAAGTCCCACTGAGTTGATGTGCCTTTTTTGTATCCAAAACTTCTCATGCTAATTTTGATGCTCTTTATCTTTGCCTTGCTTTGTCACTATTTCTTCATTTTCTCTGTACTAACTCCCCCTTTCACACATCTTCCCTTGAAGTTATTGTTTCCTTTTGTTTTTTTTACCCTAAAAATTTTATGTTTTTCTACCCTCAAAATTTTATCTCTCCAAAATTTATATCTCCCTCTTTTTTGATACTTATGTCAAAGGGATCTATACATTAACGGCATATTTAGCCAAAAAGGATTTATTTACCTCCATTACTATCCTTAGAGCAACATCCCAATTCTCTAGTGCAATTTCTAGTGATTTTATCTAGATGGTTGACTTTTATGCAAGGTGAACTAGGCCTTCTAATGTAGAAAGGTTGGTGTCTTTCTTTAACACATTTTCAGCATAGGCTAGTTCTTTCTACAAAATTTCTAGGTGTGGGTTTATGGAAAATTGAATCTATATCAATTTGGCCTTTGTATTTGCCGAATCTACTATTAACACAACTAATTCCTTTTGAATGTAAAGTGTAGCTTGAAAATGCTTCTCACTCTGAGCTGGATCATTGGGTAGTTTCATGCTTGATATCTTTAGGTTCCTCTCCAAGCACATTATTTGTTGGCTAGTTTCTTGTCTAAAAATTGATGGGTCACACAATTTTGAGTGTAATGAGAATATGTTCTCAAGTACTACCTTTATAATTTCAATCTTCTTGGCTAGGTCCACTAATGAAAGTGCAATTTTAGTAGATATTTTCTCATTTACCTTCACCTAAAATTTCCTTTCTGACCATTCTAGTAGTTTTTCATTTGTATCAAGGTCTTCATTCTATACCTAGTCCACTATACTAGATAGTTTCTCCATAATGGGCTTAGTATGCATCTAGAA
Source organism: Cupressus sempervirens (assembly GCA_028749045.1). NCBI lineage: Eukaryota > Viridiplantae > Streptophyta > Pinopsida > Cupressales > Cupressaceae > Cupressus > Cupressus sempervirens. The sequence goes on from CM053786.1 coordinate 118,437,161, forward strand.
AGATGTATTTTATCTTAATTAATGCTTGCCTTTGTATATACTCATTTCTGAGTATCTCCTGCTTCTTTTTCCTTTCTAGTGCCTCTTGCACTTCATTTATCTGATTAATATTGATAGTTTCATAGTCATACTTGGGAATGACTATGTCCTCATCTAATGTAGGGTCTGCATAGTTAAGTACCCTTACTACCTTTGTAGAGCTTGAGCTTGGTGTAGATATTTGCATTGGCATGGCAATAGTGCTCAGCTTCTAAGGCATTGTTGGAGTCCCTATTGTAGGCAAATTTATGAGTTTTTGTATTGCCTCTTGCTTCTTCTCCTTTGGGGTCTCCTCCTTTGCTCTTCCTTGATTAATTACTATGATCTATGGAGGTGCACCTTGTTCTTGTGCTATAGAGATAGATGTATCTATCTATTTTTTTTGCTTCCTTGTAGGCTCCATCTCCTTTGTCCCTTGTGTCTTTAGTTGAATCATCAAGACATGAACTATGGAATCAACCTTTGCAAATGTATCTACTATTATTTGCACTATTCGTTGTCCACTTGTAACTATTGGGATATGAGAAAGTGGTTCTTTTGGATACACCTTATCCCTTGTCATTTCAGCTACAACCTTTTAATATTCTTCCACACTCACCAAGATTGGATTTGTACACAATTGTGCTTGTAGTGTAGTCTAGCGAAGGATCCTTTTAAGATCCTCTGCAATCAATGCATTGATGTTCTAACTAGAATTTTTAAGAAGATATTTTATATTTATTGTATGTATAGGTGTGGTGGTATCATGTGGAGGGCTCAAAGATGGCAGTTGTGTGTCTTGCACACTCTGTTCTTGTTACTGCTCCTCAAAAATTGCCACTTTATTTATCATTGGTTGTGTCTCCTTCACTATGTTTTCCCTTTATTCTTTCTCTATTGCCTCATCCTTATCATCATCATCATCTTCTTCTTCATTTTTTCTTCACTCAAAGGGATCTACCTCTCCTTTGATTTTTGCTAGGTCATAAATTAATTTTCACATTTGAGTGGACTTTTTAACATCTTTAATTTTATTTTGTAGTATACTAAAGGCTTTATACTTGGGTGCAAATTTTCTCCCATGCTTCTTGTTTGCCTTGCAAATTTTCCCTTTAGTGAGTTTAGGCATGACTTGAGCCAATGTTGACTCTCTTATTTCTTTTTCCACATTGAGGGAGTAATGCCATTTATTTTCTACAATAGAATATAACTCCTTAGGCATTGAATTGTCAAGTTCAAGTAGATTATTCTTTAACTTGGCCATCATAGTGTAAACTGACTCTTCAACTATGTTCTATTCTTCTCTAGTCAACTTATTAAAATCAATGCTTTTTAAGCCAAATAAGTTTGCATTGTCTCTAATGTTGTCACGTATATTTTTCAAATAAGACTTGGTGGTGTGACTTACCACTCTAAATTCACCATTGTCATCAAACTCTATTCTTTCTTCATCTGATTCAGGAGGTGCAACATACTTTCTTCTCAGCTTCTTCTTGGATGGATCTTCTTGTTTACTAGCCTTCTTCTTTTCTCGCTCCTTAGCATCCTTTATTCTAGCTCTTGTATTTTCCCGTGTAGTAGGCTTTGGTGGGCTTGGCTTGGCTATATTCTTGCCTTTGGGCTAAGCTATAGGCTATTTTTGGGCTTTTCTCTTCTTTGGCTTAGGCTTGGTAGATGCTTCCTTGGCTTGCTCTTCCTCGTTGCCACCTTTTACCTCTTCTACATCTTCTCCCATGCCTTGGGTCAATGCAAGCGGCTCCTGGTCCTATTCTTCTTCTTCTTCTTCTCCATCTTCTTCAACTTCTACTATCCCTTCTACAAATCTAGACTTAAGCTTCTTCACCAATCTATCCTTTTTCTTTAGGGTTGAAGCAGTTTTCAATTCCATGTCCACCTTTTATCTAACAACATCAAAAGTGCTAAAGGGTTAAGCACTTTTATCTACTTTCTCTGCAAGTAAAGTTGTGATTGTTGTAGAAGCTTAATCAATATTGATTTCATATACAAGTGGCCTCAACCATCTCACCCTTGGTGCTACTATTTGGATGTATGTGAAATCAACTTCTAGTAAGAAACAAATGTCATTAATATACTATTCAATAAGAGAGATAGGTATTCTGAGTCTCTATTTCATTGACTTCTTAAAGTTCTAAAAGTAGTTGGTCATTATAGTTTCAAATTTTTTCCCCATATGCTCTATGTATTCATTGATCTATACTACTATTGACCTATTTGTTTTCTAGCCTACCCTACCAAAAGATGTTAATTCATTTTGTACATAGAAAAATAAACATATAAAAATTGATTCAAATTTACATTGGGCATGCTTGGACCTTCTTATGGCTCCCAAATTCTCCATAATCTATTGTAGTTGTAGTTCAGCTAGATCATAACTATGATCCTTCTTAACAATTTTGTATCCCATGTCAATTGTAGTACAAGGTACACTATTGAGTTAGCTTGACTAATACAATTTACAACATATGACTCTAATGAAAAATTCTACAAGAGGATCTTTGATTGTGTCAATTGTCATCCCTCTCTTGTTCCACTTTGCCCCAGTGTTCTTCTATATGGTTTCTTTAGAATCACTTCTTAGAGTTTTTATTCATTCTAGGGTTGGATACCCAGTTACCCTATGTATAATTCTTTTTGAAAATTCAATTGGTCCATCCTACAACCATAGGCATCCATCATGGATTCTACTTCACACAATTCTTACTCATTTTTTTTTAAATACGTAGGGAAATCTAGGGCATGGGTTAAGCCCTTCCTTTCAACAATTTGAAATGATTACTTCAATACTCGATTCTCACAAAGTTCATCATATACTTCCTAAATCTCCATGTCACTAATTGCACCTATCTTAAAATTACAACACCTTCTAACATCTTGCACCATCACAACTTTAGGTGGAATAATGGATGAAGCTTTGATAGGGTCATTTTTGCATGCAACTTTGGGAATTGATTAGAAATTAGGTTGTTTAACATCATTAATAACCAATTGGACTTCAAACAACTCCTTTTCCTAGGGTTTCATAGAGCTGGATGCCATTTCTTCAAACTAGGGTTTCAAGACATAAAAATTGCTTAACTGCATAGCTTAACTACATAGCTTGACACTAGTGTAAATACCTTAAATTGTTAAATTGATGTTGAATCTTGGTTGGAATCTTTGTAAAAGCATCAATCTCTACTTGGAAAATATTTTTTCACTCTTCTTTCTCTTTCTTTGTTTTCATGATGATGAAAAATGATTGAAAACTTAACCTTATACCTCTCATTTCATAGCATTTAATGCTTAGAGCATATACAGTTGTCCACTCAGCACCTTATGCAATTCTGTTTTACTCGACTTTCATTTTTCTCCAACACTTGACATACACTAGAGTTTCTTTTACTTAGCTTCAATATGAATTTCCCTTCACTTGGCATCCACTATTAACTTGACTTCTATTGACTTTGGCAGACAATTCAGCATATACTAGGATTTTAATTAGCATCTAAAGACAACTTTCTGTACTCGACAACAATGTGAAAAATTTGAAGATTTAACTTTGCATCTTTATTCATGCTGATCTATACTTTTCAATGCTAATTTAGTCTTGGAACTAATGTATGATAAAACATTAAAATATCAGTCCCACATAGCTTCTTCTACTTAGTTGGATGAAGTGTGACCACTTGACCTTTTAGGCAAAGTGATCCCTCCATTGGATGTGCTAGCTCCATCTTTTCTTTTCCATGTCCTATTCATCACTCCTCTAATGTGTTCAACATCAACTTTCTATTTTCCTTTGTTGAACTCAAATTTGGGTGCCTTTGACCTTGTTGGGCAATTCTTTCTAATGTTTCTTGTCTTTAGATAGTTAAAACAAGTGGTTTGACTCAACCACCTATTTTAGTTGCCACTAAAGTGTGTTCTTATGAAATTTTTAAGGATCTATCCATACTCTTGATAGTAGTGATAGCTATGCCTAGTATTGTAGTCCCAATTATAGGAATTTTTGTGGCTTCTTCCCTTGTTTGATGACCATTTGGGCTTGGATATGCATTCAAAAGCTTTGTGTCCATACTTCTTGCAATTTTAATAGTGACCTTCAAATCTTGGTGTCCTAAGGGTTATAGTCCTATAGACATGTGCCTAATGACCTTGCTTTTTGCACTTGTGACAATGACCCATGTTTTTAGGTTTGTCATGTTGATTGGCATTCTTGCCCCTACACACATTAGAGGTATGTCCCTTTTTACCTCAAAAATGACAAGTGGATTTTGTGTTCTTACCTTTGTTATTTCTTTCCTTTATAGTCTTAGATGGCTCTCCTTTTTTAGTGCTAGTGTAACCTAGACTTTAAGTGTCATTATTGGATCTTGGCTATTTAAATAGCTATTCAAAGTACTTGATAGCTTCATTAGGTTTGTTGAAGCTCTCTATAATTTCTTTCTCTATTCTCAATTCATTTTGCAGTTGTTCATTTTGCATCTTCAGTGTGGCAATCTCAATGTCCTTGACTTTTAGCTCATGATGGGCATTAATCATTTGGCTTAGGGTGTCTAGTTACATGTTGGAAACTCTTGCAAGATCAATTGACTTTTTCTCTAGTCTATTGGTGAGGTTTCTCTTAGCATTTTCTATCATAGCTTTATCTTCAATAGCTCACTTCTTTTGTTCAATCACTTTAGAAAGCATCATGGCTTGTGATTCTTGCTCAATTTTGAGATTTCTAATCTCTTCTACTTAGGCTCTATTCTTCTCCATCAGGTCTACAATTACTAAATTTCCATTGTCAAACACTTTTGAATTTTCAATCTCCTTGTATTGTGTATCATTCTCATCTATGGCAATTTATTTTAATCTCTTTGGGGATTTCCTCAATTCTTCCCTAGCTTCTTTTAGAGAATGTATAATGAGATGTATTTCAATATCCTAATTCTTTATAATCTTCCCAAGCTTGTACACTTCCATTTCTAGATCTTTTATTCAATTTCTAAGGCTTCTCCTTGTAAGAACTTGGCTCTGATACCAATTGTTGGAATTTACAAGTGGGAAGAATACTTCTAAGGGGGGTGTGAATTAGAAGTACCCAAATTGAAGCTATAATTTATTTAACTAAAATCAATACATGAATGAAACATTTCTAATTAAAAATAATTTAAAGACATGCATGAAAATAGACAACACAATATTTGATCACCCAAAAACCCTCCAAAATGAGAAGGTAAAACTGGGGTGGGGATGACACCCACAACTTATCACTAACTTGTCATGGTTACAAAGTTTGACAATCATCAATGATCTACCCTATGAGAGGTCTACCCTATTAAAGGCTTCAACACCCTATTAAAATTGTACCTATCTAAAGGATTTATAAAACATTCACTTGGAATATCACCCTATCAAAGGATTTACAAAATGGTTGTTAAACCAACCTATCTTCATAGGATTTTCATTATCCTAATACACAGGCTAGAAAGTATAGTAGAATGTGTTGACCTAATAACTTACAACCTTAAATTGCTGATTTTAGATTGATTTTTAGTCTATTTTGATCCTCACTAATCCTTCTTTGATCTGATATGATTCTGTTTGATGTGTTGATTCTCTATTCTATTAATTGATACTACAATGTTGTCATTCTTCTAAGTCTTTTAACCCCTTTTACTTTCTTCAAACTTCTCTAGTATTCTTTCCTTGCATGTATTCTCTTCTCACATATGCTCTCTTACATTACTAAATTATGAGGCTTTGACCTCCTTAAAAGGGATTCAAGAGTTAGGGTTAGGAATGAATCTACGATCAAGAGTCATCCATCTTTCCTACTCAAAGCTTTCCATTTTTCTTATTGGTTGCATTTTGATTGCATAGGGAATGAAATATATTTGATCTTATCTTTTAATACTTTGAGATTCATCATATGTTAGCTCAAAAATAGTTTACATCTTAGTTTGTTAAGGCAAAAACTCTTATGTTGATTCTGTGTTACTTGACACTTATTGATTACTGATGCTCGACACACATAGGAATTCTATCTTGCTCAGCACCTATAGAATTTTTTTCTTTCTTAGCACCTATAGTTTACTCAAAACATATAATATCTTGACATCTATTAGGCACTCAGCAACTGAATGACTTGGCACTTTCTATCTACTTGGCATCTTACTAGCTCAGTACTTGATGAATTTCTAGCTCAGCACATAATATAACTCAACATCTATATTATACTTGGTGTCAACTAAGAAAATTTCTTAAGTGTGTTGACAGTCAATTTTCAAAACCAATCTAAGACCAACATTGTCATCAATTTAAAAGAGGGAGATTGCTAAAAACAATTGGTTAATTATGTATTGTCTTTGATGTCATATCTTTACTAGTTAGTGTAAGTCGAGCTCACTTGAACAATAAAGTTAGTTTCCTATGTCTTCTAAGTATTCTAATGTTTTCCAAATTTAGAAGATAGTGTATGCCAAGTCACTTAGGGATAAAATAAAAGTTCACAGAGGTTGGGCATTAAACAAGCTTACTCGGTCAATAAAGGAAAGCTACAAGGAACGAGTTTTAACCAAGCTCACTCAGTTACGAAAGGAAGTTAACAAAGATGGAATACTAACTAAGTTGACTTGGTTAATAGAAAAAAATCATTTCTAATTTAATGTTTACCAAGCAAGGTCGGCTACTGAAGGATTTTCTTATTTTGGCATATTGAGTTTAATTGATTTTTTTGTCAATTCTAATCGACTAAGGATATAAATATTAATTATTCTAAGTTATATTAAAGCTGACTTGATGATGCATAAGGTACAAATATAAGATCAAATTAATGATTCAATATGTGAAAGTGTATGGAAGAATATGAGATGCTAAGAGGAAGTGAATTAGAAGGACAAGCACAATATTCTTGAGGAGCTACAAAGATACATTCAATAAGAAGGATCAAGTATTCAAGCCAGAATTAAGATCTAAAATCAGCAATATATTTGCAAATATAGTAGTGATCTAAATATCTTAATAGAGTTGGCTTAATTTCTATTTGTAAATCTACTAACAAGATAGAATTTCTAGATTGAAGTGTCTTAAGACCTTCAACAAGGCCACTCGTAAGAGGGTGATTAAATCCTCTAGTACGGTCACACTTAAACAATTTATTTTGTAACATTTAATAGGGTTGAATTATAATAGGGCTCACTTCAAAAGACTAAAAATCAATATCTAGTAGCAACTGGTTGTTTTTCCCAAATTAGGTTTCCATGTTAAAATTTAGTGTCACTTGTGTTCATGTTATTTGTTTCATGTTTATGTCACTAAGTTAATTAAGGTTAATCACATATGATATCCTAATATTTTCATTTTAATCATTTACAAAGTTACAATTGTTATTTTAGTGGGTAATGAGTTATGGCATATTATCAGTATTAACTGAGTGCCTATGTATTTATTGAGCTACATTATTTTTAGTACAATTTATGTTTTGTTCTGACATATAAAGGATCTAGGATTTATTTTAGTTGTAACTAATTCACCCCTCCCCTCTCAATTACTCCTCTTATATTTCCAAACACACATTAATTATTTGATTTTTAAACTATATCATATTTTGTACATGTTCTTTGATTATTAGTCAAATTGAGTAGTTTTCAATGAGCCCACCATGTATCATTGTATTATTTAGTGCTAAACTTGAAAATCATAAGGAAGGAGGTGGAGATATAATCTTGAGAGGGGAATGGATACCCTTAAATCCTTAACTCTTAGACTAAGACTTCATGCTCATGGTAACCTTATCCTAATTCTATTTGTATTTGATCCAACAAGCTAGCATATTATACATCCACATTTCTAGATATTTATCTTCAATGAATCACAACAATCTTGAGACACTTGATATGATTACTAAGGTACCCAAGATTGACCCTTACATTTAGCTTACAAATGAATAATGTTAGTTCCTATTCATTTCAAGTTCCTTGGGATGAACCTTCAAATTCAACTTTTTCTTTTTTTTTAAAGTTTCTTCCAAGTAGTATTTATATCAAGTATTGTTTATATTTGTGGCACCTACACTATCCATGCCAAGGTCTAAATGTACAAATAAAACTTTTTAGTATTGTGGCTTATTCTTATGCATGCATTGACTATTCAATATCTTAAAAATATGCATATTTTTGACCTATGTTAAAATAACTTTGTAGGAATTTAAAAATGTAATACCACAAAACCAATCACACATTCTAACACAAGGATTATATGTGTAAACTCAATTTGAGGAAAACAACCAATAACATGTTACCAATTTCCACTCTTTCGAAGTGAGCTCTATGAAGAGCCAACCTTGTTAAAGGTTACAAGGGTAAAAGTAAAAAGTTGTGTCACCTTTCAGGTTGACTTATCAAAAAGGCCAAATTTGAGTATTTCTATCTAAAATACAATTTTTTTCAAAAATGTGATCTTGATAAATTTATTCTAGCTAAGTTATATATTGTCTCACACTTTTATAATTGGAAATTTTTATTAAATGCATGTTTTATACTAGTTAGTATCCAATTTCTTAAGAAATACAATTATTTCAAAAAATTGATGTTTCAATTACTCTTACTATTATTTTTTATGGTATCTTAATAGCATATAAACACCATTTTATAGATCTCCAAGTCAAGAATATTCACATATAGAGTTTATAGTGTTTTTAATTAGATATACTATTTTGTAATTAAAAAATTCTACAAGTACATATTTTAACACTTGGCAAGATGTCAATTTTGAGAAGGAAGAAAATATTAAATCAAATAAATAAAAATTATATATTATATGATGTTTGAGAGGAGAGAGTCCTCTTTAAGAATGTATAAGTTTTATTTTGGTTGGAATAGAATTATTTTGAAAATATGGTGGGAGATGAAAACTATCGATTTGAATATGTTGAAGTTTGAATCGTTATAAAAGAGAAAATATAGGTATAAAGCCATTTTTTATTCTTGATTGTTCTAGCCACATATGTTATCTATAACATAATGTGAGATCAAAGGGAAATAAGTTTATTTCCATGAAGTTTTGTGGTGGGAACTAGACTCCTAATTTCCAAAAATTTTCAGCAACTAAAAAGTTATCATTAAAAAATAGGAAAATATGGCATATCTTATTCTAAATAATTAATAAAAACTATAATCCTAAACTTCATCAATTTCTACACAATTCATTAGTTTGCTTCATTTTAAAATTATAAATAATAATACAAGTTTTATGTCATTAAAGGTGAAAAACTATAGTTTTGTTAGCCTTTTCATTTGTAAAAGGGTGACATAGGTTTTGCGCTTTTACCCAAAACGCACACTATGAAATGTGATTTGGTGACAGGATTTCAATCATGCTATTAGGAGTGAGAATTGTCAAAGGAATTTTGAACATTCCATTAGAATGTTACCATGTTAAAGAGTTTACTAATAAATGTTAGGTCAACCATAGTCCAAAGGATTTATCCAAATTGATACAATTGTTAGAGAGTAACAATAGGACTTTCTCTGATAATAATAATTGACTTTTAGATTATAGATCTCACATTCTACTTGGCATTCATCATTTTCATCTCTAACAACTTGTTCTCCCTTAAAGCCTTCATTACCTTAAACCTTCCTGATTTATATGCCAACTGTAGTCTCTCCTATTCAGCCATCATATCAAGCAACACCCTAGATTTCTTGTCTTCTTTAGGTTATCCCACAAGAAAATAATTTCTTTTATGATGTTATCTCTATAAATAGAGAACTTATATCTTTTCTCACTTAACCACAATCTTCCATTCTAGGGTTAGGTAGGATTCAATGAATCTACCCAACTTTCCATTTTATTCCCTTCTAGAAACTTCTCTAAAATCCTCTTTTGAATTCACCTCAAAAAGGTTTATCTTGAATTCTATGCCACCATCTCATCATAGTAATGTTTCACATGCTTCATAAAATTCAAGAAATCAACTTTATTTGGTTAGATTTGTTAAATATTTGATCTAACTCATTTTATTGGCACTTAGCAATAACACTTTGTTTACTTGACAAACATTATCTTTTGATGTCCAAACAACACAAGGTTGCTTAGTATCCACTAAGCCGATACTAGTGCTTGGTACATACTAACTTTCTTCACTTGGCACCATTTAAATCTCTCTTGCTTAGCTCCTACTTAACTTACTACTTGGCTTCAACTAATTCTTTGTTTGTCCTATACTAACATTTCTCATTTTGCACTATTTTTTTAGTCAGGCTTGGTAGATGCATTTCTTTACTTATCCTTCTTCTAGTCTTTTCTCAAGTATCCTTTCATTATAGCCTTAGGTAGATAAAAAATACACTATATCATCAATGTCTTTCTCGGTCTTAGTGATCCTTTTATACACCATATAACTCAGCCTTTCCCTAGGTTTTCTTGCTATCCTTTCTTTTCAAATCATCTTCATCAATCAATCAATTGATAACATTCAGACCAAAGTAAGCAATTATCTTACCAACAAGTAGTAGGTTTGACATTAGTAAAAAAATTATGACTATTCTATGATAGATTTCATCAATCTTCTTCACTCCAACAATCTCCATCTCTAGCATTGATAGCAAACCAATACTGAAAAGAAACTTAATACATTTTATTGAAATATCTCCCTCTATCAATATATGATCCTTCCTCTATATACTCTAATCTCCTCCTCTAATTTCCTAATCTTCTCCCTCTTTAACTATATTTCTTCTTCCTTCTCAAATCTCTCTGATATATCTATCTTTTTGATATCTCTATCTCCCTCAATATATGATTTAGGTACAAGTCTCTTTCTATTATCCTTCTTAATCTCATATCTTCTTCTTTGACTCTAATGCTAAAGAGTTTTCATCTATACATGTAGATATAATCAATTTAGGTTCTCCCTCTATCACCTTTAATGTGACTGTAAATCTTATACTTTCAGCTCCTTCTTTACTTCAACAAGGTCCTAAAGTAAGATCTACTACATTAGTTTATAAAATATGTCATCCAAGTCTATTGATGTAGGACATTACTCTTTCTCCTTAAGTAACTTTGGATAGGGGTATCACACGTAGTTTACCTCTAAGATATTCATGTACATCCTTAGGTAAAGCCTTTGTGAATATATTAGCTATCTATTCTTTTGTATTCATATATTTCATTCTCACTTCTTTGTCTTGAAACAATTCTCTCAAGTAATTGATGCAGGAGCATCCAGAGGTATAAGGGCAATCCTGTGTCACCCAAAAAATATACTTAGACTTAGTTTTTGTTTCATGTGTTTTCATTTTTGGATACCCATTTGGGTCAAATAAAGGTTCCAACTCTCACAGTTCCATTATCAGTGTTCGTGTAAATCCCAAAAAAATAGGAGTATGTAATTGAGCCATCATTTTGGTGAACTAGGAGGTGTAAATTGGCTAGATGAATGTAATTATAATTTAGAGCATTTCAAAAAAAGAATTGGGTCAAAAGGCCCCACTGTTTGAAAGTTATTGTAGTTTTTTGAATTGTGGAGACCTCTTAAGAATGCTTCAAAGTTAGGTTAGGGGCATTAAATGACCTCAAAAAGGGCTGAAAAATGGGCGATGAGAAAATCTGGTCCATAGGGCTATAGAGTGCTTTGAAAGCTTTCTAAAAATGTAAACAGTTCATCAATCAGAGCTACAGTTCAAAAGTTATGCCTCCCAGAAGTTTGGTTATCATTTCTAGATTCTTCTAGATTTGCGTCGACTTCTAATGCAGCTTTTGGAACCTTCTATTTGGTTGGTGGATGTCTACTAGCACTTTTTAGAATGTACTCCTAGTCCTTAACCCTTCGCAGTTTATTTAAAGAGATTTCTGGCATTGTAAAAGGCAATTCAGAGTGGAGTTTGAGAGGAGGTACTGAAAGGAGAAATTATCTCCACATTTATGCTATTGTAAGCCTTAGGGCATGTTTTGAAGTTTATTTTCTCTGTACTGAATGTACTAGCTTATTTTTTAGTTAATACAATTTCCTTTTTCTATTGTGTCCATTTTTTTCTTGGGTTGTGTCCCCATCAAGTGGTATCAGAGCTGGTTTTCCTCAGTGTGTAGAAAGAGCGCTGACTGTGAGGCAGTTTGCACCAGGACTGTGTGGTGGTGGGTTCGAGTTAGAAGATGCCTCCATGGAGAGAGCATGGCAGAAGGGCCAAAGCTATTAATCTTGAGGAGGTTAGAGCCCTCCAAAGGTAGGTACAGGCATTGCAAGAGGAGCTCCATAGAGGAGCAAATGTTGCCGTAGGTGACGACAATGAGGATGACAATGAAGAAGAAGAAATGGGACCAAAAGGGGAATTTGATGGGGAAGTTCTGAATCATGTAGAGGAAAGGCTTTTTAGGGCCATTACTAAGTTTGGGAAAATACCTACAATTGAAGTGGGTGTATTTTCAGGAAATCTGAAACTAGATGAGTTGATTGATTGGATCAATGAACTGGAAGAATACTTTGAGTATGAGGATATCAGGGACCTAGATAGTGTTAAGTTTGCAAAGGCCAAACTGAAAGGCCATGCCAAAATCTGGTGGCAAGAGGTCCAATTGAAAAGAAATAGAAGAGGAAAGGAGAAGATTGCAAGATGGGATCACATGGTGGACAAATTGAAGAAGTAGTTCATTCCTGTGGACTACGTGCTTGATCTGTTTAAGAAGATGCATGGGTTAAAGCAAGCAAGAAGATTAGTCCAAGAATATATAGAGGAATTTTATAGACTCTTGATTAGAGTGGGGCATGCAGAAGTAAATAAGGAGAAGGTTGCTCATTATATCAGTGGGTTGTGACCTAGCATCCAGGAGGAATTATGTCTGGTAAGAATGACCAGTATTGAAGAGGCATAGCAGTTTGCCCTATGAGTTGAAGAGAAGCTGAATAAAAGGTTTGAAGGAAGAAAAAGAGGGCATGGTCAAGGAGGAAGGGGAAGTGGTAGATCATTTGGAGGCCGTAATGAATCTCAAAAGAAAAATGAAGATGTGGGTACTAGTAGGAACCAGAGGAATGAGGGTTTCAACCACTCCCATCATCAAGACTTTGGAAATCAGAGGGGAAGAGGTAGAGGACATGGACAAGGAAGAGGAGGCTTCCATGGTACCTATTTCCATTGCAATGAAGAAGGTCATCGTGCCTTTGAATACCCTCAACGACAAGGAAGGACAGATAGGAGAGCTGAGGGCCAAGCTAGGGTTGCTCATGTGGATGAGGATGCACAATCATCACATTCAGAGGATGCAGAATGAGGAGAGACCTTGGTAAATGAAAGAGTCCTACTAAGTGGTGAGATTGAACTGGGACAACAAAGAATTTTGTTCCGTACCAGATGCAAGTGTGAGGATAAATGTTGTGACATGATCATTGATGGTGGTAGCACTGATAACTTGGTATCATAAGTGATGGTCTCTAAGCTGAAGCTCAAGAGGGAGAAACATCCCCAGCCCTATCCGATTGCTTGGGTAAAAGATGATCATAAGGTCCTGGTAAGTGAACAATGTTTAGTGAAATTCAAAATTGGGAGTTACAATGATGAAGTTCTCTATGATGTTATTCTAATGGATGTTTTTCATCAATTGTTGGGTAGACCATGGTAGTTTGATAGACATGCAGTAAATGATGGACATACAAACACATACTCTCTGACAAAAGATGGAGTTCACCACAAATTAAAGCCCATGAAAAAGGAAGGTAAAAATGTATGTAGCAGTGCTAGGATTTGTCTTGTTGATGAAAGGAAGTTTTTAGATGGCATGAAACATCAGCATATGTGCTATGCTTTGATTCCTACGAAAGATAAAGAAGGTAGTAGTGAAATACCACTTGAAATTTCAAATTTACTAGGGGAGTTTGGAGATATTATCTCTAATAATGTTCTAGATGGATTGCCACCGGTAAGGCAAATCAGTCATCAGATAGATTTGATTCCAGGAGCTCATTTGCCTAACAAGGTTGCTCACAGGATAACTCCTACTGAAACAGATGAGCTAAATAGACAGGTTCAGGAGCTGTTGAGGAAGGGCTTGATTCAAGAGAGCCTGAGTCCATGTGTAGTTCCTGTAGTACTTGTAAAAAAGAAGGATGGAGAGTGGAGGATGTGTACAAATTCTTGAGCTATAAATAGGATAACCATCAAGTACCGATTTCCTTTGCCAAGGATGGATGATCTTATGGACTGCTTGAGTAGAGCTCAGTACTTCACAAAGATAGATCTGAAGAGTGGTTATCACTAGATAAGGATTTGAGAACGAGATGAGTGGAAAACAACCTTCAAGACCAAGGAGGGTCTTTATGAGTGGTTAGTCATGCCCTTTGGATTGACGAACGCCCCAAGCACCTTGATGCGGCTCATGAATGAGGTACTTAAGAAGTTCTTGGGAAAATTTGTTATTGTCTATTTGGATGATATTTTAATTTTCAGCAAGACTTTGGAAGAACATTTACTGCATATTCGTAGTGTCCTTGAAAGGCTAAGTGAAGAGAAACTGTTAATTAATCGGAAGAAGTGTATCTTTGCAAAAAGGGAGTTAGTCTATTTGGGGTTTGTTATATCACCCAAAGGTCTCAAAATGGATCCAGAGAAGGTAAAAGCCATCTTGGAATGGCCTACTCTAAGGTCTGCTACTGAGGTAAGATCATTTCATGGTCTGGTTAGTTTTTACAGGAAGCTTATTAAGAATTTCAGTGGCATATGTGCACCCCTAACTGATACAATAAGAGGGAATAGAAAAGATTTCAAATAGACTACAACAGCTACAAGAAGTTTTGAATTGCTAAAGAAGAAGGTGACAGAATAGCCTGTGTTGGCACTTCCAGATTTTAGAAAGGTTTTCCAGGTGGATTGTGATGCTAGTGGCAGTGCTATTGGGGCTGTATTAAGCCAAGAAGGTAAGTCTATTGCATATTTTAGTGAAAATTTGAATGATGCAAAGAAGAAGTATTATGTTTATGATCAAGAGTTCTATGCAATAGTTTAGGCCTTAAAGAAATGGAGGCATTACTTATTGCCAAAGGAATTTGTTTTGTATATTGATCATCAAGCATTATAGTACCTAAATAGACAAGGTAAATTGAATCAAAGGCATATGAAGTGGGTAGAGTTCTTGCAGAGCTATACATTTGTGTTGAAGCATAGAAGTAGAAAATCTAACAGGGTTGTAGATGCACTAAGTAGGAGACAATTGTTTCTTACAGTAATGTAGGTTGAATTAGTTGGGTTTGATGAACTCAAGAATTTGTACCTTGAGGATCTTGATTTTGCCGAAACATGGAAAGCTTGTAAAGAGCCTATTGCTGTAGATAGAACCAAGTGGTTAGACTATTTGATTCAGGAAGGCATGTTGTTCAAGGGTAGTCAATTGTGCATTCCAAGGAGTTCCATGAGGGAAAATCTGATTAAGGAGAAACACAGTGGAGGGATGGCAAGACATTTTGGTCAAGATAAGACCATTGTCATTCTGAGAGAACATTATTTTTGGCCTCAAATGTCACAGGATGTGGAAAGGTTTGTACAAAGTTGTCAAGTTTGTCAAGTTGCTAAGGGATTTAGCCACAATACTGAACTATATCATCCATTTCCTATTCCATCAAGGCCATGGGAGGACATAAGTATGGATTTTTTTCTTGGATTTCAAGGACACAAAGGGGTAATGACTCAGTATTCATGGTGGTTGATAGGTTCTCCAAAATGGCACATTTCATTCCATGCCACAGAACTCATAATGTTGTCCATATTGCAGACTTGTTTTTCAAAGAGGTGGTAAGACTACATGGTCTTTCAAGGAGTATAGTTTCTGATAGAGATACTAAATTTCTGGGGTATTTCTGGAGGACATTGTGGAACAAGTTGAGAATAGACCTAAAATTTAGTTCCACGCATCACTCGCAGACTGACGGCCAAATAGAAGTGGTAAATAGAAGTCTAGGAAATTTACTAAGATGTTTAGTTGGGGATAAGCCCAAGGGATGGGATTTTATTCTACCACAATGTCATGTCCCCTTTTCAAATAATTAAAAAAAAAAATCTTTGCTAAGGCAGGCAGGCCCAAGAAAGTGAAGTTTTGAAAAAAGGGGGTTAATCTTTGGAAACCGTTGGACTAATAAATGAAAATTATTATTAAAATATGTTTCATTAACCTCTCTTGGACGTGAGTTACAATTATTCCCTCTTTTAAGGGGTTTGGAGGCATTTTGGGCAGATTATAGAACTTGGATTTTGCTCATTTTCTTTGTTATTCTTCAGAGGCTGCCAAACCTGTGGAGAAGGAGACCCAAGAACGGGAGTTTGCAGGTTTCCAGGGAGACCCAAGAATGGGAGTTTTTCAGGTTTCCAAAAAGGCTAAGAATGGGAGTTTGAAGCCATTCCATGTGCATGCTCATACAGAGTTTGCCTTTGTGCTGAATAGTGCAGATTTGTGGGTTTTTCGAGTGTGTTTTTTGTATGAGTTTGGTGTTTTCAGTTGAGTATTTCATATCAGTTTGGGTTGCTGCTATATTTTAGACTTTAAGCTGTTAAAATATTTTTGAATATATTTATTGGGATGTGATTAAATTTCTGAGATAGTTTATTAGTGTTTTGTGGTGTTCTCGGGCATTTTTGTGTTAATTTCGGGAGAAAAATGAGCATAGTTTTTGTGCTGCATTTGTGAGCTGTTGTGTAAAGGTTATACAGATCTGGAAATGAAATTTTATAGGATATTATGCTGCTTAAATTTCTATAAAAATTTCTACTTTTAGATTTATTAATAACAGGTGAAGTTGTGAAGCTTTTTGGCACTATTTTCGGCATACCCGATTTGGGGTTTCTTGAGAAATCTGGAGGATCTTTGGGATATTAGTTGTTTGATTTTAAAGATCTGATTTGAGGCTTGAAATATCATACAAAATCAGAAAAGGGACATTTCAGTGGTATCAGAGCCATGATCTTGCCAGCCTAAGGGTTTGTAGAAGTTTGCAGGTCAGTTTTGACAACTACCCAGATCTTGCATTTCAGTTTTGAGAACTACCCAAATCTTGCATGTCATAATTTATGATTGCATGTTGCTTCTAATAAGCTGCATGTCAAAATTTATGGTTGCATGCTACTTCTAATAATTTTCATGTTAGTTCTTGGTGAATTTGGTGGTTGTAGAAGTTTGCATTTCAGTTTTGACAAGTACCCAGATCTTGCATGTCAGTTTTGACAACTACCCAGATCTTGCATGTCATAATTTGGTGGTTGCATGTTGCTTCTAATTAGTTGCATGTCAAAATATATGGTTTCATGCTACTTCTAATCATTTTCATGTTAGTTCTTGGTGAATTTGGTGGTTGTAGAAGTTTGCATGTCAGTTTTGACAACTACCCAGATCTTGCATGTTAGTTTTGACAACTACCCAGATCTTGCATGTCATAATTTGGTGGTTGCATGTTGCTTCTAATCAATTTCATATCCAAATCTATGGTTTCATTCTACTTCTAATCATTTTCATGTTAGTTCTTGGTGTTTGAAGAAGTTATATCCTATTGGGGTTACACTCTACTTTATCTAGAATGGACAGGTATAATACAAAGTCTCAGAGGGAACGATCTTGGACAATTGATAGCCAGAGTCAAAATAGTAGAAAGGATGGTTATTTAGACATTCGAGATAAACTTATGAAAATAAGCCATGACATGTCTAAACAGTTGGTTGAGCACCACTGTATAATGAATGACATGTTATCTGACCCAGCTAAGGTGGATAAGTTGACTGGATTTCTATTTGGCAGATTTTCTCACAGGACAGATGACCCAATTCCCAAGAACTTGCATGAGGAGTTTGAGAAACTAGTTGATAGCCAGGTAGAGGTCTCAGATTCTACTCTGCCATAGAGGTGGTGGGAAAGGATATTACACACATTGATAGTAACGGTCAACTTGATACTCAAATTGAGACAATTGTTTACAGGTTGTCAAAGGGTGATGCCACAGGTATTCAGGATGGTATAGTTACAACAGGCAGTGACTATAGTGTAGTGGGTTTAGATGATGATTATGAGGATGTTGTTGTGCAAGATGGTGAGATACCTAGTAGAGATGAGAAAACATTAAGCATTCATGACTTTGCTGAGAAAGAGTACCAGACACAGTTAGATGCTTCATCACATGAGGTTGAGGCAGGTAGTACTTCACATGATTTATCCTGCCAGCTGAAGGTGAGTGAAGATAGTATTTTGACTTCATTATCTCATCATGATAGGTATGTGGAGTTAGTTGGTATTGGTCATATTACTCAAATGAGGATTTTTCTTGAGTTACCAGCTAATTCTAGTTTACAGATATGGACTCAAGATTGTTATATTGGCATTTGGGATTTAGTTGATAGGAGATCTTTAACACTTTTTGGTAGCAGTGTTTGTTTGGGTGCTATCATGGATTTGATTAGCAGATTGCACAGTGTTGTCTTTTCTTGTGCTAGCAGCTTGTCGAATGTTGGTATTAGTTTTTATACACCGATGTTGGGCTTTGTTCATATATCCAATAGACCATACTTGCTAGAATGTGTTGATGATATTTCATATTTGGAAGTGTGTATAGATGAGTCCCAGGATCATATTGGCATTGATGACATCCAGGAGGATGCAGTGGGCAATTTTGAAGACTTAGTTTCCTTGGGTATAGAGGAGTTGGACAACAATGCTAATGTTTTTGATACTTCGTATGTTGATATGAGTTTTAGATTTGATTAACAGGATATGGATGGTAATACTCTAGAGACTAGTAACTTTGAGGATACTCCTTTAGATAGTGCATCAGAGGATGTTTGTAGGAGACAGTCAAGCTAGTGCCATCATGTGTCTAATCAGTTGAGAGTTAGTGACCAAGACATTGCTATCACTTGCCAGCATTTCGATGCTACTTGTCAGTTGTTAGCAGTTTATGGATGGGGTTATCCTACTACTGATGAGCAGGGAGGCAGTTATCTTTCCTTGACAGAGTTCCACTCTTTATGGGAGGCTATCCATATTCTGAGATAGGATTATATGCAGTTGGTAGTTGACAGAGATTATCTTATGAAGTGGGGCAGTACAGCATATGATGCATTGTTGGCCAAGGAAGATGAGGTGAGTGAGCTTACTGAGCAGCTTGTGGTGACTTCTAAGATTCTTGAGAGTACACAGTTGGCTTTCAAGGAGTCACAGTTTCATTTGGCTAAGGTGACCATGGAGTTAGAGTGACTACAGTCTTCACCTGATTCTATATAGTCACAAGCAGTGGTGTTTGGTGATCCGAGGATGTCTATGGTCAATATTTTCAGAGACAGTGGAGATGGGGATGCATCCATTCTTGATACTAACATTGGAATATTAGGTTCATTCCCACTAGAGTTAGGTTCAGTTGAGTTGGGTGTTGTAGCAGATTTTTGTATGCCTGACATGGTGGTGGCCTCTAGTATTGATGGCACAGAGACTAGAGATTTATCAAAGATCATGTGTGATGTTGGTGAGTCGACAATTGGCATGGTTCCTACTAGTAACACTACTCCCTTGGTGATATCTTCAGAGGTAGTAGTTAGTTCCAACATGATTAATGATCAATTGCAGTTAGTTTCATCTGGATTACAGTCTGAGCCACTAACTGAGATTGGTGCATTCTATCGGCATTAGACTGTGAGGTATGCTCATCAATTTACCTTTGATGACCATGTTGATGAGATAATGATATAGAGATGTAATTTGGTTCCTAGTGCTTATCATCAGTTATGGGACAATTTGATGCCTCAAGATGAGAGTTGTGATGGGCATGACATGGCGATAGGTTCTACAGTTGACAGCTTGATAATACATGACTTAGAGCAGGAGTTTCAGAGTGATGCTTCAATGGGTGTTGTTATTGATTCTACTCCTTTGGCTATGACATCTCCTGACTTAGCTGGTGATCAGTCACAGTGGGCTGTATCACTTGTTCATGGTGAGTTGTTGACTAAGTTTGGTTTTTTTTATCAACATTATATTGCAAGGTATGTACATCAGTTAGCATTTGATCCTTGTGTTGAGGAGTTGATGGCAGGAAGATTTGGTTTGGGTTCCAATTCTTGCTATTTATCTTGTTATGGCTTTTCACCATCAGGGGTGCATGGTAGTTATGGTTATGAGATAGTGGCCGGTGATTTGCAAAGTTGTGTTGACTGCAGGAGTTGTATAGTGTGTGGATTCTCCATACTTGGTATAGTTTCATTCGAGAGCATTCACCATTGTTGCAGAGTTGGATTGTGCATTCCGTATAGGCCAGTGGGATGCGTTGATGGTATTTACTGTGTTGGTAGTTTGATTTGTCTACTTTTCTTGGGTTTTGATGTTCTAAGAGTTTGTGCCTCATGGGTTTTTGATTGTGGTAGTGGTGATTTCGGAGTTTGGTTGAGCTATAATTGTCAGTTTGATTATGAAATCCTCTTGGTCATATTGCAGAGGATATTGCAGGAGCCTGTGTTAATTGGTAGTAGTATAGTTCATGCCTACATTTGGGATCCAGGTGGATTGATTGGTTTATTGTTCAACCATTGCTTGAGGACAAGCAATTTTTGGGAGGGGAGGACTTGTCATGTCCCCTTTTCAAATAATTTAAAAAAAAATCTTTGCTAAGGCAAGCAGGCCCAAGAAAGTGAAGTTTCGAAAAAAGGGGGTTAATCTTTGGAAATCGTTGGACTAATAAATGAAAATTATTATTAAAATATGTTTCATTAACCTCTCTTGGACGTGAGTTATAGTTATACCCTCTTTTAAGGGGTTTGGAGGCATTTTGGGCAGATTACAGAACTTGGATTTTGCTCATTTTCTTTGTTATTCTTCAGAGGCTGCCAAACCTGTGGAGAAGGAGACCCAAGAACAGGAGTTTGTAGGTTTCTAGGGAGACCCAAGAATGGGAGTTTTGCAGGTTTCCAGGAAGGCTAAGAATGGGAGTTTGAAGCCATTCCATGTGCATGCTCATACAGAGTTTGCCTTTGTGCTGAACAGTGCAGATTTGTGGGTTTTTCGAGTGTGTTTTTTGTATGAGTTTGGTGTTTTCAGTTGAGTATTTCATATCAGTTTGGGTTGCTGCTGTATTTTAGACTTTAAGCTATTAAAATATTTCTGAATATATGTATTGGGACGTGATTAAACTTTTGAGATAGTTTATTAGTGTTTTGTGGTGTTTTCGAGCATTTTTGTGTTAATTTTGGGAGCCTGATGAGCATAGTTTTTGTGCTACATTTGTGAGCTGTTGTGGAAAGGTTATATAGATCTAGAAATTAAATTTTATAGGCTTTTATGCTGCTCAAATTTTTGTAAAAATGTCTACTTTCAGATTTATTAATAATAGGTGAAGCTGTGAAGCTTTTTGGCACTATTTTCGGCATACCCGATTTGGGGTTTCTTGAGAAATCTGGAGGATCTTTGGGATATTAGTTGTTTGATTTTAAAGATCTGATTTGAGGCTTGAAATATCATACAAAATCAGAAAAGGGACATTTCACACAAGAAGATTTTTCTTACAATAGCTCTATAAATATGAGTACTGGAAAATCACCATTCCAAATTGTATATGGGAATAGCCCAAGGACTGCACCAAAATTGAGGAAGATAGAACAAGGGGAGAGGACAAGTGTTGAAGCTAAGGAATTTTCTGAACATATCAAGCATCTACATGAGGAGGTTCAGGCACACATTACCAAGATGAATCAAGAGTATAAAGCTAGGGCTGATCAAAGGAGAAAACATAAGGAATTTCAAGTAGGGGATCTAGTCATGGTGCACTTACGAAAAGAAATATTTCCAGCCGGTACTTACAACAAGCTAAAAATGAAGAAATTTGGCCCCTGCAAAATTTTGAAGAAACATGACTCAGGAAATGCATATGAAGTGGAGCTGCTAGATGGTATTCACATTTCTCCCATTTTCAACATTGTAGATTTAATAGAGTATCATGATGATGGTGTAGATGAGGAGTTTGTGTTAGAGCCATGTCCGATTCTTGCTTCTAAGAAGGAGGAGATAGAAGACATTCTAGATCATCATGTGGGTAGGAGTACCAAAAATAGGCATTATGAAGAGTATTTGGTCAAATGGAAAGGACGACCGATCGAGGACTCAACTTGGATTTCAGCAGCTGAGGTTTCCCATTTGGGATTTCCTCTACCATTCATAAAGTGATAGGGTCACTTTTCAATCTACCCTGGGTGTCTGATGCAAGAGCATCCAGAGGTATAAGGGCAATCCTGTGTCACCCAAAAAATATACTTAGACTTAGTTTTTGTTTCATGTGTTTTCATTTTTGGATACCCATTTGGGTCAAATAAAGGTTCCAACTCTCACAATTCCACAATCACTATTCGTGTAAATCTTGAAAAAATAGGAGTATGTAATTGAGCCATGGCTAGATGAATGTAATTGTAATTTAGAGCATTCTAGAAAAAGAATCAGGTCAAAAGGCCCCACGATTTGAAAGTTATTGCAGTTTTTTAGATTGTGGAGACCTCCTAAGAATGCTTCAAAGTCAGGTTAGGGGCATTAAATGACCTCAAGAAGGGCCAAAAAATGGGGCACAAGAAAAGCTTGTCCATAGGGCTATAGAGCACTTTGAGTGCTTTCCAAAAATGTAAACGGTTCATCAATCAGAGCTACGGTTCAAAACTTATGCCTCCCAAAAGTTCAATTACCATTTCTGGATTCTTCTAGATTTGCGTCAACTTCTAATGCAGCTTCTAGAACCTTCTATTTGGTCGGTGGATGCCTACTAGCACTTTCAAGAATATACTCCTAGTCCTTAACCCTCCGAGGTCTATTTAAGGAGATTTCTAGCATTGTAAAAGGTAGTTCATAGTGGAGTTTGAGAGGAGGTACTGGAAGGAGAAATTATCTCCACATTTATGCTATTGTAAGCCTTAGGGCATGTTTTGAAGTTTATTTTCTCTGTACTGAATGTACTAGCTTATTTTTCAGTTAATACAATTTCCTTTTTCTGTTGTGTCCATTTTTTTCTTGGGTTGTGTCCCCATCAGTAATGATACTTTATTACAATTTTCTTTGTCTTTGTATGCATCATAGGGTTCTTTGATATGTCTATAACACTTGTATTTTCAGAGTAGAGTACCACAAGCTTAATAATTTCCTCCTTCATTCCTTTGAGAAATTGTTTGATCCATACCACATTTGTGCAATTCAGTACAACAACCACATATTCACCTTCAGTAGTAGATTATGATATACACTTTTGTTTCTTACTCATTTAGGTGACCAATTGTTCCTAAGATAAATGCTTTACTTCTTGTACTCTTTTAGTCTTCAATGCTTCTAGCCCAATCAACATCTATATAGGCTCTCAATTCAAACTTTTCATTTTTCTTGTAGTATAGAGCTAGGCTTTTGTTCCTTTTAGGTATCTCATAATCTTTTTAACAACCATTAAATGAGTCTCCTTAGGATGTGTAGGAAATCTCACAAAAATCCCAACAACTAAAGAAATGTTAGGTCTATTATGAATTGCATATTGAAATTTTCCAATCATAAACATGTATAGTGTTTGATTTACTTTAACAAAGTCATTAGTTTTGGATATTTTGTGTTGTGCAACCATATGAGTACTAATAGGTTTTGAATACTTCATACCAAAAAAATTCAAGATTCCCTTCACTTACTCAGATAGAGTGATTTAAATACAATATTTCCTCTAATATACTTGCAATCCAACAAAGAACTTTATCTCTCAAAACATAGACATCTCAAAATATTTCTTCATGTCATTTGAAAATCCCTTATAAAATGTTTTTTTTCCTCCAAATATGATATCATCAACAAATATTTCAGCTAGTAAAATTCATTTACCTCCTTTTGTCCTTGCATACAAATTAATATTGTTATTAGTCTTCTCAAAACCAATCTTCACAAGATAGTTGTGAAGCCTTTCATACCATGCTCTATGAGCTTCCTTCAAATCATATAAATCTTTATGAAATCTAAAAACCATGTTCTTTTTGTTTGGATCAAAAAATCATTTAGGTTTTTCTATGTAAACTTTCTCTTCTAGTATACTATTCAAAAATGCTGAGTTAACATCCATTCGATTAACTTTAAGTCCTTTATATGCAGAGTAAACAAGAAAATTTTTTCATCCTTCCAATCTTGTAACTAGGAAAAATGTCTCTCTATAGTCAATTCCTTCTTGTGCATATGCTTTGAAAACTAATCTTGTCTCATTTCTTCTAACTTCACCATTCTCTTCTATTTCATTTTTTTACACCCACTTGGTTCCAATCACATTCTTGTTCTCTGCTCTGGGCCCTATAGTCCATGTTTTTTCTTTCTCAATCTGATTAATCTTGTCTTTCATGGCTTCACTAAATTAGACTCATGCATTCTTAACAAACATGTGTCATTTCTCAACCCATTTCTTTTCATTGGTATTTGTTCTTTATCTCCAATAATATTTTCAGTAGGGTGATTTCTTTTGACATACTTTTACAACCTTGTCTCAACTCTTCTTTCTATAATGGATCTTTTAATGTTAGATTCACTGTGCACTTCTCTATCAAGTAACCTTACATTCCTTTCATGTTAACTAATCTTAGTAGTAGAATGTACCTTGGCTTCTAATTGCAAATCACCTCTTAACTGTAATTTAGCATCCATTGTATGTGACTCAATAATCACTGATTCTTGTTGACTAGTAACTTCATTTGAAAAATTATCATCATTAGTAGACATGCCTTGATAGTAATACATAAAGGTTTTATAATTTTTATGTTCCTTCTTTGGTTCATCTTCATGCACTTATGTATATTCATCAAAATTTAAATTTTCACTTTCCACAACTTTTTTAGTGTTAGTATTTAAACACTTACAAGCTTTACTTCTTATAGAATAGCCTTGGAATATACCTTCTTCATTTTTAACATCAATTTTACCATTTCTACTATCCTTAAGAATATAACACTTGCTTCCAAAAGCCATAAAATATTTGACATTAGGTGAGTATCCATGTCATAATTCAAAAGGTGTGAAATTTGTACCTTTCTTGACTTGTACTTGGTTCCAACTATAGACAGCTATACAAAAAGCTTTCTCCAATATTTCAAAGCAACATTCTTCTCTATCATCAGTTTTCTAGCAAAATCTCTTATAGATCTATTCTTCCTTTTAGAAATCACACTTTTTGGAGGGGTCCTAGGTGCAAAAGTTTATCTCTTGATTCCTTTGTCATTATAGAAGTTTTCAAACTCATTGGATGTAAACTCTCTACCTTTGTTAGATCTTAAACATTTCAAGATTTTACCAATTTTCTTTTCAGCTCTTGCCAAATACCACTTAAACATTTGAAAAACATTAATTTTTTCATTTAAAAATATCACTGTCATCATTCTTGAGTAATCATCAATAAATAGGATAATGTACTTGTCACCTTCATACCTTTGCACATCAGTTGGTCGATATAAATCAGTATGAACTAATTCCAAAATTTCTTTTGAAGTATGAGTCTTACTTTTAAAAGTAATCTTTTTCATCTTTTCTAACTGACATTTTTTACAAATCACATTATCAAGTTTCTTCAATTTTGGTGAACCTCTCCCTCTTTCTATCTAACCAAATTGTCAAAATCTACATGACATAACCTCTTGTGCCATAGCAACACATCATCAAGTTTTACAACAAGACAAGTAGCATTGTTCATATTAAGATAAAATTGATTGCCTCTAGTCTAATCTCCACTTTCAATTAGTTTTCCATCAGTGTCATAGATCTTAGCCTTTCTATTATCAAATTCAAGTTCATAACATGAACTATTCAATTATGAAAAAATAAATAGATTATAATGTCCTTCCAAATAGTAAGCATTATGATACATGATCTTATCTATCAATCTTATTGATCAATTTCCTTTAGTCAGACAAGGTGCATCATTACCAAATCTAACACTATTTTCAATGTAATATTCAAGGGTAATGAACTTACTATTGTCTCCAGTCATGTGATGTGAACATCCACTCTCAATGATCCATCTATCACTTTTCTTCTCATAGGATACCAATGCAACTACCTCATCTTCAGTAGAATCATCCTCCATAGCAACAAAGACAACTTCAACATCATGATCTTCATGTTTAGCATTAGATTCTTCTTCAACAATGTAACAAGCCTTCTTTCCCTTGTCCCTGTAGTCTTTGTTACTATAATCTTTTCTACCTCTAAATTTGTCTTCATTCTTGTTGTTTGCCTTATTAGGACATCTTAATGCAATATGACCAACATCATGATAATTAAACCATATGATGGGTAACTTACCTTTGTATTTTTATTTTCCTTTATGAAATTTCCTAGCTAACAATGCTTCTAGTTCTTCTAGCTCTCATCATCTTTATAACTATCACTAGAAGCAATTTTGACATTTTTCTTTTTATTATCTTTACATTATTTAGTTTCATCTTAGCTTATAAAAGTAGATTCAACATTTTGATATTTTAAATTACCAAAATTTGTAAGTCTAAAAGTAGTGAGGCTACCAACTAGTCCTTCGAGGGTCAGATTACTACAAGGGGTATAGATCATCTCTAGTATAGTAGAGAATCTAATAGCATGGATAGGAAATGGGGTTCTCAATAGTTTTTTGATCACAATCTCATCTTCAATCCATCTATTAGATCCTTGAATTGCATTAACAATATCCTTGATCCTTGTATAAGAATGGATTATACTCTTGTTGAAAATAATTAAACAATTGTATATTGTCTTTGATTTTACACAAAATGTTATATCTTTACTAGTCAGTGTATGTTAAGCTCACTTAGGTGATGAAGATAGTTTCCTATGACCGGTGAGCATTCTAGTGTTTTCCAAGTTCAAAAGACAATGTCTATCGAGTTCCCTTGAGCATCAAAGAGAATTTCACAAAAGTTGAAATTGTTAACTAAGCTCCCTGGGTAACAAATAAAAGGTTCAATGGAACCAATGCTAACTAAGCTCACTCAATTACCAAAGGAATTTTGTAAAGATTTAGTTTTAACCAAGTTCACTTGGTTAACACAATAAAATCATTTCTTATTTAGTATCTACTGAGCTAGGTCAGCTAACAAAGGATTTTCTTGTTTTGGAATATTGAGTCTAATAGATTTGTTTATTGGTTCTAGCCAACTAAGAAGATGAATATTATTTATTCTAAGTTGTATTCAAAATAACTTGAAAATGTGTAAGATATAAGTATAATTTCAAGTTGAGAATTGAATGTGTGTGAAAACTTGTACAAGATAAGAAGACGCTTAGTGGAAGTGAATTGGGAGGATAAGAAGAATATCCTTGAGGAGCTACAAAGATACATTCACTCAAGAAGGATCAAGTATTCGAGCTTGATTTGAGATCTAAAATCAGCACTACATTTGTATCATAAATTAGGTCATATCATTGTTACTCTCTAACCATTGTACCAATGTATCAAATCTCTTAATAAAGTTGTCTTAACAACTATTTGCCAAATCCTCTATCAAGGTGGTATTTTTGGATTAAAGTTTCTAAATACCTATAACAAGGCCACTCCTAATAATATTATTAAATCCTCTAACAGGGTCACTCCTACTAGTGTATTTTTTAACCTTTAACAAGGTTGGTTCCTAATAGGGCTTAGTTCAAAAGAGTGAAAATTAGTAACTTGTTGCAACTGGTGATTTTTCCCAAACTAAGTTTCCACATTAAATATTTGTGTCATTTGTGTTTATTTATTTTATGTGTATTCAACTAAGATTTGCATGTTTAGTATTTGATGAGTAATAGTTGATATTATAGTGCTTTCTAAGTTATAACTTATTGTTAGTGTTAACCGAGTGCCTATGTGTTAACAAAGTAACAACAATTTCAATAGGGTTTATGTTTTGTGTTGAAATATAAGGGATCATGGATTTATTTTTATGGTAACTGATTCACCCCTCCCCTCTTAGTTACTCCTCTTATATTTCCAATAATTCTGACCATCTTGCATTCTCATTTCGTCAAAATTTTCTCTGAGGTTTTCAACATTGGCTCTCAACACATTCTTGTTTCCTTAATAGATCTCCTATAGGGCATCCCACATCTTCTTAGTAGAATCACATCATTTGATGTCATCAAAATCTACATAGCATAGGGAAGATGCAATCTCCAACACCTCCTAATTGTGTTCCTTCCTCTATTTCAATTGTTTAGCAATTGGGGCTCCAGTTGGATCAACATGCTCAGTGGTGATAGTTGACTATGCATAATCTTCAAGACCTCCTAGATGTAGATTCATCAAAATTTTCCATCCAAGAAAGTGTCCTTGTTTAACTTGGGTACCTCTTTTCTATACATCTTGATCTTTAATGTTTAGTATCTTCAAACTTTTCTCTCAAGTACTTGGTGCTCTAATACCAACTATTGGAATACTTTAGAATAGCTAAGAGGGAGGCGAGGAGGTGAATCAGTTAAAAAAAGTCAAAATGTACAAATAAAACTTTCAAAACTACAACTTATAATTATGCATGCATTGATTGTTCAATCTCTTAAACATTTTCATATTGTTGTCCTAGGTCAAAATAACTTTACTAAAATGTAAAAATGCATTATCACAACATTAATTACACATTTTAGACAAGGATTTTAAGTGGAAACACAATTTGTGAAAACCACCAGTAACATGCTACAAATTTTCACTCTTCTAAAGTGAGCCCTAAGAGGAGCCAACCTTGTTAAAGGTTACAATGCACACTATTAAATGTGACCTGGTTAAATGATTTCAATCACCCTATTATGAGTGATCCTTGTGAGAGGAATTTATAGCATTCTATTAAAATTTCACACTATTAAAGGATTTACTAATGATTTTTTGGTCAACCTTAGTCCCAATGATTTATCTTTATTGATACAATTGTTATAGAGTAACAACATGACTTGATTTGATAATAATAACAATTAACTTGTAGATTAATTATCTCACATAAGTCCTCCATTCATCTTGGCATTCACCCTCCTTGTCTATAATAGCTTGTTAACCCTTCAAGCCTTCATCACCTTAAGCTTTCTTTCTTTGTATGCCAACTACAGACTCTTGTATTTGGCCACCATATGAAGCAACACCCTAGACTCCTTTTCTTCTTTAGGTTCTTGCACATGACAACATTTTCTTCTAACCTATTATCTCTATATATAGATAACTTAAATTTTTTTCCACTTAACCACAATCATCTGCTCTTCGGTTAGGTAATATTCAATGAATCTACCCATCTCTCCATTTCATCCCCTTTTAGAAATTTTCTCTACAATCCTCTTTTCATTTTGCCTCAAGAAAATTTATCTTAATTTCTATGTCACCAACTCATCATAGTAATCTTTCACACACTTCACACAATTCAAGAAATCAACTTTGTTAGTCTAGATTTGTTAAATCTTCAATATTAATCATTTTACTGGAACTCAATAATAACAATATGTTTTCTCAGCAAACACTTTTTTCTAATGCATGGTATCCACTAAGTATGTACTGGTGCTTAGCACATACTAACTTTCTTTAGTCAGCACCAACTATATTTTTCTTTCTCGGCTCATACTAAGTTTAGTGCTTAGCTTCAACTAATTCTCTGTTCAGCATGTACTAACTTTACTCAACTTGCACCATTTTCTTATTTAGGCTTTCCAAACACATTTCTTTACTTAGCCTTCTTCTAGTCTTTTCTCAAGTATCCTTTCATTAAATCCCTAAGTAATTAAACAATACACTATATCATCAATGTCTTTCTTGATCTTAGTGCTCCTTTTATACACCATATAACTCAACCTTTGTTTAGGTATTCTTGTTATCATTTATTTTCAAATTCTCTTCATCATTCAATCAATTGATAGCATTCAGACCAAAGTAAGTAATTCTCTTACCAAAAAGTAGTAGTTTTGACATGAGTGACAAAATAATGATTTTTCCATGAGAGATTTCATCAATCTTCTTCATTTTAACAATCTCTTTTTAATAGTTCCTTCATCAACAAAAAAAGATGCTAGGATCTACTACATGATGTATGCAAAACTCTCATTTATACCTCCTTTAGAGGGATCATTTTCAATGCTAACATCCTTAACACAATGTACTTTAATAACTAATATCCTACTGCAATGGTTCATCCTTTTGTCAGAATAGTGGATGATTCATGGTTTTAAATATTTGTTTCTGAACAATTTCTTTCTACTTTCATTCTAGATTTTCCTCTTTCTTTGCTGATTATTTATGTTCTCTTTTTTAGCCTCTCTTAATTTTACTTCCACTTCATCAAAAGATTTAGTCACAAACTAAATATGATGTTGCATAATAGGGAAACCTCTCATAGATTATGTGCTAAGAAATATAAAATGTTACCTAAAATTTCCTTAGACATAGATGGCTCTCTCCCATGCTAAATCACTTTGGTGATTATTTAAAACTCAATGTTCACATTTATAGTTATTTTTTCAAAGATTACTGCAACAATTTTAAATGTCGATATGGACTAAACCTATACCAAATAGAGATGGCCTACTAGAAAATTAATTATTCTTTAGTGTATCAATAGTATGGTTATTTCATTCAATTAATTAATTTCCAAAATGTATGAAAAAAGGCTACTATAGCTAGAGCTTATCCATATTGTGTGTGCAATTAATTGTTGTGCATCTATAGTGACCATTGAGACTGAAACCTTTTTCTATATTTATGAGAAAATATAGATTTTTTTATATTTTCTTTTTTGTCTCCAATAATATTATCTAGATAATTTAATTCTTTACTTTTCTAGAAATATATTCTTGTTGTAGTTGTACTTTTGTAGACATATATTCTTGTTGTAGCCATTTACCATACATCTTAACCACACTCTCAAATGTATAAGTTTCATATCAATAGTAATTTGATACTTACTATTACCTTAATTAACATTCCATGAATAATGTATTAATTATGTGTACATAATGCTTGGAATTAATATAACTATAGCAATCGGTGCATGTTGGTTACTAAACCCCAAACATGAATATAACTAGTGATGTCATTACCATTTCAATCACCATTTTAGAGGAAACTCTACCTCTTACAATTGTACTTGAGAAAATTACCCCTATAGCAGAATGAGCTTCCATAAACTGCATGGGATCACAAGATAGAAAATATAACAACTTTCTAAAAGCATCATTACTAATGAATAATAAGGGTACCGGACCAAGGAAATACCTCTACATGGAGCCTATATGATAATGAGATAGAGGAAATTGAAACACCTATCCAAGTAATAAATATAGTATATGGAGCACTCAAAAAATATTACACTTTAGAATGGGACAATATTGCAAATGGTAAATTATGGTGCATTCCAAAATATATGTAAAACTTTTTTGAAACATGTATGGAACAACACCTTTGTATAGATGACCCAAACCAATGTAGAGAGATAAAACCTACAAAATTTTGATTCGTTAGTGTTCTTGTAAACAATTTAGACATTAGACACTCTTTTTGATGTAAAAAGATAGAATCCAAAATCTTTTGATCTAAATCTAAGGTGCTTAGTAGTTCTACTTTATGTTGGTTCAAACCTTCTGAGATGCTACATAATCATCTTTTTTTTGGTATATTTTGAAATTAAATAAATGCTTTCATGTCACTATTAATTTACCTTCAGTGTGACCTTTGCTTGTAAATAAAACCCATCATTTTTCTAGATATGAAAATTAAAATAATAGGGCACATGAGCAATGATATACACATTAACACAACACTAGTCTACATGTTATGTTTTTGTCTTGTCTAGAATTTGGTCTCTTTTTCTCAAAGATAATAGTAATATGATATATTATATATTATTCAATATACTTTTTGAAGTATGTAACTATATTTACAAATAACTTATGGCTAGAAAATCAGAATTGAATTTTATCATGAATGTTTCAACTAATCTTAGGATAAATAGAGCAGGGATGACCTAACATGTTTTCCTAGGTTGTGTTGGAGTTTTAAAACTACTAAACAACAAAGATCCAATACTGAATGGACAGTACTCACGTAACCTAAGGATTACACACTTCCTATTAGCAATCACATGTGTAAACCATTATGACCCAACTTCAACAAAACCAAGGGTGGTTTTCTAAACATTAGGCTCTAAAAAACTAGGATGGCTATACCCAGGGATGATTCAAGACTGGAAGGTACCATATGAGAATTATTTTAGTTTCATTCTGATTTTCATCTTAAATCCTAAAATACATGCATGGTTCTATTATTTTAAATAAACACATCCCCTACATCATATTTGGTCATAAATTATTCTGTAAATTTGCAATTTGTTTCAGCAATAGTGGCTTACTAAGGATAAAATATTCCATGCAAATAAGTATTGACCAACTTTGAAAATCTTTAGGAAAGAAAAGTAAAATTGATTATAATTTTGCATTTGATACCCATCTATGATCTTTTTCTCTTCCAACTAAATTAATCTAACTAGTGCCTAATCCATTGGGCCTCAGAGTCTACTACAATTCCATGGATCTTATTTGTTTCCTTACAACCAATACCATTAGTAATTATTATTGGGATTTATCCTTCAAAACATCCTTCCTATTACTACAACAACCTCATTAAATTCATCAAAGATTTTACTTAATTCATTGAACTAACAATAGTGATGAAAAAAAATACAACCTATAAATTTTACATTCAATTGCACAAGGTTTACTCATACAACATCAAGATCACTAAATACTCAAAAGGAGACAAAGTTTAGAAAGAATTAATATGGGGACAACTCATAATTTGTATTCATTTTTTCTTGAAGATTATATACATTTGCAGTAAACTCAGAATGACCTTAGAAAGAAACACAGAGATCAGTCCATATTCATGCTTTCTAAGAACACTTACAAAGAAGACACATCATAAAACTTTCTCAAATTATTGGACCGAACACATCCTAGGTGTAATAATAAAATGCATTAGAACATAGGACCCTCACATTGCCTTGAAAACTCATTTATATAGGCATGAATTGCAACAAGCAAAGGGCCAATGTGATTGACATGTGTCCTTCAAAAAATTCTTACATAGACCTATCACAAGAAAACAAATCTATGAATAACAAAAAGATTGTTACATTGAGCATTCCTTTGTGTGTCCCTTCTCTATTACTTCTCTTGGAAAGACAAAGGCACTATGATCAGATTCTTTTATCATTATGATTCCTCAGAGTAAGTGGCCATTAGGCTTGAAAGCAATGAGTCATCTTTGATTACCTACAAACTTACTTTAACTGGAGGATTTTCCTTGTCTTGATCATTAATTGTATCAGTGACTTTTAATTTTGCACCTTCTTCTTCCTCATCATCTTCTACTTTGTCATCTTCTCCCATTTTCTCTATAGACATAAACTTATCTTTCCACTCATTATAAGTAGTGTCATCCAACCAATCAAAATTTAGAACTTCTCTTTGTAAAGTTATTAATGAATTTGCAATTGCCTCTATATCAAAAAAATTTGTTTTGATGGTATTATAGAACAACCATACATTCGCCAACTCCTCATTTGTCATTTCAAATAACAAGTGGGTTGTTTCATTTATAACTTTATTGATTCTTTCACAAAATATTTCATCTAGCTCCCTCTACCATTCTTCCTTTTCCTTTACTTTATCAATTGTTTTTAAAGCACAAGGGAATACATCAAATTTTTTCGCAAAATACTTGGAAAAACAAATAGTTAATCTTCTTTGGAAAGAATCTTGCTTATCATCCAAATCACACAATTTATTTAACAAATCAAAGATCTTTTCTATCTGATGACATGTTAGATGGATAATAGATATACATATAGTAGTGATATCTTCATTTCTTTCTATCCACTTATGTACAATGGGTTTGAATATAACTTCATTTCTTTTCAATTCATCCTTGATAGCTACAATCCTTGCCAATGGATCAAAAAATTTTGGCCATTCTATCTTGTCCACTAGATACATTACACCCTACCTCTATTTCTCTTCAAATTGATTCTTTAGTTCTACATGTAGTGCATACAATTTATTTTTCTCTTCAAAATCCTCTACAGTGTAGAAATATGGCCTTTCTACAATGTCTGGTATCTCAATAATTGGAGTTGATTTGAAAGGATCAACAGGTGGCCATGGGGAGTATGAAATCCTTGGTCTACTAGTTTCTTCTACTTTCCTCTTCCCAAGCAGTTTCTCCATTTGAGATACTTTATTTTCTAATGACAGTATCTGCATACCCCTCTCCTCATATGCTTTTAGACCTTCTTCAAACCTAGCATTCAGTTGAGAAAATATATCTTCTTCTTGACTAGACACAACACTACCAAATTTTAGCATTTCTTAAACCATTCCCATTGTTTGTTTACTACCTACCTCACTAGCTCTAAACACTATCAATGCAATAGTATGCTCTATAGTAGAAATTTCTTACATCTTGGTCTTATCCCTATTTTAAAAAAACCAAATAACAAGGGCTTGGTGATCATCACTAAACTTGAGTCCTCTATGACCTTGTAATACCTCTTCTTTAGTCTTGAATTTGACATCCTTTTGTTTCTTTATTGAATAAAAAATCATGGCATTCACTATATCCCATTTTGGAAAAACAAGCACTCCTAACCATCTAACTATTTTCCTTCTGATCTTAGGTTTAAATTGAGCAAAATCATTCAAAAACTTAGACTTTACCTCTTCCTTAATAATAGAATCTAATTTATCAGATTGTTCTGCCTTTATCTTCTCACAAGTTTTATGAAAATTTCCTATGTTTAGCCTCCACAAAAATTGTACAAATGCTCTAGATTTCACAAAATTTGCATCATTAATAAACCTCCTAGAGGCTTGGGAAACTATAGGATCTATTTCCACACCTTGGTAATTAGCAACAATTAAATCCAAGGAAGGTGTAGGTGGTTCTTGTGGTTCTCCAATCTCCAAATCTATGGAAGTGATAATTACATCCCCTTCTCCACCAATCTATTGAAGTTGTTCCCTCAAAGATGCTTCATTATCTATCTAGATTGGGGATTATTTTGGGGAATATTATTCTTCTTGAGAAGAAGAAGACCCTTGTTCTAACCTTTGTCCTTTTGGAGCACTAGTTGTAGATAGACTTCACAGCCTTGGTCTTTGTTGTAGGGAAGCCTGTTGCAAATTTTGAACCATGACATAACCTGTTCTTTTCTTCAAATTATATTGACTAGGTGCCACTATATTTCTACTATTTATCCTCCTTTGTACCTCTACAATCCTCTCTAGATAGGTCTTGACATATATGTCCTTCTTCTCATCCATAGTTTGGATTATCTCAGCAAAATTATTCATTAGTGCTTGCATCTTGGCTCCCCAATATTTCTTATATTTCAATGGGTCATAGCTAGAGTCAAAAGCATTAATGAATTCTAGATTCTTACTAAATCCTATCCATTTTTCCTTTCTCAATTCTTACTCTTGTAAAGAAAAAATATTCCTAATAACATCCTCTGGATAGTATACCTAGTATACCATGTAGACAACCTTAGTCCTCCCTCTTAAGACGCCATAGAATCATTCGAGGTCAATGAATCTGGCATGAGACTCTACGATGTTGTATCTATCTAAGGATAAGTTGGGGTGTTTCCACCCTTTCCTTACAAAAAAGAAATCATGCACTACAGTAACAACTGGGAAAAAGGTACCCTTCTTAGGCAAATCCCACTCATCAATTATTCCTATCTACCATAATAATTTTTCTATCCCTTTTTTTTTATGGCACATGGAATGGTAACACATGAGGTTTTCCCAAGAATCCATACACTCTTATTACTATTGAAACATTATAAGGGATTATATCCCCCTAGTTATGACTAACTAGTAGCTATTTTGCATGGTCCTTAGGTCTAAGAAATTCTAACAATGCTTGTGGAATTCTAGGTCTATCCCCTCTCAAAAATAGTCTAAGCTATGATGAAAAGTATGTTAGAAATAAGGTGTCTCAACCTTGTATAATTCCTATTCTTATTATTTGTTTTGTAAAATGTATTTCTTGCAAATAATGTTGATGTATCGACATCTTGAATTGTGTGTAAGGAGATCATGACTAAAATGGTTATGATAGATTCCTATGACACGTAAGAGCTATGTTAGGAAGATTCAATGATAGGTGAAGACATGTGGCAACTAAGATATTTGAGTACTCTACACTCTACCCCAATAGTGGCATTCGGGGCATCGCTTCAAAATTTTATTTTGGGATTCTTATTTTCTCAGAGAATGGTAAAACCCTAATACGGTTTACCTTTGGGAGTAGCCCTAAAGTTAAGCACATGTTATAAGCATTTTTAGGGTTGCAAAGAGATGCGATGCGAAAAGAGTGTATTGTTGGTACTATGAGTAGCTACTGGAGTCTTCGGTTGTTGATGTTGAACTTGCATTGCAAGTGTATTGTAACCTCATGTTGAAGATAATACATTGTGCAGGTTCTGAAGGAGTGGGGTTGTTTTACTGCAAGGTTTTTCCCCACTAGAAAATCCTTGTGTTATGTGTTCCTTTCTCTGTCTATTTTCTGTATGCATGGTTGGCTACAATATTGTTGTTTACATGATATTGAATTTGTAAGTGTATAATATTTTAATAGGATTTGCATCATACTTTCCTTATGAGATTAGTGTAGGAAGCTATTTTTGCACTTGAGTTTCCTTACAAGTGGTATCAAAGCTTGATCAACTTTTGATCCTAGTTGTTGGGTAGGGTTTTTTGAGCTAATCTCAAGTTGAGTGGGAGTCTTGTGCAAAGCATCTTGAATCTTATTTGCAGATTGAGATGGTGAGTTCATCATACAAAAGAATGGAGGTGGAGAAATTTAATGGCACTAATTTGGAGTTGTGGAAACTCAAGATGGAAGACATGTTGGAAGATCATGACCTATGGGAAGTGACTACAAGCACTACAAGTTTAGTAACTATAGCTCAAGTAGATTGGGATATCAAAGATCATAAAGCTAAGGGTCTCATAAGACTCTATTTAAGTGATGTAGTCCTTCTGAATGTTATAGATGAGAAAATTGCATATAGTTTGTGGGAGAGACTTGGGGCCATCTATCAGGCCAAATCTTTGGTAAACAAGTTGTTCCTGAGGAAGAAGTTGTATTCTCTGCAAATGGAGGAAGTTGGATCCTTAATGGATCATTTAAATGCATTTAATATGTTGGCTACACAGTTGACATCAGCTGGTGTCAAGTTAGAGGAGGAGGATCGTTGCTACACACTTTTGTGTTCTTTACCAAATTCATGGGACCATCTTGTGATGGCTCTTGGAAGAACATTAGTCACCTTCAAATTGGATGATTCAATGTCTTCGCTTCTATCAGAGGAGATGTGGAGAAAGGCTTCTATTTCAAAAAAAAGAAGCCCTTGCTGTTCGTGGGAGATCCATGAAAAGAGGAAAGAAAAATGATAATAAGTCTAACAATAAGGGTAGATCCAAATCTTGTGGGAAGTCAAAGACTTCCAATAAGTCCAAGGAAAATTTTTGGAACTGTGATAAGACTAGGCACTTCTGTAAAGACTATAAAGAGCCTAAGAAGAAGAACAAAGCCTTAGATTCTAGTTCTAAAAAATCTCAAGAAGATGGCGATGCATTCATCGCAGCTTTTGCAGCCCATGCATCTGATGATGTGTGATTGGTTGACTCAGGTGCATCTTATCACATGACCTCTCATTGAAACTAGTTCTCAAAATATGAAGATTTTGATGGTGGAAAGGTGTACTTGGGTGATGATTCTCACCAAAAGATAGTTGGACGTGGAAGGGTCACTATCAAATTTCCTGATGGATGAGTAAAGGGAATCAATGAAGTTATGCACATTCCAGGTTTGGCACGAAACCTATTATCTGTAAGTATTTTGAATGATGTAGGTGTGCAAGTTGTTTTTTCTAAAGATGGATGTAAGATGATGAGAGGACCTATGGTGCTTGCTAAGGGTACTAGGATAGGTACTTTGTTTCAGCTTGATGCACACATTTCTCAATGTAATAGTTCTTTTGTTTCAAAGAAGAGAGTAGCTATCACTTCATCCCAACCATTTGAATGAGCAGTAAAGAAGATTGTGGTTAGTGGTTCTGATGGTAGTGTAACAAGTGTACCTAAGGGTGCAAACACTTTGGAAGGAAAGCTTCCTGTAGAAAAGACAATGTTGTGGCATTTGAGATTTGGTCGCATTGGTGAGAAGGGTCTCAGAACCTTGAAAAATAAAAATTTCGTTGAGGGGTTAAATGATTGCAATCTCAAGTTCAACTTTTGTGAACACTGTGTATATGGTAAACAAAATTGTGTTTAGTTTTACTCTAGTTCTCACAAATATTTTGATGTTTTGGATCTTATTCATTTTGATGTATTTGGTCATGTAAAAGTTCCTTCAATCTCCAAGTCTATATTTTTTGTATCTTTCATAGATGATTATAGTAGAAGGACATGGATTTATTTCCTTAAAAGTAAGACACAAGTCTTTAGTCAATTCAAGGAATTTAAAGCCCTTGTAGAGAATCAAACTAGTAAGAAGATTAAGTGTGTGAGAACTGACAATGGTGGTGAGTTTTTCTTAGCAAAGTTTGAATAGTTTTGTAAAGAACAAGGTATCAAGAGGCATAAGACAACTCCTTATATCCCAGAGAAAAATGGAGTTGTAGAGAGAATGAACAGGACACTGATGGAGAAGGCTAGGAGTATGCTTAGTAGAGCTGGTTTAGAACAAAGTTTTTGGGCCAAAGCTATGGCCACTACTTGATATCTGGTTAACAAATCTCCTACATCAGCCCTTGTTGGTAAGACACCCATGGAGGTGTGGTCTGGTAAGAAGCCTTTAGTTAGACATCTTCATGTTTTTGGTTGTGAAGCTTATGCACATGTTCCAATGGAGAAAAGATCTAAGTTGGAAAACAAAGCTATTAAATGTATTTTCATCGAGTACAGTGCTGGTGTGAAAGGATACAAGCTTTGGGATCTTGTGACTAGTAAGGTGTTGTATAGTAGAAATGTTATTTTTAGAGAGCTAACATCTTCTCCTATTGTGCTACAACCAAATGAAAAAGAAAAGGAAAAAGATGTTGTTCAGTTGCCTCCTACCCCTAAGAAGATTGAATAGAGAGACCATGTTGGGTCTAATGATGAGGAGAGCTCTTGCAGCTCTGATAGTTCAGAAGAAGAGGAAGAACAACCTCAACCTTATCCCTTGAGGAGATCCATGAGAGAAAGAAAACAACCAGAAAGGTTTTGTTATTCTATCTTAGATTCTAGTTGTGCCTTTTTTTTTATTACTAACACTGATGAGCCTAGATCTATGAAAGAGGCTTTAGGCATGGAAGATGCAGGTTCCTAGATTGAGGCTATGGATGATGAGATGGCTTCATTAGAGAAAAAAAAAATGGGACCTTGTACCTTTGCCTAAAGGGAGAAAATCTATTGGTTGTAAATGGGTGTTGAAGAAGAAATTCTGTGTAGATGGCAGTGTTGAAAGGTACAAAGCTAGATTGGTTGCAAAGGGGTATTCATAGGTAGAAGGAATAGATTATGGTGAAATATTCTCTCCTGTTGCAAAGTTGACATCCATTATATTTTTGTTATCTCTTCTTACATCATATGATTTAGAGATAGAACAGATGGATGTGAAGACAACTTTCCTTGATGGTGATTTTGAGGAAGAGATTTATATGTCATAGCCTGAGCACTACATTGTTAAAGGTAAAGAATCCTTAGTTTGCAAATTAAAGAAATCTCTATATGATTTGAAGCAATCTCCTAGGATGTGGTACCTTAAGTTTGATGCCTATGTGTTGTCAATTGGATTTGTAAGATCAAAATCAGATCATTGTGTTTATTTTAGAATTGAAAATGATCGCCTTCTTATTGTTGCATTACATGTTGATGATATATTGCTGTTTTGGAAGGGTAAGGGTATGATTTATAATTTTAAATCTTAGTTGTCAGCACAGTTTGAGATGAAATATCTTGGGGCAGCTAGGTATATCTTGGGTATGGAAATCAGTAGAGACAGGTCTAACAAAAAACTTTACTTGAGTTAGAGTAAGTATGTGAAGTTTGTGTTAGACAGGTTTAGCATGGCAGATTGTAGACCACTATGTGTTCCTATTCCTGTGGGAACAAAGTTATATGTAGATGATTGTCCAAAATCTCCTAGAGAGGTGAAGGACATGAGTAGAGTACCTTATGCTAGTGCAGTTGGTAGTCTTATGTATGCTATGGTCTGTACTAGACCAAACATTGCCCAAGCAGTGGGAGTCTTGAGTCAATTTATGGCTAATCCTAGATGGATACATTAGGATGCAGTTAAGCGAGTATTTAGATATTTGAGGGGTACATTAGATTACCCCATATGTTATCATGGTAACTCTTCTTGATCTTCACATTTAGTTTGTATTCATGGGTTTGTGGATTCAGATTGGGTAGGTGATATTGACCGCAGGAGATCTACCAGTACTTATGTGTTCACTATGTTTGGTGGTGCCATCAGTTGGATGAGTAAGCGAAAACCTGTGGTTTCTTTGTCCACTATAGAAGCTGAGTACATGGCTACTACTCATGCTTGTAAGGAAGCCATTTTGCTTAAGAGATTGTGTTCTAATGTTGGTGTTGATGTAGAACATATTACTATTTGGTGTGACAGTTAGAGTACTATTTGCCTTGTGAAGAATCCAACTTTCCATGCCAAAACGACGCACATTGATGTGCAGTATCACTTTGTGAGAGATATGGTGGAAGATGGAAAAGTAAATTTGGAAAAGGTAGATACCGTGAAGAATGATGTAGATGCATTAATGAAACCAATGGGCACTAAGAAGTTCAGATGGTGTTCGAAGTCTATGGGCCTTTCAACCTATAGTGGTTAGTTCTTGTTATGTTCTTGTTTCTCTTACAAGGTGTTTTGCAAGTGGGAGAATGTTAGGAATAAGGTGTCTCAACCTTGTATAATTCCTATTCTTTTTTTTTTTTTTGTAAAATGCATTTCTTG
Source organism: Cupressus sempervirens (assembly GCA_028749045.1). Taxonomy (NCBI): domain Eukaryota; kingdom Viridiplantae; phylum Streptophyta; class Pinopsida; order Cupressales; family Cupressaceae; genus Cupressus; species Cupressus sempervirens. The sequence continues at coordinate 118,478,184 of CM053786.1, forward strand.
CAAATAATGTTGATGTGTCAACATCTTGAATTGTGTGTAAGGAGATCATCACTAAAATGGTTATGACAGATTCCTATGACATGTAAGAGCTATGTTAGGAAGATTGAATGACAGGTGAAGACATGTGGCAACTAAGATATTTGAGTACTATACACTCTACCCCAATAGTGGGGTTCTAGGCATCGCCCTGAAAATATTTTTTTGGGGTTCCTATTTTCTTGGAGAATGGTAAAAATCCTAAAATGGTTTACCTTTGGGAGTAGCCCTAAAGTGAAGCACATGTTATAAGCATTTTTAGGGTTGTGAAGAGATGCAACGCGAAAAGGGTGTATTGTTGGTACTATGAGTAGCTACTGGAGTCTTCGGTTGTTGATGTTGAACTTGCATTGCAAGTGTATTGTAACCTCATGTTGAAGATAATACATTGTGCAGGTTCTGAAGGGGTGGGGTTGTTTTACTGGAAGGTTTTTCCTCACCGAAAAAATCTTTGTGTTATGTGTTCCTTTCTCTATCTATTTTTTGTATGCATGGTTGGCTGCAATATTGTTGTTTACATGATATTGAATCTATAAGTGTAGAAGATTTTAATAGGATTTGCATCATACTTTCCTTATGAAGTTAGTGTAGGAAGCTGTTTCCACACCTGATTTTCCTTACAAAGTATCTATCAAACCTCACATAACTAGCATCTATAGCTTTTGAAGTCATATCCACACTCCATAACTGCACTGGAATCATCTCTCCATCTCTAATTATTTCTAGCTCCATACCCTTGGAGAAAATGGTATATCCCTTGTACAAACATACATACATGAGCAACAAATACCAACAAAATGGTTTGTCCACTTTTTCCTATACTATCCCCACCAAAACATTGTGCATTTTCTTTGCAAGAAAAGTAGCAAAATCTAAAATAGTGTTCATCCCAAATTGAAGAGTTTGAGCCATAATAAGGACAATTGAGCTTGGGATTTGATCTACTTCATCTATTCCAAAAATTTTGAAAAAAAAACATATAATGCCTAAGCCCTAAGGTTAAAATGTCTTCTCAGCAATGAATCTAGGGTGTTGGCAATAATCATAGATAAAGCACAAATTTTAGCAACATGATCCTATAGTGGCCCTATTCTTAAGTAAATCCTTTGTCCATCATACCTTTCTTGAAGATCATCCATATAAATGATTTCATGCATGAAATGGTTAGGGTTGAGGTTTAAAACCTCACTAATTAGTTTAGGACAAACCCTAAAAATATTCACTCTAGCATGGTTCTTTACCCACCCTATAACTGGATCATATTTCTTGGCCTAATCCATCAATAAATCACTATCAAAGAAAATTGTGGGGACTGCTAATTTCTTAATATCAAACTCCCAAACATTACTCATACGAGTGTCCAATTTTTTCTCTAAAAACCATTTTTTGAATAACTCTAGACCTCTTGTGGAAACTTGGGCATCTTGTACCTAGTTAGCTTTGTCATAGAAACCCTCTACTATGGCTACCCTAGGGTGTTTAGGAATCAATTCCCTCCCCTTAGTTATGTTTTGTACATATAAAAGGAATTTTTCTAGAAAATCATCATGCATAGAGAACTTTAGATAATTAGTCTATCCTATATACTCTTTTTATGGAGGAATTTTGATATATAAAATTTCTATCACACCAAATTCTTGCTACTCAGAAGTTTTAAGAGCACTTAGCCATGAAATTCTACTTCACTCTATGAAATTCTTTGTTGTAACTCACTGGTATTCTCTACAAAATTTCATGCCCCAGCTTCAAATTTTTTTGGTTCTCTAATAACCTTTTGCAATTCTGTGGTTCAGTAATGGAAAGATTATGAATTATATTCAAGCATTGAAATCACACCAATGAGTTTTGAGCCATATTAACTTCCAGTAGTCATTATTCTCAAGTTCCATCAAAGATTCAAATCTTATCCATCAATTTCACTAGATTGGACAACTTTAAATCAAAAAGGTAGAAAGCCTTATGACCTTAAAAATTTGGCCATGTATTGCATTACCGCTTACCCATATTCCTTAAATTTCTTGCATCTTAAAATTGCAAGTAAGTGCTATTCATTGATCAAGATAAGATCAACAATCACACAAGTTTATAATTAAAAAAGGCCTAGTCAGCTGTACTAACTAGTACGAAGTCTCTATGTGAATCTATGCCTCCTAAAAACCTCCATGCAAGTGGTTTCCATGTTAAATTTGAAGAAAGTGGTGCTTGATGTCATCCTTTCCACATGTGAAGTTAGCGCATCTCTCCTTTCCTTATTGGATGAGCATCTCTAAACTGTGGCCTTGCGCCAATCGTTGATCTTGGAAAGATCAAAAATGACATTGCTAAAACCCTACAAACCTTCTAAGATGTGAATATTGACATCAACATGGACATGTGTCTGCATGGCACATACCCACTTTGCTTAGATTTCTTCTAAGTTTCTAATGTAGGCATGCGCCTTTCATCGATCTGATCAAGATCGACAGTAGGAAAAACTTTGAACTTTTATGGATGCATCATCCACCTTGAATAATAAAATTACTTGCCTTGACCCTCATACTCTAACCAATCTAATTATTGCATTAATTTCTAGAATTTTTGTGCCCATAGCATAAGTCTTCTAGCTAGGCACATCTAATATAATCAAAGCATGATTCAACATTCGCCTCTAATCTTGGCCCCACTATGACATGTGATGCAAATGTGTATACCTACATTATTTATTGGATGAGTAGTTTCATAATGTGAGCTTGTGCTAGCCCTTGATCTTTGAAATATCTATGGTTGATAAAACTTTGATTGTATTTGGCAGACAAACTTCTCCATTGGCAAAATTGGCAGTACATATCAGCAATCAACTTACCACTTGGTACACCACAAAACACACTAGAGATTCTTTACCCCACCTTGCTACATGTCAAAAAAACACTCTCCCACTTTATTTATCTCTTGTGTAGCTTGAAATGTGGGCATGCATTGGCCTTTGATCTCACACAGATCAACGCCCATAGAATCATTTCTCTTAAAAACCACATCAGCTAAATTGATGAATAAAATATTACTCTCTAGTCCAACTCATCTAATACTACCATGGAAGAAATCTCAACATCATCCATGGAAACAATAGGCCCATATTGTCTAACTGTGCTATGTGTCATGTGTGCAGTTCCCCACATTACTTAATTCTCGAAAATCTTCTACTTGTGGGAAAGCACTAGCCCTTGATTTAAATGAAATCAAGGGTTGATGAATCTTGCTAATAAAGGAATGTCTTTATTATTAAATCAACCAATGACATTGTAGGAATTCCAAAATGTGTACAAAAAGTACTGACAAGTCTACAAAAGGTTTTGACAACTTATTACTCATCACTAACTTTACGACTAATTGAGACTTTTAAAAAAGGTAAGGGCTACATTTGATCAAAGTGCAAGCCCACATTGTTTAAAAGCCTTGCATCTCAACATTTTGGGAATGTGATACTCATTGATCTTAACAAGATTAATGGTCACCTAAATTTTGCATCACATAGGATATTTCACAATAAAATAAATTGAGCAAATTGCAAGCAAAGCACAACCAATAAAGGTTTAAATAATTTTTTTAATGAAGTCATGCTTGCTTGAGCCCAACCTTAGGGTAGAAATAATATGCCTTGAAATCATTTTTTTGGAATATTATTTTTGAGGGTTTTCAAAAAAAAGATAAAATAAAATATGGCATTAGGGTTTCCACATTTAGTTTTTTGCAACTAATTTCTCTAATGACAAACCTTGATATTTTGATAAAATTCCAACAACACAAAGACTAGGACACAAACTAGGGAAACCTAAGTATTTGAAAAATACAAGGAATGAACCCTAATCTACATGATACAATGCCTTAAAATATTTTTCACTAAAATTTTCAAAAAATTTATGCATTGTGAAGAATCAGACCAATAGTGGTTTTGTCTAGGTATGATAGGCTACTTGAGTCTATGCAAGAGTTCAAAATATTTGGGAGAGTAGACCACATACATGGTTTTAAATGACAACTTCTTTAAGGAACATAGAGCAACACATAGAAATAAGAAACTAGACTATATAGGGATATTTACATGGATTTACAAAATATACATAATGTACAAGAACACAAAGAACCTTAAAATGTTTGTTCATGGAAAAAAAATACTATTAGGAAAAGTATCTCTTCAAGAACTATCGAGGAATTGGTAGTTCTAGAATATTGTCTGATAAATCTTTAAGGATATAGGAGTCTTCTCCCCATGCATTTTCAATTAAATAGGGACCTAGCCAGATAGGGTCAAACTTACCATGTTTTTCTTTATCTTCAATTTTAGCATTCCACATTAGGACTAAATCTCCATCTTGAAATTTTTTTCCTATTGTCCTTTTGTCATGTAGTGTCTTGACTTGTAGCTACAACTTTTGGTTTTTGACTAATGCCTCCTTTCTTGTTTCTACTAACCCTACAAGATCATCAAGCATTTCTTGCATATCATTTGTAATATCCTCATCATATAATTGGATATTATTGTAGAGTTACATTAGGTTACTCTGAGGCATGCTTTCCTGAATTCCATATACTAGCTCAAAAGGAGCTACTCCAATGGCTTTCTTAATAGTCACTATGTCAGCCCATTCTGCAAGTCACAACTTAGAGTCCCATGCCTTCTTGTTATCATCCAAGGTCCTTTTAATAATTTTTAACAAGATTTTATTTGTAGATTTATCTTGTCCATTTCCTTATGGATGATATGGGGAAGATGTTGACCTAGTTATTCCATACTTGTGATAGAACTTTATAAATTCATCAGACCTAAAGCACATGGCATTATCTATTACAATTTTTTGAGGGCAGCCAAATCTAGAAATAACATTACTTAGCAAGAAATTATTGACAACTTTACTTGTTTCATTTCTTTTACAGATAGCTTCTACCCATTTTGTAAAGTAGTCAGTACCAACTAAAATCCATGAATAGCTAGTACTACATTTGGGAGAAATTTCACCTATGAAATCCATACCCCACTACTGAAATGGTGCTTGTACCTCAACTAGATTTAAAGGAGTATTACCTAAATAATTTTAGTTTTCTAGAAAACCTTTGATAAGAGTCACATTTCCTAACAAAAATTTGAGCATCTTTAAAGAGGAATGGCCACTAGAATCCAGCTCTCATTACCATGTGTGTGGTAGTCTTCACCATATAATGTCCCCCACACACTCTAGTATGCATCTTTTTTAGAATTTCTTGGGCTCTTTCTTGATTGACACATATCAATAATATCCCTTCAAAATGTCTCCACCACAAACTAGCTTTGACAATTATGTACTTGATGACTTGCAATTTTGTGCTCCTTTTCTCATTTTTAGTTAAGTGAGATGGAACCTCTATGTGTTGTAGATAGTGAATAACATTAGTGTACTACTCAAAATGGATCATATCACATGAGTTAGATCTAAGGTCATTTGTTACCATATTAATCTAGTTAGGATTCAAATTAGATTGAGCCATGAGTTTAGCTAAACCTTGACCTCTTACCAACTTTGTTATCTATATCTCAATGTTAAATTATTGGATCCTATTGATCCACCTATAGCTTCTTCTAGACACTCATTGTTGAGAGAATATATATTTAATAGTAGCACTATGCACAAATGCAATGACAATAGCACCTACTAAGTAGCATCTAAAAGAATTTACAACTTTTACCAGAGCATATGCTTTCTTTTCATTTATTTTATATTTCAACTTAGTTGGCTGCAATGACTTACTAAAGAATGCAATTGGCTACTCATATCCTTCACTATTTTTTTTGCAACAAGACTTTAGCTATAGTATGAAAAGAAGAAAAATAAAATATGTGCATAGGCTTTGTGTAGTCAGGAGTTCTTAGCACTGGAGCAGTTTTTATTACATTTTTAATATCCTAGAATGCTTGTTAAGGCTCACCATTCCAATCTATAGTAGTTCCTTTCTTGAGCATCTTTGAAATAGGTCTACTAATTTCAAAAAAGTTAGTAACAATCCTTCTTAGAAAATTGACTTTCCCAAAGAAGGATTGGATTCCTTTTCCATTCTTTTGCTTAGGGACCTTATCAATAGTTGCTACTCTCTTAGGATCTATCTTTACTCCATCCTTTGATACTATATGCCCCAATAACTTACGTTTAGTTACCCCAAATGCACATTTCTTAGGATTTTATGACACTCCATATTCCAATGCTTTAATGAAAATCTTCTCCAAATGCCCAGAATGATTTTCAGCCTTCTTGGAATAAGCTATGAGGTCATCTTGATATACCACCATAAACTTATTTATATATTCATGAAAAGCTACATCCATGGCTCTTTGGAATGTGGCACCTACATTAATCAGTACAAATGGCATTCTTACATACACATAGGTTCCCCAAGGAGTTGTAAATGTTGTTTTGAATTTCTCTTTTTCCTTCACCAATACTTGGTTATACCCTGAGAATTCATCCATCATAGACATTAGTTTAGATACAATTACTTGTTGCAACATGGCTTCCATGTTGAGCAATCCATAATTGTCTTTTAAGGAAGCAATATTTAAATTTCTAAAGTCTACACATAGCCTAGTATCTCCATTCTTTTTTCTAATAGGAACTAAGTTTGAAACCTAGGTGGAATGTCTAATAGGCTTGATTATTCCCCTATCTCTTAACTTCATCAATTCCTCCTACATTTTGGGGGCTAGGGTTGGGTTGACTAGCCTATGCTTTTTCCTGAAAGGTTTTACATGTCGAAAGAGATCTTCTCTATAGGATTTCAAGTCATCATATGACTAGGAAAAAACATGTTTGTATTTTCTTAATAGGTCAATCAAAGGCTTCTTAATTTTAGTTGACAAATTTTGGCCAATGCAGACTTTCTTTGGGGCCTCATTAGTACTAAAATTTATTTCTTCTAGTATAACTTTGTTATTCTTCAATTGTATAACTTCTTGGCCAAATTTTTTTTTCCTCCCATCTATGGTCTCAACCAAGTCACTACAATCCATCTCCTAACCATGATACTTATCTTCATTTAATAGTAAATTGGTAATGTTCTTATCATCTTCAAATACCTACCAGTGTTCAATACTATTAGGTACTAGGGGTTTTTTTTGAACCTCAATCTGTGAGATTCTTGCAAATGACATTTCCTATGGCTTAATTGCTACAATTTCCAATAGGTTAGCCATCTTATTCTAAGTCCTATCTCTCCATGGTATACCAAATCCATCAAAGAATTCTATCTAGTACCAAACAACATTTCTATATTGTTTCAACCTTTTTTTCTTAGAAGCATATATTCCCTTTATCTGTGAGATAATCAATTCAAAATCACCTATGACATGCAACTTCTTGATCTAGTGATGGGTAGCAACTTTCAATCCTAATAACAAGGCTACATACTCAGCTATATTATTGGTACATGAAAAATTCAAGGTAAAGGAATATATGAAAGTGTGTTTCTCTAGAGAAATAAAAACTACCCTAGCCCCTGCACCTTCTTTAGAGCTATCCCCATCAAAGAGTATCATCCATAATATTGATGAGTCTATGCAACACTCAACTTCATGTTCAATTACAACAAGCAAATTTTCAACTTCTTGGATAATCAATTCAGCTCTGAATGCATTCACACTAGTATCTAAAAAGCAAGTGGCATCTTTGTCAATTTCTTCACCCAAGATATGACTAACCCTTGGCTCTATGTCTACTTTAATAACCTTATCACCTATGTGAAAAGTGGCATGAGTTAAATCACACTAAATGCTACCTCCCATGGCAGCACTCTATTTTCTAGAAAGCAACATTCCATAGTGTGGAGGTATGTCAACCACATGAACTTACATGGTCAATTCTACCTTAGGATATGTAGCTAGCTTGAATGGAGCATCTTCCTTGTGTAGTGTCTACTTTCAACCCTAAGGCTTCCATCACTTTGAAAGGCATTATAGTGTTAGAGGTTCCTAAGTCTATCATGCAATTTTTTAGGCTCTCCCTTTTATAATTAGATTGAGAAAGAATGGGTCAATATCTTCTATGTATGGTATTGATGAGCCATCTAAGAATATTTGGGGAATTTGGGACATGATACCAATATCTTCTATTACTAAGGGGATTTTTTGGGTAACATTTTATTCTACATTGTTATTACTTTTTCCTATCCCTCCCAACTATGACAAGGCTTTACTCTTATCCTCTACAATTCTAAAACGTTCAGATAGAGGTACCTTAATAGTGATTTGGAATAACATGAATATCATATCAATTGGATTAGACATAGTGGGTTTAATGATCATACTTGGATTCGGAGCCTTCTGAGTAGAAGTGATTATTATTTTCTTGGAAGTATAAGATCTTGATCCCTTCTCTTGCATAATTGCTTTTTCTATCTCATTAACTTGGAATTGCCCTTTCTTTTTGTGTTACCACTTCTTAGTCTTAACATCTTTAACCTTGACTATCTCTACACTAGCCTTCTTCTCTTCATCTTTCTTCTTATGTGTGATATCTTTTATGAATATACTAGAAGGCTTCCCAATTTCATTGTTAACTATTCTGTTCCTCAAATTATAATTTCTATGTACTTGGGAGATCATTTCTATAGTGATTCTATCAATTTCTTCTTTGGAGGGCATTCTTAAACTTACATGACCTACTTCAAAAGATATAACACACACCTAATCTTCATCATAGCTTTCATTATCTGAAAAAACTTGTTGATGATGCAATTGATAAGAAATTTTCTTATTCTCTAGATCACCTTATATTTCTTCTAAATTAGAATCAACATAGTCACTACACATGCTTACCATATTATAGCTTACCTCATCATGACTCTTTTCTTCTTCCTCCTCTTTAGTTTGTAAACTATGATCAGAAACAAATGACTAAGCAACTGCACAATATTCTACAAAGTGAGGTGACTGACAAATAATATGCCATGGCACATTATCATTCATATTTACTACACTTATTTGAAGAGGATCTGGTGTACCCTTATCTTTCACATTTTCAGTTTGGTTAGGGATTGGCTTGCCATCTTTCCATTGGGTAGTATAAGGGTAATTCTGCATTCTAGGTTGTCTATTGAAATTGCTATTATTCATAGGGGTTTTCTTAGTAACATTTGGCTTATTGAAACTAGCAGAATTCATATTTTTTAGCAATTCCAACACTTGGCCTATCATAGGTTCTTTTGGCTTCTTTCCTATAGGAGTTTTATCACCTTCCCTTTTTCTATTATTCTTAGGATCGAAAAGCTTTGGATCATCTCTCCTAGCCAATTTTCCATATGCTTTTCTATTATTCTCAATATTTACTACAACCTTGTAAGCATCCCTTAGAGTTTTATGATCCTTATCCCTTAATTGGTAAGTCATTTTGCTATCAAAAGCATTAAAATATGTTGTGAGACAAACATCCTCATTCAACCTCATAACTTGAAATAATTTTTACATACCTTTCTAGAATCATACATTGAAAAGAAATGCAAAATCTTTAGAATTCTCCTTGATACTGTTGAACTCATTTAACATGAATCTACCATTAGTCTTGTCTCCATATTGTTCTTTGAATAACTTCTCTAAATCACTCCATGAACTAATACTGTCATCAGGTAGCCTTCTAAACCAATCCCTTGCATCATTAGTTAGTGAATGTACAAACAACTTCATGACCACAACTTCATGTTCAACCTCATAATCTTTTAACATGTCTATAAAAATTCTCAACTGTTCTTCACTGGTAACATCATTATTTCCAAGCAATGGGAGTGGATAGAGATGGGAGCAAAGAGAGTAGGTGTTTTCAAAATTCAAATTCATGCAAGAGTGGGAATTCCTTGGATGGTCAGTTTTAGGCCCCTGGACTGGAGCACAGATAGCAAGATGGAGGTTGTCTAGCTGCTCCTGGCATAGGGGATAAGTCAAAAAGCACGGTTGGGGGTCCAGCTGTCCTAATCAAGGAAGAAGTCAAGTCTCCTTTGGTCTCCAAAATAAATGTGCAAGGACCTACAAAATGGTCTGCACTCTTTGGGGTTAAACCCTCTGATAATTCCTCTTTCTCACCTATTAAAACTATTTAGAATTTGGTGATTGGTTCTTGTCCGATAGCCATCTCGGATGAGATTATGGATCACAATATTCAGACTATGGCTTCTACTTTGGTTGGGAAATTTTTGGGGCCTAGATTGAGCATTGATGAAGTTAGGCAGCTCATAAAACATAAATGGGCTCTCAAGGGCTAGGTCTTAGTCATGGCTATGGTGAAAGGCTTTATGTCTTTCAATTTCACTTGCTTGAAAGACCTTGCTAGCATTCTAAGTGATGGGCAATGGGACATGGTTCATTCTTCCCTTGTGCTCTAGAAATGGTCTTCTAGCATGAGCTTGTATGATTCATTTTTTGCCCAAGCTCCAGTGTGGGTAAGACTGCCAAAAATGCCACTTGAATACTAGAATGAGGACGTCTTTGGGGGTATAGCCAAGACCTTTGGGGAAATTGTCTCAACAGATCTGATCACTGCTTCCAAGCGTTGCCTCAACTTTGCACACATCTATATTGGGGTGAGAGATGGAACATACATGCTTGAGTTCATTGAACTTCATTCCAAACTTGGAGTGCACAACCATAAAATCATCTATGAAACAATCCCCTTTGCGTGCTTCCTCTGTCTGAAGGCTGGTCATAAGGCCCACCAGTGCCCCAATGAGGCAAAGAAGAAGATCACGAAACCAGTCATCCCTGATCAAACCAAGAAAATTTCTACACACCCTTATGGTAATGGAAAGATGAAGATGCTATGGAGGCACAAACGTTTTGTGGCATAGGGGAGAAAGGCTATTAGCCTAAAAGATGTAGCAGTGAAGGACACTATTTAGAAGGATCCCCCCAAGGAAAATGCCATCTCCCCCCCCCCCCTTGAATAGGGCCTTGAATTGGAAAAGACAATCTCAAACCTTTTGGAGGACTCTAAGGTGCGGGTAAGCTCCCCCTCCTTAGCCACGGGTCCCATTGTGGAGAAAAATCTACCTCTAGAAACTATAGTACAGTTTTCTCCCATAGCAGAGGAAGTCCCTCTTTTGGGAGCTACAATGTTGAATTACCTAGAATGGGAATCCCCGACCCGGGATGAGGATACCCAAGCTAAGTATCTTTCCCTTGAGAACACTCTGGCTTCTCCGGGGGTCATCTCTGGAAAGGGGGGAGATTCTTTAGCCCCTATAGGAATTGAGGCCAAGCTCCATCTCCTCATTAAGAATATTGATCCATCTTAGCTTGCCCTTTGGGAAGATAGGTTAGATAACAATGTGATAGATAGCCTTGATGATTGGTGCATGGTCAAGAAGAAAGAGAAGAACCAGAAGAAAACTTCCCCCCCATCTCCTGCTTCAACTAGAAGTAGGGTTAAAGCTAATATTGGGTCACCCCCCAAGGGAGCAGGAAGAAAGAGCCTAAACCAGATACTACAAGAAGAAACAAGAAGGAACCTAGCAAATGGAAGCCAGAGGTCCATCAAGAATTTCTTAGGAAGTAAGAAATGAAAGTCATCTCATGGAACATAAGGGGCCTTAATGGGGCTCACAAATAGGAACTCATTAGAAATATGATTAGAGACTAAAGACCCGACTTTCTGATGTTACAGGAAACTAAGATGTAAAAGGGACCTGGTAAGAAGGATATCTTTGAGTAAAACTTTTTGCTGCGAAGCTTCTAATTCAAATGGAGCTTTAGGTGGCATCCTAACCTTATATAAAACCAGAGCTTTCAAGTTAACTACTCTTTATAGCTCAACTAATGCTCTTCTTTGTAAGGTTTTTCACATCCAAAGCAATGAATCTTGGCTAATCCTTAACCTGTATGCCCCCAATACCAAGAAAGAATGGATCTGCTTCTGGACTAAGGTCCTTGGCATCTTATCTAATTGTAACTTGAATAAAGGGATTATAATGGGGGACTTCAACTCACCCCTATCTGATGTAGACAAAAGGGGGGGTCATGCCCCAGATTAGGATAGCAAATGCGACCTTGCTTCATTCATTCAGAATCTTGCTTTCCTGGATTTGGACCTTCAAGGTGGCAGCTTCACTTGGTCTAACAGAATAATTAGAGGTGATAGTATCCAAGTTCGTCTTGATAGAGCCCTCATCTCCCTCGAATGGCTCCTCTCCCACTCCTGTAGATTATCCCTCCTCCTTAGGGAGGGCTCTGATCATTCCCCGATTTCTCTTTCTGCCTCCCCCCTTTCCAGCAACAAGGCCTTCCCTTTTTGATTTGAGAAAATGTGGCTCTCACACCCTGCTCTAGAAGATAACATATCCCATTGGTGGAGCATTGAGGTTGAAGGCACTACAATGTACAAAGTTTCCCAAAAGCTGAAAAATGTGAAAAGAAACATCAAAACATGGAATAGAACTGACTTTTTCCACATCTTCCAGGAAAAAGATGAGGTTTTTGATCAGCTCTCTTCTATTCAGGATGAAATCCAACATTTAGGATATAATGCACATAATTGCCAGCAAGAAAAGGCCATCCTTTCAAATCTGCACAACATCATATCTAAGGAAGAGCTTTTCTGGAAATAGAGATCAAGAGTCAGTTGGTTGAAGGAAAGAGACCGCAATACCAAATTTTTTCACCTAACCACCCTTAAGCACTAGGCTAATAATAGAATATCCAACATTGTTAAGGGCCAGGTTCAGATTACCAAAGAGGATTAAATTTAGAAGGAAGTTGTTTATTACTTCTCATCTCTCCTCTCTGTTGATCCTTCCCTCTCTGGGTCTGAACAAGAGGAAATCCTAGTGACCATTCCCCCAATTCTTCAAGATTACCACAACTCCATGCTAAAGGCAATCCCCTCCTTGGAGGAAATCCATTAGGCCCTCTTCTCTCTCCCGGGGGATAAAGCTCCTGGCTTGAATGGTTTCCCTACTTTCTTCTTTCAGATCTTTTGGAATGTTGTGAAAAAGGATGTGGTTAAAGTGGTTTAGGAGTTCTTTGGAGCCAAGAATTTTCTTAAAGAACTTAATGCTACCTTTTTGGTTCTCATCCCTAAAATCCTGGGTGCTGATTCTCTAGATAAATTTAGGCCCATAAGCCTCTGCAATTCCTTCTATAAGATCATTGCCAAGGTTCTCACTTCTGGGCTCCTTAGAGTTCTCCCTCTAATTATCTCTCCTTAGCAAACGGGCTTTGTCCCTGGCAGGCAAATCCTTGATTCAATTCTTTTAGTTCATGAGGTCATCCACTCTCTTAAGGTGGGCAAAAAGGAAGGATTCCTTCTTAAGCTAGACCTATCAAAAGCTTATGATAGGGTCGACTAGAAGTTCCTCTTTGATGTTCTTCATGCCTTTTGCCTCGATGATCAGGTTTGCAAACTCATCTCTCAGCTTGTGTCTTCACCCTCTTTGTCGATTTTGGTCAATGGCCACCCCTCTCCTTTCTTCTCCCCCTCTAGGGGTCTAAGGCAAGGAGACCCCATATCTCTAGTCCTATTTTTTATCATGGCAGAATGCCTTGGCAGACTAATTTAGAAGAATATCATGGATAGGTGTTTAGTGGGTTTGAGGCCTTCTTTGGGTCCTTCCTCTTTCACTCATCAGCAATTTGTGGATGACACAATTTTGGGGGGTGAAGCTTCAGTTCGGGAGGCTAGGACCTTCAAAAGCATTCTTAATTCCTACACTAGGGGTTCTGGCCAAGCTATTAACTTAGACAAGAGCTATATCTTCTTCCTTAACACTCCTCTAGAGAGGTAGAGGAAAATTGCTCGAATTCTGGGTTGTGGCATTGGGTCCCTACTAGTGACTTATCTTGGGCTTCCTCTAGGCTGCAAACCCCTAGACTCCTTTTGGACAAGTATTATCAACAACTTCAACAAGAAACTTGCTGGCTGGAAAGGGGCCACCCTTAGTCAAGTAGGTAAATGCACCCTGGTTAACTCGATTCTCTAGAACCTCACCACCTATGCCCTCAGTCTCTTTGAGATTTTGGTTAAGTTTGCAAACAGAATGGAGTGGATTTAGAGGGACTTTCTCTAGACTAGAACTCAAGACCACAAGAGATACCACCTAGTAGCCTGGGACTAGGTTTGCCTGCCCAAAAGCTAGGGAGGTCTTGGAATCAAGAAAATTTCTCACCTCAATCAATCCCTCTTAGCTAAACTCCCTTGGTGCATCTTCCAAGGCATAGGGGCTTGGAGGGACATTTTGGCTGAGAAGTACCTGGGAGGCTTGTCTCTCTCCTCCATTTTCCAGGGGGCCAAGCTACCATTGGGTTCTTACATTTGGAAAGGTATTTTGAAGGCCCTTCCCCTTGCCAAATCTAGGGACAAATAGAAAGCTAGAATGGGAGACAAAATCCTTTTTTGGCAGGATAGCTGGCTTTTTAAGGAACCCCTCAATAACCATCCTTCATTTGGCAGGTGGGCTGATCAGGCAATAGGTAGATATGGTATGCTGGTTAGGAACTACAAAAATGGAAATGATTGGCACAATCTGGCAAAACTTTTGCAGGATCTTGAGCCTTTGATGGCCTCTTTGAATGCTATTAACATCAAACAGATAGGCGATGCCTTAGTCTAGGGAGACTCTTCTGGAGGCCATTATATTATAGCCTCAGGCTATCTTTCCCTTGTGGGAATAGGGGAGAAACCTATTTGGGCCAAGGCCTAGACCCCTGGATTAATGCCCAAAATCAACATTTTCTTTTGGCTCCTCTTGTAAGACAAGATCCTTACCCTGGATAATTTAGCCAAAAGAGGCCAAATTATTCCCAACAGATGCTGCCTTTGTAAAATTGACCTGAAAATAGTTATTCACATTTTCATTCACTGTCGCTTTTCCTCTAGAGTGTGGAGTCTTCTGACTTCCAATATGAACTCCTACTGGTGCCCGCTAGCCAGTATCTAGAATTTCTTCATTCAGTGGAGAAGCTATCACAAAGGCCTAGAATCCCAAATTTTGAGTTCCTGGATTATCCCACACTTTTTCTTAGGAATCTGGAAGGATTGCAACAATAGGATATTCAGAGACAAAGAAGCTCCTGAGGGTATAATAGCAGAGAAAATTGATAGCCTCATGAAAGAGAACTATTCCACAACTAGAGATGGAAACATAAAGAACAGAGGGAAGATTAAGACCAGGAAAGAAGATAGGATCAAAAGAAGATAGCAGGCTTCTTGGTCCTTCCCCCCCAAAAACTGGCATAAAGCCAATTTCAATGGAGTGGCTAAAGGGAACCCTGGCCCTGCCGAATGCGGTGGAATCATAAGAAATAGCTTGGGAGGGGGCATTGCTACTATCTCCTCCCCTATTGGTCACAAAACCAACCATTTGACTGAACCCAGTGCGGCCAGACTCACTATTAAGCTGGCCCTAGACTCAGGGATTGAACAACTGTGGCTTGAAGGTGACTCCCTAAATATAATTAATTGTATTTTAGGAGTAACCAAACCATCATGGACCATTGAAAGCACAATTGAGGACCTAAAAATGGACTTGAGAAAATTTTAAAATTACCATGTCAGCCATGTCTACCGTTAACCTAACATGGTTGCTGATTGGTTCGCAAACATAGCGGTCACATTCAATTCGGTGATGATGTGGGGAAACAATAATCATTTTCTGGTGGTGGCTATTGAGCTCATCCGAAAGGAGAAAATTCAAGGTACCAACTCAAAATCTTTTTATGATGATGACACATGCTAAATTATTTTTTAAAAAGGGAATCAATTGGAGTTATGCGGAACCCCCACCATTTTATAATAACATGTATGGACTACATGAACAGAAGAAAGCTAGAGTTAAACCCAAAAACACATGCATTAAAGCTCTCATCCTTAGCGATTTGTCCATCTTTGAGCTCTGCAATTCTATTCAGGGTTTAGGGTTAGAGTGGCATATAATCAAAATCGTGGGAGAAAGGATTAGAAGAGAGCCTTGGGGAGAAATGGAGAGCTGGAAAGAAAAAGGGAAGGTTTGGAAAAAACTCCAGAAGGGTGGCATAACTAGCTTCATGGAGAGGCTCCATGGTTTTGATGCGGGGGTTACCAAGATAATGGTTGAAACTTGGCACAATGAAAAGTTCATAATTGATGGTGTCTCCCACCAAATCACATATGGTCTCATTATAGAGGTGATAGGCTTCTCCCAGGAAGGCATTAGCTTCTTCAGGGATAAGAAGATGTTTGCCAATGCTGTCAACACTTTCATCAAGAATGACAAGGAGAAAAGAAAACTGGTAAAGATTGACACCTTCTACGACATAGAGTCCATCAAGAAGTTCTGGGGGCTTGTTTTGAGGATCATCATAGAGTATGTCACTTTGGAGCCTAGATTTGATAGAGTCAGAACCCATCATTTTGTTTTGCTTAATCATTTTAGACATAAAGTGAAAATCTCCTTTCCTTTCTATATTTTTACTTCTATGACTAAGAATATAGAGAGTTACAAAAAATTTCCTATCAAGAATCCCGCCCTTCATGAAGGTCTTCTTCTCCTTATTTTTGAGTTTCTGAAAACCCAAACAAGAGTCAAGCCCATTGGGGCTTCGGGTGGCTCCTCGGAGGACACTGCTAGCTCAGAATCAAGAGAAGTGCGGGTTGTGAAATCTATCAACTCTAAAACCCCAAAAGCCAAACTGTCTCCCCACTTCCCTAGCAGGAAGAGCCCCAGGTGCCCTCCCCCTAACCCCCCTACCATTAATCCCAAGGAGTCTAGTGAGGAGTCAGAGGAAGCGAATTCAGTGGCAGAGAAGGAAAGTGAGTTGGAAGATGACAAGGAAAAAGATAATGATAAGAAGGAGGCAACCTCCTTGGTAATCTAGGATAACCCCAAGAAAAGAAAATTAGACCAAACCCCAACCCATGATCATCTCAATGATAACGTTGATTTTTCCCCCAGCCCCACTACGCCCATCTCCACCCTGGAGATCCCCATTTTGCCCCTAGAAGAGATGATAGAAATTATGGTTGAAAAGGGTGGGGAGGCCATCAGGAAAAATAAGAGAAGAGCCTGGAAAAATTTCAATATGGATAGTGTTAGTATGGGCATTGTTAGAGAACATGCTAAAATCCAGGTGTTGGGGGATCTCGACAGTAGCACCCACTATGATGAGCTCCTTGACCCGACTCTTTTGGTTCATTCTGAGAATGACCTTGAAATGGGTTTCAACTTCCTCAACAATGTAAAGAACAACTTGATTGAAAATTTTTGCTCCATTAAGTGGCTTTTTCAAGAAATTGAGACTCTGAAGGATAGGTCCAACCAGACCAAAAATAGGGGGGAAGTCAAGGATCATGAGGCCAGAGGCAATAAAGACCAGATGGGAAGCTAGGAAAAAGATAGAAGCAAGGACCCCAGTGACAATCAGGAGGACAGAATCACACGACTCGAGTAGAAGGTCCAAAGGCTGGATTCTGTGCACTAGGTTGTGACTAAACAGATTGTGGATACCCTCCATACCTTGAATGAAAACATTGTTAATCTGGGGGAATATTTGATCAATGCCGGTCTTGTGGGGAATGTGGAGCAGAGTACAGAGCATGGAACCATCCGGGATGATCCTCAGAAAGAGATTGGAATCCAGGAAAGCCAGGGGGACCAGATGCTTTTCCCCCCAGCAACCCAAGAGGAAGAGGCCATCCAGAAGGAAAGTGATGCTGCATAAATCATCCAGGCAATGGAGAAGAAGGGACACTAGTTTTCCTGTTAGGCTCTGTTCCTGGCCTTTGTTTCCTTGGCTTCGGGCCTTTTTGTTTCTGGCCTTTTGAAGTTGTTTTTGTTTTTTCTGACTTTTATGCTATAAAACTTTGGGTTTCAGGATCCCTGTAAAACTTGCTTTCCAAATCAAAAACATCATTATTTCTAGAAAAATTAACCACTTTATCTCTTAAATCAAAAGATATGGGATGTGGGGCACCAGGAATACCTACAAATGATATTTTCTATACTTTTCCATTTATATAGGTTTCTTCTAAAACCCAAGAATGTTTGAAGTGCTCGTTACATTTGCTTGGTTAAGGGGAACAATTTGGGATTGTTGAAGTTGGACAATAGGGGCTTGAGTATGAGTAGTGGATAATGAGGTAGGAGTAGACTGAGATATTACCTAAACTAAAACTATTGGTCCACAAGGAGGTGTAGAAACTAAAGCTAGGGTGCATAAGTTTGGCCCTGAGGCTAATGTAGAATTAGACTTAATGAACTAAATTTTTCTCCTAGTTTTTCGTAGCTTGAGCTTCATTCTTCACCTTCTCAAGCTGTTTTGCAAGATCTTCCTTCTCCATTCTAGCCTTCTCTAAATCTAAATCTAGTTTTGACATGAAACATTTTAAGGATTTGCTTAGTAGAACTTGGGGTTCATTTATTTGGATCCTTCCAGCTTTGCCTTTTCCCTTATCTATATGCTTTATAGTGGGTTCTAGAGGATCTATTTGGATAGGCTTGTAAGCTTGGACTTGAGTAATTTCTAGCTCTTACTTTTGGTCCAAGCGTTTTTCTTATTCTTGAAATTTAGCTCTCAAACTATCTACATCTCCAAAAGCATCACTATGGAGAGTTCTAGTTCTCTTCTAACCTTTTGTTTTGTTCTTTAAAGGAAGCCATCTTTCTAAGCAGAGTATCATTTTCTATTATAGCATCCAAGGTGGCTTTCTCCTTCTCCTTTTCAAGATGAATACACTTAGCTTCTTCCTCGACAAGCCATTTCTTCAAAAATCCTATCTCTGATTGTACTTTTGTAGGATCTAAGAAAGTAGCTTCTGAATTAGTAGGGTCATCTAGATCTATGAGATTTTATTTAGTATAAGGCACTATTTTAGGATTAGAAGGATCTCCAAAAGAACTCCTGAGTCCTAACCTATGATGCATTTTAGCTATGAGATCTAGTCTAGAGGATATATTCCCTACTGGTGACATATCTTTATCTTGATATGTTCTTTCATCTAGTAGTAGGGTAGTAAATATTCCTCCTAAGAGTCTTGTGGTTTTTGATTCAGAGAAAAGTGGAGAAGATTCTCTCCCTATCACTGGTTGATACTGGGAATTGATGAATACACTACCTCAGGGTTTCTAGGTGGGATTTTGATCTATCCTTTTCTTATTTAGGTTCTTCCTTCCACCTTTAAGTAAATCAGTATACATTGGTTCATCAATATGGGATCTTGTGTAAGCTCTTGTGTTTTTTCTTTTGTCAGCCATTTCACTATATACTAAATAAGCACTAGCTTCAAAACCTTGATTGAGTTTCCACCCTTTTCTGAGAAAATACATAATTACAATTATTTCTAACTTCAAGGGAAATAACACAAATGAAAATAGAAATATCTAACCAAAATGGACCAATTACTAAGATTATAAGATTACAACTCTTGCTTGTTAGATAAGACACCTAGATAGGCTAGATACGTCAGTGTATCTCAATGGTATTTTGGGTTTTTCATTCTTTGTTTTTAAATTCTCAAGGTTTTTCACTAAAAAACTCCCTTATAACCATGAGAAAAACTAAATCATCTAACACCCACATACACAACAGGACCAAAGAAATTGTAGCACTTTTTATAGATGTGTTCGACAAATCCCTAGCAGAGTCGCCATTTTGTTCGAGTTTTAAAACTATTGAACAAAAAAGATTCAATACCTAATGGATAGTACTCACATAACCTAAGGATTAGCCACTTCCTATTAGAAATTACATGTGTAAACCATTTAGACCCAACTTCAACAAAACTAAGGGTGGTCTTCTACTCTTTAGGCTCTGCAAAACTAGAGTGGGTATACCTAGCGATGATTCAAGACTAGAAGGTACTGTATGAGAATTATTTTAGTTTCATTCGGATTTTCATCTTAGATCCTCAAATACATTCATGCTTCTAATATTTTAAATAAACACATCCCCTACAATAGATTTGGTCATAAATTCTTCTATAAATTTGCAATTGGTTTTAGCAATAGTGGCTAACTAAGGCTAAAATATTCCATGCAAATAAGTATTGACCAACTTTGAAAATATTTAGGTAAGAAAAGTAAAATTTTTTATAATTTTTCATTTGATACCCATCTATAATCTATTTCTCTTCCAATTGAATTAATCTAACTAGTGCCTAATCCATTGGGCTTTAGAGTCTACTGCAATTCCATGGATCTAATTTACTGCATTACAACAAATACCATCAATGATTCTTACTGGGCTTTATCATTCAAAACATTCTTCCTATTACTACAATAACCTCATCAAATTCATCAAAGCTTTTACTTAATTCATTGAACTAACAATAGTGATGAAAAGGCATACAACCTATAATGATTGCATTCAATGGCACAAGCTTTACTCATACAAAATCAAGATCACTAAATACTCAAAAGGAGACAAGGTTCAGAAAGAACTAATATGGGCACAACACATTATTTGTATTCATTTTTTCTTGAAGATTGTATACATTTGTAGTAAACTCAGAATGACCTTAGAAAGAAACACATAGATTAGTCCATATTAATGCATTCTCATAACACTTGCAGAGAAGATACATCATAAAACTTGTTCAAATTAGTGGACCGAACACATCCTAGGTGTAATACTAAAATGCATTAAAAAATTGGACCCTTACATTACCTTGAAAACTCATTTATATAGGCATGAGTTGCAACAAGAAAAGGGCCAATGTGATTGAAATGTGTCCTTCAAAAAGATTCTTATGTACACCTATCACATGAAAACAAAATTAAGAATAACGGAAACACTGTTACATTGAACATTCCTTTGTGGGTCCCTTCTCTATTACTTCTCTTGGAAAGACAAAGGCACTATGATCAGATTCTTTTATCATTCTAATTCCTAAGAGTAAGGGGCCATTGAGCTTGAAAGTTATGAGTCATCTCTAATTACTTGCAAACTTACTTTAACCTGAGGATTTTCCTTGTCTTCATCATTAATTATAAGGGTGACTTTTACTTTTGCACCTTCTTCTTCCTCATCATCTTCTATTTTTTCATCTTCTCCCATTTTCTTTATAGACATAAACTTATATTTCCACTCATTATAACTAGTGTGATCCAACCAATAAAAATTTTGAACTTCTCTTTGTACAATTATTAATGAATTTGCAATTGCCTCTATATCAACAAAATCTTTTTTTATGGTATTATAGAACAACTATACTTTTACCAACTCCTCATTTGTCATTGCCCATAACAAGTGGCCAATTTCATTTACAACTTTACTAATTCTTTCACAAAAGATCTCATCCAGCTCCCTCTTCCATTCTCACTTTTCCTTTACTTTATCAATTATTTTTAAAGCACAAGGGAATAAATCAAATTTTTCTGCAAAAATACTTGGAAAAAAAAATAGTTAATCTTCTTTGGAAAGAATCTCATTTATCATCAAAATCTTGCAATTTATTTAACAAATTAAAGATCTTTTCTATTTGATGACATGTCAGCTAGATAACATATATACACATAGTAGTGATATCTTCATTTCTTTCTGTCCACATCTATACAATGGGTCTGAATACAACTTCATTTCCTTTCAATTCATCCCTGATAGCTGTAATTCTTGCCAATTGATCAAAAAATGTTGGCCATTCTATCCTATCAACTAGATACACTACACCCTACCTCAATTTCTCTTCAATTTGTTTATTTAGTTCTACATGCAGTGCACACAATTTATTCTTCTCTTCTTCAGAATCCGCTGTAGTGTAGAACTATGGCATTTCTAGGCTATCTAGTATCTCAATAATTAGAGTTGATTTGAAAGGCTTAATAGGTGGTTGTGGGGGTTATGCAAGACTTGGTCTACTAGTTTCTTCTAATTTTCTCTTCCCAAGTACTTTCTTTATTTGAGATAATTTTCTTTCTAATTGCTATATCTACATACCCCTCTCCTCATATGCTTTTAGAACTTCTTCAAACCTAGCATTGAGTTGAGAAAATCTATCTCTTTCCTAACTAGACACAACACTACCAAATTTTAGCATTTCTAAAGCCATTCCCATTATTTTTTTATTGCCTACCTCACCAACTTTGAACACTATCAATGCACCAGTATGCTCTAAAGTAGAAATTTCTTGCATCCTTGTCTTATCTCTTTTTTCAATAGACCAAATGACAAGGACTTGGTGATCATCACTAAACTTGATTACTGTATGAGCATGTAATACCTCTTCTTTAGTCTTGAATTGGGCATCCTTTTGTTTCCTTACTAAATAAAAAATCATTGCATTCACTATATCCCATTCTAGCAAAACCAAGGACTCCTGACTATCTAACTATTTTCTTTTTGACCTGAAGTGTAAATTGAGCAAAATCATTCAAACATTTAGACTTTAACTCTTCCTTAAAAGAAAAATCTAATTTATTAGGTTGTTTTGCCTTTATCTTCTCTGCAAAATTTTGTGCCCCAGCTCCAAAATTTTTCTATGAACTAATAACCTTTTGCTATGTTGTGGTTCAGTAATGGAAAGATCATGAATTATATTCAAGCATTGAAATCACACGAACAAGTTCTAAACCAAATTAACTTCCAGTAGTCATTATGCTCAAGTTGCATCAAAGATTCAAATCTTATCTATCAATTTCACCACATTAGATAGCTTTAAATCAAAAAGGTAGCAAGCTTTATGACCTTAAGAATCTGGCCACATGTTGTATTACCACTTACCCACACTCCTCAAATTTCTTGCATCTTCAAATTGTGGATAAGCCATATATGTTGATCAAGATAAGATCAATGATCACACAAGTTTACAATTGAAAAGGCCTAGTTAGCTATACTAACAAATGGAAAATCTCTATGTGAATCCATGCCACCTAAAAATGTCCATGGAAGTGGGTCCCATATTAAATATGAAGGAAGTGGTGCTTGACATCATCCTTTCTAGGTGTCAAGTTAGCGCATCTCCACTTTCCTTATTCGACAAGCATCTCTAAACTATGGGCTTGCACCAGTCGTTGATCATGGAAAGATCAATTGTGACACCACTCAAATCCTACAAACCTTCTAAGATGTGGACAATGACATCATCATGGACATGTGTCCGCATGGTGCATATCCACTTTGCTTAAATTTCTTTCAAGTTTCTAATGCGGCCATGCACCTTTCATTGATATGATCAAGATCGATGGTAGGTGAAACTTTGAAATTTGATGGTCACATCATCCACTTGGACTAATGAAATGACTTGCCCCAACCCTCATACTCTAACTAAACTAACTATTGCATTAATTTTTGGAATTTTTGCACTCGTAGCATAATTACTTCCAGCTAGGCACATCTGACATAATCAAAGCATGATTCAACATTCCCACCTAATGTTGGCCCCACTATGGCATGTGGTGCAAAGGTGCATAAACACATTCTTTATTGGATGAGAAATTTCATAATGTGGGCTTGCACTATCCCTTGATCTTTGAAATATCTATGATTGATAAAACTTTGATCCTATATGGCAGACAAACTTCTTCATTGGCAAGACTTGCAGTACATATTAGCAATCACCTTACAGCTTGGCACACCACAATACACACTAGAGATTCTTGACCCCACCTTGCTACATGTCAAAAAACTACTTTCCCATTTTATTTATCTCTCGTGCATCTTGAAAATGAGGGCATGCATTGGCCTTTGATCTCACACAAATCAATGGCCATAGAGTCATGTGTCTTAAATACCATGTTAGCTGAATTTATGAATAAAATATTACCCTCTAGTCCAACTCATCTAACATTGCCACAAAAGACATCTCAACATCATCCTTGGAAATGATGGGCCCATGCTATCAAATTGTGCAACATGTTCAGTTTGCTCTTCCCTACATTATTTAATTCTTGAGCATCTTCTACTTGTGGGAAAATGGTAGCCCTTGATTTAAATGAAATCAAGGGTTAATTAATCTTGGTGACAAAGGAATACCTCTACTAATAAATAAACCAATGACATTGTAGGAATTCCAGAATGTGCATGAAAAGTATTAACAAGTCTACAAAAGGGTCTAACAAGTTATGACTCATCAAAAACTTTATGGCTCATTGAGACTTTTAAAAAAGGTAAGGGCTATGTGTCATCAAAGTGCAAGCCTACATTATTTAAAAACCTTGCATCTCAACATTGCGAGAATGTGATACTTGTTGATTTGAACAAAATTAATGGTCACATAAAATTTGCATCACATAGGATATTTCTCAATAAAATAAATCGAGCAAATTGTAAGCAAAGTACGACCAATAAAGCTTTAAATGATTTTTTTAATGAAGTCATGCTTGCTTGAGCCCAACCTTAGGGTAGAAATAATATGCCTTGAAATCATTTTTTTGGAATATTATTTTCAAGGGTTTTCAAAACAAAGGTAAAATAAAATAAGGCATTAGGGTTTCTACATTTAGGGTTTTGTAACTAATTTCTCTGATGATAAACCTTGAGAATTTGATAAAATTTCAATGACACAGAGACCAGGACACAAACTAGGGCAACCTAACCATTTGAAAAATATAAGGAATGAACCCTAATCTACATGATATAATGCCTTAAAATATTTTTCACTAAAATTTTCAAAAAAATTATGCATTGTGAAAAATTAGACCAATAGGTCATTTAAGTTGAGTATGCTACAATATTAAAGTAGTCCAATTTCTAGTACTCTCCCCTAGACTTGTATTTATTGAGTTGGGTAAGGGGTAAGATGACAATGATGGATCAAAGCTAAGATTTTATCATTATAAATTATCATGACTCTTGGACCTATAGTATATAAGTGCTCATTTATTAGTCCCTCCCATCTATGGCAGGCACTAATGTTTTCAAGTATCCATTTTATAGTAGTTATCACCTTGGTCACTATAAAAAACTATCCAGTGTCTTCTATATACTATGGTCATTGGATTTATGTTTATTAAATTATATTTTTTTCTACAAAATTCATTTTTTTCCATTGGTTCAATGAATTTTTGCTTAGAAAAGTAACCATAAAATTGAGCTTTAGAGTCACAAAAAATGTTGGAGATATTAGAAATTCATGGAAACTAGGGGTAGTCATGTGCAGTATTCTCACATGTCCACCTATTCAATAAGAAATAAGCTAGGGTTGTTCGGTGATGCTTCTAAAACATGCATACACATTCTTCTCTAGGCATGTTTAGTGGCACTTCTAAAACATGTAAAGTCTAAAGTAATTTCTCCTTTTCACTTTGAACATTATCCCCTAAATGGATTTAATACTTCTGAGATAGGCTCAATAGTGGTCTAAAATGGAATCGTAGAAATTCAATATGTGGACGACCACCATTATTGAACAGATCACATTGGCTCCAATATAGACTAGATTTCTAGTGTAGAAGCACCTAATCATAGAGGTCACTATGATATGTATAAGGTTTTTGAGTCATTTAAAGTCAATTATATGATGTATTGATTCATTTTGAATCCATTTGTAAATATATTGACAGGAAATGTAAGCATGTGCACAATATTGCTCAAGTTGTCAAATAGGTCATGTTTAGGTCTAAATGGTCAAATTGTATAAAAGGCCTATGAAATGGTAAATGAATTATAAAAGGTCTTAAATATTATATTTAGGTATGTATAGATATTTTTGATAAAAAATTTAAGTCATTTTGTCAAAAATGTAAAAAGCTACATTAAAAAGGTTGTAAAATGCAACATTGAGAAAGTTGCTAACATTGCAAAAAAATATGTAAAAGGGTAGATGGTTGGTGTAGGAGTTGGTTATGAAGTTAAAAAATACCAAATACATTTTAAATACCATTTTATGGTAAAAAAAATCATATATTTTGAAGGAGGAAATATTTTGAAACATTTTTGGTGCATTCTATTATTGTTATTTTGATTTTTTTTTTAGTTTTAGTGTTGGTTCTAGGTCTTTTACAGCCATGCAGAGCTTGGAAACCATATAATATGGTAACTAATAGATATAAGGATGAATAATATTTCTTATTCTTTTGGTTTGGTTCATTTATATAAAGAAATGAATAAGTTATACACATTTTGGTGAAAGTTGGTATTTGTGGATTTCAGGATTTCGGAGAATGGTCATGTTGCAGCATTTGGTACAGACAAATTTTGATGAATAAATACCTCTAAGAAACTTCATTAGAAATATACATGAATTAACTTTCATTTACTTTTGGTTTTGGTTTTTTTTATACAGATTTGTGAAAGTTATGGGCATTTGAGTGAAAACTAGTTCTTAAGAATCTTCATTGGAATTGCAGGCAATGATTTATGCTTGGAAATTGATTTGTGAATGGTAAAAATAAATGAATTACATATTTGGAATATATATTCATTAATAGATAACATGGAATTATTTTGGTATCATTTCAATTCATTTTGAGGAAGATATGAGATTCCCTAGGAAGGGTTTGGTGTTTTAAATCTGGTTTATGAAAAAAAAAGGAAAGTCTAAAATAGTATCGGTTGAGGAACCAAGTGGAATCATAAGACCTTGTAATTTTGGGAAATGGTATTTCTTGATGCTGGCTGAAAACTTCATTCTCTCTAGAAAATTTAATATTGTGATTTTATGGGTTAAATAAATCAATCTTTAAAGATTGTCTTGAAGACAACAATGTTGTCGTTTTCTTCATAAGTTGCCTTTGTTCAAAGATATTATTGAATGGGTCTTGAAAGAATCATAAAGGATCCTATTTATAATCTAATTTGTATGATTCTCTACATCAGATTGGTATTAGAGCTTGAAGATCTTGAGTGTGTGGATAGAGTACCGAGGGAGGCAATCCACACCAGGACCTTGGAGAATTGGTATTTGTCTCATTGATGAGTTTTGGTTGCAGGTGCTTATCCATCTTGCTACATATGAGGGTTGGGATTTATGGGTAGACAAGAGAATGTTTTTCATAACCATTCTCCAATCGAGATAAAGCTGGGTAGAAGGTGTAATGTAAAGAGAGATGTATCTTCCAAGATCTACTGTTGGGTAAGATGAATGGTCAAGGGCCAAGGATTGGTCTAGTTGATTTCCAAGAGACTAGGGAGAGAGGCAAAGAGGAGGAATCCTATGTGAGGCATAGGGGAAAGTTTTTTGTGGTGAGTTTGAATCAGCAATGGTAAAGGTGGATTTCTAACTGATAAGGCACCATGAAGTTGCAACCATTAATGCTCCACTAGTAGGAGTATTTAAGAAGATGATTTTAAGGACAATCCAGTGTCCTTAAGGGAAAAGATGATGGTAATAAAGGCATGAAGAGGAAAATTCAAATGAAGATGAAAATGAAGATTTTTGTCATAATTTTTTTTGCAGGTTATGGTACACCATTCCAAGAGACTTGGAAAATTTTCAAGGCTTGTAGTATGGTGCAAGAGCACCTAATCCTAGAGGTCACTATGAGATGTACAAGGTTTTTGAGTCATTTAAAGTCAATTATATGATGTATTGATTCATTTTGAATCCACTTGTAAATGTATTGACAGGAAATGTAAGCATGTACACAATATTGCTCAAGTTGTCAAATAGGTCATGTTTAGGTCTACATGGTCAAATTTTATAAAAGGCCTATGAAATGGTAAATTCATTATAAGAGGTCTTAAATATTATATTTAGGTATTTATAGAGAGGTTTGATAAAAAAATTTAAGTCATTTTGTCAAAAATGTAAAAAGTTACATGAAAAAAGTTGTAAAATGCAACATTGAGAAAGTTTCTAACATTGCAAAAAAAGATGTAATAGGGTAGATGGTTGCTAACATTTCTATTATTGTTATTTTGATTGGTTTTTCAGTTTTAATGTTGGTTCTAGGTCTTGTACGGCCATGAAAAGCCTGGAAACCATGTAGTATGGTAATGGATAGATATAACGACAAATCCTCTTTCTTATTCTTTGGGTTTGGTTCATATTTATAAATAAATGAATAAGTTATGCACATTTCGATGAAAGTTGTTATTTGTGGATTTGAGGATTTCAGGGAATAGTCATGTTGCAGCATTTGGTATGGACATATTTTGATGAATCAAGAATTATAATAATATTAATTGGAAAGATACATGACTTAGCCTTCATTTCCTTTTTTCTTGGGTTGTTTTTATACCTATTTGTTAAAGTTATGAACATTTTAGCGAAAACTAGTTTTTAACAATCTGCATTGGAGTTGCAGGCAATGATTTATGCTTGGACAACGATTTGTGAATGGTAAAAATAAATGGATTACATATTCAAAAACTAAGTTCATTAATAGATAATGTGAAATTGGTTTGGTGTCATTTAGATTCGTTTTGAGAAAGATATGAGATTGCATAAGAAGGGTTTGGTGTTTTAAATCTAGTTTATGATAGAAAAATGATAGTTTGAAATAGTTATTGGTTGAGGAACCAAATGGAATCATAAGACCTTGTAATTTTCCAAAATGGTAGTTCTTAATGTTGGCTGAAAACTTCATTCTTTCCAAAAAAATTAATATTGTGATTTTATGGGTCAAATAAATCAATCTTTAAAGATTGTCTTGAAGACAGCTATGTTGTGGTTTTCCTCATAAGTTGCCTTTGTTCAAAGATATTATTGAATGGGTGTTGAAAGGATCATAAAGGATCCTATTGATAGTCTTCTTGCATGATGCTCTACATCAATTTCATATGTCATTTTGAATTCCAATAGAGGTGGACTTAACAAGCACCTCACCTAACTTGTTGTCTTTCATGGTCTTACTTTTGTAGTATAACTCAAATTCATCACTTTGCTAATTATAGATTATGTGCTTTTAGTTGTTGGGAGCCTTGTTAAGTTATTTTGATTTTATATTTTAAAGCTCAGTTTTTTCATTCACCACTGTAGAGAAAAATGAGGTTTTTAGGGTTGTGTTAGTTTACGATTCATAATTGGAAATTTTCAATTTCCTCCACTCAAATTTACACGTTTAATGTCCTTTTCATAATTATGTAAATGTGTACCCCTCCTACTTATTCAACTATGTACATGTTATATTACAATTAGACATTCTTACTTTCCATGTCTTTGCACATCTACCCATCTTTTTTATTTTTCCAAATTCATTTTTGACCTTTAAGGGTAAAAGTACAAACATGTGTCACCCTTTTACAAAGGAAAAAGCTAACATTAAAAAAAAATGTTAACCTTAAACAATGTAAAAGTCATGTTTCTATTTTGAATTCTAAGTTGGTGTAAATTAATGAAATGTGTATAAAAGGATAAAGTTTATGTATGTTATTTTAAAAAAAATTTAAAAATTAAAATAGTATGTGTTTATAATTTTCAATGACCTTTTCTACAATGTTAAAAATCAAGCAAATTGGGGATTATAGTTCTAATGATAGAAATAACTGCAAATAAATGTATTTTCATCTAAATTTGAACTCTATTGTTGACGACATATGTACCTAAAACTATGAAAAAGAAATTTTAAAAAATATTCTATATTTTTTCTGTTATAGTTATTTAATGTTGAAATTTTCATAATTTAATGATTTTTCATTCCCAACGTCTTTTCCCTAGTAAATCTATGTTAACCATTACACATGTTATATATTATTGAAGATGACTCTCTCCTCTAGAAAAATTTGTCATTTTTTATTTTTATTTGTTATTGTCTACTAATTTTTTTATATTTTTTTGAATGTGCGTCATCTTCAATGTTGAAATACCTACTTGCATTACTTTCTAATTACTGTAATTGATATTGGGTCACCTGTAAAAAATTTTATATTGACATAATTCTAACTACAAGTTCTATCAAGTGGTATTTTTTTTTTTTAATCCCTAATTCTAATGTTGAAATTGGCCTCTGAAGTGTTTAGTTCTTCATAATTGCAAAAAACATGAAAGAAAGTGCCACATTGATTAACACTTAGACAGTTCCGACCGGATCCAATCCAACCATACTAGATCTGGCTAGATCAGTACAACAAAAAAATTTCTCACCACACAATAGAATATGTTTTCTATTTGAAATGTAATGTTTTATTTTTTTAATTGTTATATTTAATTCAATAAAATAGGTTCTTTTTATTTTAAAGGTAATGTTTTATTTTTAAATTGTTATATTTAATCCAATAATATAGGTTTTTTATTTTAAAGGTAAAGTTTTTTTTAATTATTATATTTAATTCATAATTTAATTTGAAATAGTAAAAAAATAAATTATTTAATTTATTTAATATATTTAATAAATTGTTGAATCTAAATTTAGCATTGCTTTAATGCAACTACTTGTGTTTAGATTTTGTAGTGTTATAGATAGTCAAATATAATAACTTTCTAATGTTGAAAGTTTTATCTAAATTTTCAATGATCTACTAGTATTTATGCAATTGAATTTAAAAGTCTTTTGTGTACAAGTGATATCAAGCTCTCTATTTAGGTTTCTGTGCAGTGGAGAATAAAGTGAAAAGGGCAAAAAGATATGATCGAGTCAGAGATGACCAAATGAAAGGATGGAAAAATATATAATATAGAGCCACCAATTGAATATCCATTGATTAAAGTTCATGAAGATCATATTGAATTTCTAGGATGTAATGGGACATTTGGAAAATATAGTTTACAGTTGGAAAATCTAATGGAGATTGACAAACACTCTCTTTTAAGAGAAATTGAATCATCTAAACACATGATGCCTAAATGTACAATTAAGCTACACTTGAAAAATATGTGGGAAATTTTTTTAAAATAAATCTTTGATTGGAAAAGCACAACTATTTGTCAGATTATTTAGGAAAAGAAAAATAAGTCTTGTCGTAGAGTTGTTAGGTGTGAACAATAAGAAAAGCTCAAAAGATAATGTGAAGGCAACAATAGTTCAGAATTTAAGAGATGGATTAAATGATATTAATAAAAAAGGTCGACTAGCTCGTTTACATACTGCATAGAAAATTGATGACTATGATTACAAAAAAGGACTTGTCACAAAAAATTGAAGTTCGAGCAATTTCTAAAATGCTCAATGTATCTAGAAAAACTATTCAAAGATACATAAAAAGGAGAAATTTTCTTGATGAGAATATTGATAAGAATTGGGTTAATATTTGTCAACTTCCTCAAATGGATGGAATTTCAAAAGATGTTAGAAAATAGGTTGTTGAATATGGACTAGCTAGTCATGTGTTTCTTCCAATAGAAGAGACACTATATAGATCAAAGATGAAGAGACAAGTATCAAAATAGCACATGCAAAACACTTTGTAGACACAACACAAAGTGAAGTATTTGAAGATTTCAAAAAATAAATTTCAAATCTGAAAATTTGTCAAAGAATGTTTTAGAGATTTTACTCATGTTTTGTATGCAAAAATAAGGTACATGAAACTTCTTGTTGTCAAAATCATGTTGAGTTTCATCTTTATTTGTAAGCTTTTAGAAAAGCTATGGCAACACATAAGGTAGATGTGATAATTCCTAGAAGCACATTATAATTTGTCAAGTCTTCATTAAGTGATAATGCTGAAGAGTCAAATGAATTCAATGTATAATGCATAAAAAATGCATGCACAGATTGTGGAGAGTTGCAAAAAATTTCATATGAAATGGACAATATTGATGTTTCAACACCAGTTGTGTGGAATAGATTTGAGTATGAGATATATTGAACAAGGAATGGAGAAAAATTTTAAAAATAGCTTTGAAGGAGAGCAATTTTCCATATGGTGAGTTTATGGATAAATTTAGATCTATGATTTATCCACACATCCAACATTGTCATGATGTAAGATGTAGGATGCATTCTATCAATTGTAGACCTCTCTAAAAAACTATACCTTTTCCCATAAATCTGACATTCAAGCTAAATATTATCACTAAGATCAAATTGTAATTTTTGTACAAGTTTCCTATAGACATGTATAATTTCAGGTGGATTGTATAGAAAGTATTGAACTAGATGAACATATTATCATTAAGGAGGTCTATGTAGTGCTTGCCCCTAGGTCGCATTTTTGTTATCATTGTCGAACTCTTTTAGGACTAGTTTTATGATGATGGTTAGTAGTATTGTTTTGAGACTATCAGATATTGTGCTATGGATTCATTTGATATGTGATGAGATTACTTAGACTCTACCTTTTATGTTTGCATGATGATTATTTAGTGATTTCAATTGTTGATCATAATTAGTTAGATGATTTATTATCACATGTGTTTTCTTATGGATACTTACCCCATACTTGCATGTGTATGGTGTGTGTGTTTGTTCTTATGTATGGCGCTTCTGATGTGGTTAAGGAATGGAGTCATAGTCACCTACTAGTCAGAATCTACATGATGCACCACTTCCTGCCATTGCCTGTTTAGCTTAGTATATATTGTGCTTGTACATACATAAATTTTATGCAAGTTGCAGGTACCGGGTATCAACTTCCTTGAATTATTAGGATGAGCATACCCTATCGCATTATCTCAATGGTAAGAGAGGGGAGAAAAATTCTCAAGTCCAAATCCCAACCCTTTAAGCCATTTGTCCTAATTGGAAACTAGGACAAGTATCTCAGTTGAGTACCCTCTGAATGAGTCAGATGACATAATTTGTGATATTAAACTTTTTGGTTTGATTTTGTATGTGTTTTGCTATAGTGGATTTTTTGTATTTTATTTTATGAGTCTTTGGTGTATTTTCTATTAATTAAGCCTAATTAAAAGATTTAATTAATGGTTAAATTTAATAGAAAATTAATATGGTATTTTATGTAACAACCCAAAATAGGCTCTACGCTGATCACTGTTTGTTTCCCTGATTTTTGTCTCCAATATGCAACCACACTGCTTCTTGCTTCCTCCTTGGGCAGTGCCTATCAAAAACTGAAATATTAAATTTCTGATTTTTAATTCACTATAGCATTGTACTATTCACAACACTGTAGCGCAGTGTTCACGGTGGCACTATAGCATGTTACTGTTTGCAGTACTGTAGTGCACTGTTCATGACATTGTAGCTGCTGTTATAGCCCCTTCCAACCTATAAACAGATTCATCCAATTCTTTCCTACTAAAACACAATATTGACTCCAGAATGAAGTCAACTCACAGGAAAAATTCAAGTAATATTTCACACCCTCTAATTGCATCAACTCTGAAGATACTACGTTCTCCATAGTCTGAATTCTTCTCAAACTTGTAGAAACCCTTGTTGCCACAACTTCAAGAAATTTCACAAGGCAAATTTTTTAAGAAATTCTCATAACCCTCTCTTGAAGGAAGACAAGGTTTGTTTATAAGGACTCCTCAACTCTAGAATGAGTCTCCATGCTCAATGTGGGATAAAAAATATAATAATAACATAAAAAATATTATTACATTAAAACTTAGAAAATCCATTTTAATTTTTCCATAAGCTTGGACCCACAATTAATTGAAACAATGGCCCCTTTTATGATATCATGACCCTCAGTTAAGTTATATATTATAACTTAACAATATAGGCTCAAAACCAATAATGTTTATTTTAACTAAATAAACATTAATATTTCCATTATTACTCAACATTTTTTAATGTCGTTTGGACTGGTAAGTAACATGATAGAAATACATATGACCATACCCTTTTTCTAAAAATAGTAGGGGTCTATATTTATAACTCCAAAATTGCTAAAAATAGCTTGACCAAGCCAAACTCAAAGCAAAACTCATCATAAAAAAACTCTGGCAACCCAGAAGAGTACTCTGCTTTGGTCCTTGGAGGATCTCCACACCAAGGTGACCCCCTATCCAATCTTATTAGCCTATGAGGGTCTTTGATAGGCTAATCACCAGCTAAAGTGATGTCCCTAGCTAGAAGGGGACATCATAGTCTGCCCTCCCTGAAATTGCTTGTCCTCAAGCAATCTCAACTCTGGATTTTGTAAAATCTCCTCGCTCTCCCAAGTAGCATCCTCTACCAGAAAATCCTTCCACTTCACCAAATATTCTCAAATTATACGTCTCCTCAAGTTCCTCTCTCTAAAATCAATGATAGCCTCTAGTATCAAAACAAGTTTTCCCTCATCATCTAGGGGTGGTAGTACTATAGAAGGCACAATATGATGCCTTAGCACCTTCTTGAGGTGTGACACATGAAAAAGATTGTGCACCTTGCTTTCCACCGGCAAGTCTAACTCATAAGCCACCTCTCCCACTTTCCTGATAATCCTAAATGGACCATAGTATCATGGCTTGAGTTTCTCAGCACCACTCTTCTTGAGAGTGGATTGATGGTAAGGCTACAACATAAGATACACAATGTCTCCAACCTCAAAAGTCTGCTCAGTCCTCTTCTGATCTGCATACAACTTTTGCTGATTTTGTGCCTTAGTTAGATTATCCTTGAGAGTTTTAACAAGGTCTTGACTCTCCTGTAACAAATCACCTGCATTGGGTACTCTACTATCACTCAAAAGCAGATCCATAAAATTGGGTGCCTCATACCCATACAGGGCCATAAAGGGTGACATCTAAATAGACATGTGATAAGTGGTATTGTAGCAATACTTATAGAGATAAATCCACTTTACCCATGCCCGCTGTTGCCCTGCTATATAATTTTTGAGATATCCCTCCACCCATTTGTTTACTATCTCTATTTGACCATCTATCTGAGGGTGGTAGCTAGTACTTGGAGTGAGCTCTGTCGCACACAACCTTAATAGCTCCTGCCAAAAGTGACTCATAAACCTTTTGTCTCTGTCACTTCAATGCTCTGAGGCAAGCCATGTAATTTGAATATCTCTTTGAAGAACAACTCTGCCACCCTTGTAGTAGTGTATGTAGCAGTGATCAGAAAGAAGTGTGCAAACTTTGTAAGGTGATCCACAACCACATATACGTAGTCCTTGCCTTGGGCTCTAGGCAGTCCTGTGATGAAGTCCATAGACAAACACTCCCACT
The DNA here is from genome assembly GCA_028749045.1 of Cupressus sempervirens. Taxonomy (NCBI): domain Eukaryota; kingdom Viridiplantae; phylum Streptophyta; class Pinopsida; order Cupressales; family Cupressaceae; genus Cupressus; species Cupressus sempervirens. Next base: position 118,513,061 of record CM053786.1, read on the forward strand.
TCCTATCAGGAATTGGAAGTGGCTGAAGTAAACCGGCTGGATAGGAGTGTTCTTTCTTATTCTATTGGCAAGTGGGACACTCCCTAACATACTGAAGTACCTCTGCTTTGAGCCCTTTCCATGTGAATCGCTCTCTAATCTGTCGGTATGTCTTGTAGAAACCAGGATGTCCTGCCATAGGTAAATCATGAAAAGATTTCAAAACCACCCTCCTCACTATTGATTCTGGGACCAAAAATATTCGTCCTTTGTAAATGATGAGCTCATTCATAAGGGTGTATCTGATGTCCTGAATAGTCTCATCTATGAATCCAGCTGCCTAAGTGTCCTTTGCATACTCTGCAAGGATCAAGTGTCTCCAATCCTCTGATATGTCTGTCAATAAGCTCAAATGGGGCCTACATGATAAGGCATCAACAACTACATTTTGTGTCCCCTTAAAATATATAATGCCAAAGTCATAGGACTGTAACTTGCTCAGCCACTTTTGCTACCTATCATTGAGATCTTGCTGCCCCAAAAAGTGTCTTAGGCTATTATGGTCGATTTTGATACAAATTTTCTACCTACCAAATATTGCCTGAATTTGGCCAAAGCATGCATAATGGCTAACATCTCCTTATCATATATGCTGAAGCTCCACTCTGGCCCTCTCAATTTCCTACTCTCATAAGCAATAGGGTGCTTCTCCTGCATAAGCATGGCTCCAATGTCCTCTTCAGAAGCATCACAATGTAGCTCAAAAGGTTTGCTGAAATCTAGTAATGCTAACACTGGATAAGAGGTCATCAACCCCTTAAATTTCTCAAAACACTCTTGTGCCCCAAGAGTCCACAAGAAAGCTCCCTTTCTCATCAAATCTATCAAGGGTACCGCATGCCTAGAATATCCATCCACAAACCTCCTATAGAAACCACATAGTCCTAGAAAGCCCCTCAACTAGGTAAGGTTCACCGGTGAAGGCCACTCCACAATGGCACAAATATTTTCAAGATCCATGTGCACACCCTCTGCACTGATGATGTGACCCAAGTACAACAACTTGTCATGCCCAAATCACACTTCAACTCCTTTGCATACAAGGATTCTCTGTCCAATATACCTAGCACCGTGTCCAGGTGAACCAAGTGCTCCTCCCAAGATCTACTATATACCAAGATATCATCAAAGAAGACAAGTAAAAATCTCCTCAACTAAGGATGGAAAAACCTATTCATTGTTGCCTAAAAAGTAGTAGGTGTGTTAGTTAGCCCAAATGGCATAACTACAAACTCAAAATGGCCACAATGACATCTAAAGGCTATCTTCTCGATGTCTTGCTCTCTAACTCTGATTTGGTGATAACCTGATCTCAAATCTATCTTTGAGAAGAAGCAAGCTCCATGAAGGTCATCTATCAACTCATCAATCTTGGGAATGGGGTACCTATTTTTAATCATCTTCCTATTAATCACTCTGTAATCAATGCACATCCTCAATGTCCCATCCTTCTTCTTTACTAACAGCACTGAAGAAGCAAAAGGAGACTTACTTGGTCTAATATGGCCCATAGCAAGTAACTCCTTTATGGTTTTCTCAATTTCATCCTTCAACCTCTTCAGATGCCTATAAGGTGTAATCATGATGGGCTTAGCCCCCTCCTCTAACTCAATGATGTACTCAATACCTCTGTCTAGTGGTCTACCTAGTGGAATGTCATTGAACACATTAGAGTGTTTAACTCTAAGCTCCTGAATATTAGGAGGATATTCAATCTTATGTTGTCCCTTCTGTGATGGCACCAACATGCACTCTACTACCCACTCTACCTGATCATGTCGAATCAATCTAGCCATTCTACAAAAAGAGACCATCCTAAGATCACTGTCCCTGATTGCCTTAAGAATATGTGTCTTCCCATTCACTTTAAACCTCATCTCCATCTCCTTGAGGTTAAGAGTGAACTCACCAATATCGTGCAACTAAATCATCCCAAGAACTATATCTGTATCTCCCATAGGTACAACATAAAAACCTATCTTAAAGTCATAATTATTAACTTTCAATGAGAGTCCAGTGATCCACGATCACATTTGAGGACATAGCCATCCGCTACCCTCACTCTAATTCCCCCAAACTCCTCTGTTTGTATGCCACGCTTCTCTACCATCCTAGCATCAATGAAATTATGAGTGGCACCTATATCAACCAAGGTTATGACTCATTGTCCAGCAAGTACTCCTCTCATTTGAAATGACCCTTCTTGCTTAATACTAGTGAGACGAGCTTCCCTAAGTTGCTCATCTCCTTCCCCATCCTTGGACTCCATTTTAGACAAGTTTTCAGCCTTGTCTTCCTCTTTTTCACCATCTATTTCCTCTATGTCAGACTACTGATCTGAATTATCTGATTCTGATTCCTCATAGTATGCCCACATAACTCTGTTAGCTTTTCCCTTTGGCCTAAGAGGACAATCATGGTTTGCATCATAGGGTCCCTTATAGTAAAAACATAATTTTTTCTTCGTCAAATCATTTAATGTTTCCCTGTCAAAAGGTGTTGGAGTTTTATCTTTAGAATCATTTTAAAAATCAATCCTCTTTGGTTTTTTATAAAATGGTTTGTTATCTTTACTAGAAGATGCCCCTTTGGACTAAAATTTGTTTGTTGGGACTACATGTTCCATACTTCTTGCCTTTTTCATCGCTTCCTATAAAGAAATAGGATCAAATGCCTTTATCCAACCTCTCATTGGTTTGGATAGGCTCTCAATGAAAAGAACTATCAATCTATGCTCTGAAATGTTTGGCACCATGACTGCCAACTGCTGAAATTCACCAATGAAATACTCCAAGTTGCTTGTTTGTTTCAGCTGTGCTAAGTCCTGGAAGTAAATCTCTGGATCTTTCTTGTCAAATCTTTCAACTAACCTATCCACGAAGTCCTAGTATTCTATAACCTGGTTATGCTAAAGTGTTACCATACCATGGTACCACCAATCATGTGCTATTCCCTCCAAATGCAAGGTGGCATATTTGATAGCTTCAATCTTTATCATTGGCCTTAGTGCCAAAAATGTATCAAGCTTATGAATCTAAGCTTGAGCTGTCATCTTACCACTCCCATCAAATGTAGGCATAGTAAGCTTGCTTGTAGCCCTCTTCAACTCACTATTTTGACCTCTAGGCCTCCTATCTTGTCTGAGTGACCTGTAATGCTCTCTCCTCTGATTTACAAAGTGTTCAAAGGTCATCCTCTCCTAAACCTGTAGAGCTAATAATTCCCATTCATCATTTGTAGCCATGAGGGAATCTGCGAATATGGGGTCTCCTGTCGCCTCCTCTACTGGAGCAACTTCTAGCTCCCCCAGAAAAAATGTAGGGCATGTAGGCCTATCAGCTATTCTGGAATGGGTCTGTTGTGGTCTCTAATTACCTGTAGCACTCTTGTTATCTCCCTGTTCTCTTGGCTCCCCATTTTTTCTAACAGGTGGGTTCATCCTTTCTACCATAGTAGTGAGTGCCTGTAATTCCTGTGCCATCTACTACTACCCTGTAACCATAGCACGGTAGAATTCTCTGGTATCCTGGTCATCATTATTTCTCATGTTTCTAGGTGGACTACCATCATGCCTCTCTTCCATATTTCCTATTTCCTATTACTGTTCTCTTTCAATCAGATCTTTGCTATGAGTATGGTACCTATGTGGTCCAATTTCTAGTGGCTGCATATGAATCCCCAAACCCTCAGGATGGCAGGAATGAGGCTCTGATACCAATGTAAGAACCCCAAATAGGCTCTACACTGATCACTGTTTGTTTCCCTAATTTTTGTCTCCAATACGCAACCACGTTGTTGGTTGCTTCCTCCTTGGGCAGTGCCTATCAAAAATCACAATATTAAATTTCTATTTTTTAATTCATTGTAGTGTTGTACTGTTCACAACACTACAGCGCACTGTTCATGGTGGCACTGTAGCATGTTACTATTCGCGGTATTTTAGCGCACTGTTCTCGGTATTGTAGCTGCTATTATAACCCCTTCCAACCTGTAAACAGATTCATCCAATTCTTTCCTCCTAAAACACGATATTGACTCCAGAATGAAGTCAACTCATAGGAAAAATTCAAGTGATATTTCACACCCTCAAATTGCATCAACTCTAAAGATACTACGTTCTCCACAGTCTGAATTTTTCTCAAACTTGTAGAAACCCTTGTTGCCACAACTTCAAGAAATTTCACAAGGAAAATTTTTTAAGCAATTCTCATAACCCTCTCTTGAAGGAAGACAAGGTTGATTTATAAGGACTCCTCAACTCCAGAATGAGTCTCCACGCTCAATGTGGGATAAAAGATATAATAATAACATAAAAAATGTTATAACATTAAAACTTAGAAAATCCCTTTTAATTTTTCCATAAGCTTGGACCCACAATTAATTGAAACAATGGCCCCTTTTATGATATCATGACCCTCACTTAAGTTATATATTATAACTTAACAATATAGGCTCAAAACCAATAATGTTTATTTTAACTAAATAAACATTAATATCTCCATTATTACTCAACATTTTTGAATGTCGTTTGGACTGGGAGCTAACATGATAGACCAGCATATGACCATACCATTTTTCTAAAAATAGAAGGGGTCTATCTTTATAACTCCAAAATTGCTAAAAATAACCTGACCAAGCCAAACTCAAAGCAAAACTCATCATAAACAAACTTTGCCAACCCATAAGAGTACTCTGCTCTAGTCCTTGGAGGATCTCCACACCAAGGTGACCCTCTATCCAATCTTATTAGCCTACGAGGGTCTTTGATAGGCTAATCACCAGCTAAAGTGATGTCTCTAGCTAGAAGCGGACATCACATTTTAATATTTATTTTATTTAATTAATTAGGAAATTAATTAAATAAAATAATTAAATTTGAAGATAAAAGTTATAATTTTAAAGTTGGAATGTGATAATATTTATTTAAGTTAATAAATATTTTAGTAATTAAGTTTCAAAAACAAATTTAAAAGTGGAAAAGATATTAAAACTATTAAAAGATTCTAGATTGCATGATGTGTGCATGTGATTAAAATATAAATATATTAAGATAAAACAAGTGGAGTTATTAAAGTGAGTGCATGAGATTTAAAAATTAATAAATTAAATTGAAAAGAGTAAAGTGAATATTAAATAAATTAATGTGCATTATATTCATTCACATAGGAATATGCAAAGTCTTGTGAGTTGTCATATTGACAACATAGGAGTTTGCACTCTAATTATGCATGTGTTTTCAACAACACAAGAGTTACCACACAAATTCAGCACATGGTGTCTACAACCTTATGACTCATCTAGAAGATTGGAAAAGACTCATACTTAGTTGTCAACACCTTCTGGTTGTTTCTAGAGACATTCTAGGTGCTTCCTGAGAGTTCTTTATAATGAGGTACTCTTAGGAGCTTAGGGAGAGCATTTGGAGTGTGGTTGAAGGACCAAGAACATGGGAGAAGGAAGGATCTTGCACTGTGGATTCTGAAGAAAAGTGATTTAGCATCAGTGTCTAGGTAGACACTTGTGATTTTTCTCATGTTATTTTTGCTTCTTGCACTTCATGTCTTCTTCGTGTCTTCTGAATGCTTTCTAAGGATTTTCATATCTTGGTTGTATGCATTTTGTTAATGGGTAGTTAAATTCTTTATAAGAAATTTTTATATGAGTAGATCTGAGGAAACTATGGGTTAGGGTTTTCAGATGCATTTTTAAAGAATAAATAATGGGTAACGTTAGAGAACAATTATTTTAAAGGGATAATTCTTGATTTAAAGAATTAGAAAGCCCTTTTTTTATTTAAAAGTTATATATGTGTTCTCTTTTTTAAATATATATATACATGTTTATTAAAAATTTCAATAATGTCTTATAGAAAACTATGTGTATATATATATATACATATACGTATATACATATATACATATACATATACATATATATATATATATATATATGTTTATTAAAAATTTCAATAATGTCTTATAGAAAACTATGTGTATATATATATACATATACGTATATACATATATACATATACATACATACATACATACATACATACATATATATATATATGTTTAAAATCGCAGTAGAAATATTTATTAATATTGCGAATTGCATTGGAGGAAAACATTTTTAATAACATTGTAATAAAAAAGAAAATGTATACATATTCGTGGGAGGGTCGAGACATACCCCCATACCCCCCTCTATTTTCATGTGTAGCAGGTACCATAGTCATAGGGTACCTGCATACTACAGGGTACCCACGATGGACCTGTTTAGTGTCACACGACCTTTTATATAGTTGCTCAGTGATTTTTAAATCACTTAAATCTCAAGCGCCCCTCTTTTAATATGTATAAAGTTTAAAATTTTGATTAAGTTTTTAATTATAATTTTGTTGAAAGTTTTTATAAATATAGATATATATAAGGTTATAAACAATATTGTTAATTGCTCATTAATTAGGATAATAATATTATTTTTAATAATTATATATTAATATTATAATTTTATATTTAGAATTTAATAATTAACTTAAATAAATTTAGTTTAATTAAGGATAATTATTAGAGTGTATTCAATTGTTGTTATCGATGGTATTGGGATTGAATAGAATTGCACATTGGCTTGATGGGGAACCAATGTATAAGTGGAGATCGAATTTAATGGAAAAGAACTCATAATGTGTTGAGAAATTTATCAAGATTTAAGTTTTTTGAATGCTTACCTTAGTCAATTTTAGAAAAGAGTCTTCTCATTTCATAATACTCATTGAGCTAATAATATAGTAATGTAATCATTAGATAATTTAATTAATTGTAAATTATTTGATGATTAAGTTATGTAGATGGAGTTTTAATTGAAATGATTATCGGTAATATGAATTTGTTAAGGAAATATTAGTATTCATTGAAAGGAATGACAAATGTAGTCATTATAGATTTATTAATAAGATTTCCAATATAACGTGTTATTAAATATTAGCAAGTCATTATTGAACTATTAATATTAGAGAATTGGATTATGGTTGACTTTTAACTTACAAATTATGGCTAGTTATTAATTGGGTCATTGATATGGATATGTAATTATTAATTAATTTAATTAATTAGAGTTAATTAAATTTAATTAATTAGAATTAATTAAATTTAATTAATAATTATGTAATAGAGTTTTAATTAATAAGCTGATATCGATTCTTTTAGTGAAGTTGTTAAGTATTTAAATCAAAGTTGATGACTTGAATAATGACCTTAGGTATTTTTAATGGTTGTTAGTGATGATTTAATCAAGAGACTTAAATTTTAGTGACATTTAATTGAGTTTTAATTAAGAACTATTAGAATGATATAGTCATGGATTGTGTACATTATTAATTAATTTAATTATATGATTTAATTAAGATTAATTAATAAAGCATGGTGTTAAAGTAAGACTAGTTAATTTTGTTGTTATAATCTAATTTTGTTGTTATAATCTTCTTACTCAAAGATTGATAACTTGCTTTCTTATAATTTAAAAGAATATGATCCTTTGGTTTTGTTTGGAGAAGTTGAATTAATGATAAGAGTTATTCAATTAGTAACATTGATCTTAGCAAAATAAAGTGAATGATTTTATTAAGTGTTAAATGATTTAATGAGTAAATATTTATCCTTCTGTTATTCTTAAAATGTAATTTTAAATAATGGAAGCATAATGTTATCAAGGGAACAAACAAGTTGACTTGTAGGTCAAATGATTAATCTTATATACTTGAAGTATACTTGCAAAAAGAAACTGAAACCTCCAGACTTAATTCAACCATGTAATTTTAGCAAACCAAAACATGTGCTTGCATTGTGTTTTCTGTATGCTTCTATTTTGGGTTTTTGGGTTGACTAGTGTTGACCAGTTAGGATGTCTACTAGAGGCTTGGGAGTTATGCGAATGTGATGGCATGTTTATGTTATTTGATCTCTATATTTCTAAACCCAACCATGGTAATGTGATGGTATGCTCTATGAGATGTTTGTATTTACTGATTGTTATTATTTTTCAGTCTTCTTGAGTGAAGGTGAGTTATATGTATCCGAGACACTTGACCTAATAATTTTTTATTCATCTATTAGTTATCCTTGGATTAATTTCCAGTCACCATGATGGGACTGAAATGTTGATTTATTTCTTGATGATGTCATGTTGTGACATGTTTTGACTCAACCATTTTGGAGTCTTCGATCAGTATGATTTTGAGATATATTTTTGTTATTGAGAACCAATGGATACTTTTGATTATCAGTGATACCTTCAGTTGCCAATAGAGAACTATTGTGGTCATTAATATTCATGGATGCTTTTCATGTCCTCATGGAGATTTAATGCTCTTATTATGGATTATTCTTTTGGTATTTTTCCAATCACCTGTACAGGACTGTGGTGATTTTGTGATTTGTGATTTCATGAGCTTAGGGTAGGTTATCTACTTGTAGTGTTGGGAAGTGGCTTGCAATGGGGGTTGGGGTCCTAAGTGGCTACCAGGGTAACTCATTGTAAGTTGTTTTAATAAGTGAAAATATTTACACTAAATGGGGATTAAATGAACCTAATAAGATAATTGTATGTTCTTGCCCATGCATCGAGTGCTTGTACAGATTAGGATGGGAGTAGAGAGAATGCTTGGTTGTGACCTTGCATTCTATAGTATGCATCATCTATATGAGAGGCCATAGGGATCACTAGGGGGCTGGGGTCTATTGAGAGACTGCCAGGGTAATTCTAGCATGATCTGTGCAATGACACTTTTCCACTTGCATAGTAAGTTTCCTACATGTCTTTGTGTGCCTCTAGGATAAGATGTCGATTTGTGATTGGAACCTTTGAGTTAGTATACTTTTAGGATTCTTAGACTTAGAGAGTATTTATGCTATGTGATTTTGATAACCTATTTGGGACTTGAGATTATCTCCTTAGCACAGTAGGAGTGGACTATTTAGGTTCCACGCGGTCATGTGGTAGTGCTTTTTCACTCTTATCATTTGAGACCTGTCTGAGACACTGTGGCTAATGCATTCCTTGTTGGCATTTATCTTCATTATGTTCTCAAATTATGGTGATGGACACATATGCTTTTATTGATGATTAGCCTATGATAGATGATGTTATTTACTTGTCTTATGATTTTTCTGAATTGTTAGATTTCTTTCTACATATGATGTAGTATGTTTTAGGAGTGACATTCTTACTATAATAGTATCGATGATCTCTTTGGTGACTTGGGATGTTATGCATGGAGGGATGGCTAGGGCCCACGATGGTCTAATGATGCTATTTATGATTGGGAGGAACCATGCACTTAGATTAGTTGTGTTTTATGATGTATGGATATCTTGTAAACCTAGTTGGTATATCTTTATTGATGGATGGATGTATCATGTATTTTAATTGTTTCATTTACTCTATTGTACCTTCTATCATAGATTCGATGAGGATGATGTATCTTTATTTTTACATATGTTTAATCTTTTAAGCTTTTCATACCCTGTGACATGTATGATGGATGATTGAGTATTTTGAATTTAATTGCCAAGAGGCTTTCAAAACAAATGTGTAATATGGACAATGGCTTTTCTATTTATTCTTTCATATAGATGTGGTAGTGGTTAGAATTAGTATTAATTAGATCAAATGTGACTCAATGTCTTGGGATTCTTAAGGAATGTAACTGTTATGTATGCTTATAGTTGATTGTATGTTATTGTTTTCACTACTATGTGTTTGATGTGAATGGTTTATCTTTCATGATTAAAAAAAAAATTGTTTGGCAAACTTAGTGAAAATTTAGGTTAATTCTTTTGGATCCCTTAGCAGGGTGTTACAGTCTACTTTTATCTTAGTGATGATAGGGTTCACGATAGGAGCTATGTAGCTCATTGTTTTGGAATGTTCTTTGATGATCTCACATATTGTGGGATAAATGCTTCAGAACATTGGATTTGGTCTGATCATTGTGCTAGTGCATAAAAGCTCAGGTCTATGTCACCACTTAGGATATCAAAACCTATTTTGGTCAAATCTTATTTCTCTATCAAAACTCATTTAAAAAAAAAAAATTTAAAAATACCCTTTTATAGATATCAAATTCAATATCATCATTATATAATTTTTGAGTGTTTTGATTTGTTATAATATTTTATGATCTCAATATATTATAAGTTAGTATTTCAACATTTCAAAAGAAGCTCCCTCAAAAAAGGAAAAAAAAATAGTAAATCATATAAAAAAAAATTAAAAATTATATCTATCTCTAGAGGAGAGAGTCATCTTCACAAATATGTAATTATTTTTCAAGAAGGTATAGGTTTGATAGGGAAACTTTGACAAGAAGGAAAAACTGTTGTATTTTGATAAGGTCAAGTTTAAGTACGTATAACAAATAAAATATACATCAAAAATAATTATTTTCTTTTTTTTTTCCTAGCTATACATGTCATCTTTAAGATATTTTCAATTAGACCCAAAAAAAGATGATTTGTATATACTTGTTTGATAGGAACTACACCATATATTTTTTACAATTAATAAAGGGACTTCAAAATAAAAGAAAATGAATAAATTCTTACTCAAAAAAATTATAAAAATTATAGGTGTAAGATTCATCCAATCCTACACATTTCATCAATTTACATCATCTTCAAATTCTAAACACAAACACCATTTTTTTTGTCATTAATGTTGAACTGTTGTATTTTGATATCCCATTTCTTTATAAAAGGTAACACAAGTTGTGCTTTTACCCTGGTGTGTGTATTTGAAAGTTAAACTTTAATATTTCATGCACATATTTAATTAACTAAACAATTAAATATACATAGATTTGATTACTCATATGTTTATTTAATTTTTTTCGAGGGCAATTTATGTCTACAAAAGCATTCAATTGGCTTGCAACACAACATGCAAGACAAAATGTAAAGTTTCTTTGGAACTTCTTTGAAAGTGGTCATGGAAAAGGAGAGCATGGTGGAGTAGGAGCATGTGCAATGTATGTAGTTCACCAACATAAACTTTTAGGTATAATATTGTTATGTAGCAATTAAATTTGACATATATAACCATCTGCTAGATAGTTTTTTAATATTTTGTTAAAATTGATACAATTTTCTTTCTTATATAGGTGCAAAGATAGACAAAGAAAATCAAGTTATTGAATGGTGCAAATCTCATTTTTCTCCTCATGATACAACATATGCCAAATATTTTTTTGGGAAGTGAAGGGTAAGATTTTCATTTTTCTTTGACATGATTACTTTAATGTTTTGATTATTGACATATATACTTGCCATTTAATGTGTTACAGATATTCAATGATCAGATCATTACAATTATCAACCCATTTTTGGAATTAGAAGATTGCATCAACTAATGACTACCAGACAATATAAACCTCTAGTAATTCAAGTAAGAGAACACTCATGTTTTTGTGATGTCTGCAATCAAAACAATGTAATGGGTCAGTGGGAGAATATTGTGACTAGCTATGCATTTGAAGGGACATGGAAAAACATAACTAGAATTACCCCTTAAGACAAAGATGACAATAACATAGACATTCATTATCCTATATATTCAACTAATTATGAATACATTTCTGATTCAGTTGTTACAGGTGAGTTTCTACAAACACATTTCATTTTAATATTAATTTTTCTTCGTATTTATTTATTTATAATTTCCACTATTTTTATAGATTTTTAGGTGACATATTTTTTGTCAATGTAGATCCTCAAAATGTTGAAAGTGTGGATTATTATTTACTTATATGCACAAAAGTGAAAGTCAAGTTGACTAAACCATGTACAGATGGTGATAACTAGTCTTATCCAATTGGTTTAGTTGTTATAGAAGGTATAGGTTATGCTCTTATGAGATGTATACAACTACTTAGAGTGATAGATTAATTTTAAATAATTATTTCTTTTTAATATTATTAAGAATACTAAATGAAGAATAAATCTTGTTTTGTAGGCACCTATTATCAACAAACAAAAATTAACCACAGTGGTGTTCAATTTATTGAATACATGCTTGGCCAAAAAGTTTTGCATTATAGTCACTTGGTTTTAGCCACAAATATTCAATTTGACATTATGCCAAAAATGGTACATAGGAAACCAAAGTGGAGATTAGATATTGAGGACCATACGTATCATTAACTTCCTGATTGATCTTGATATGTTTAATGATTCATAAAAATATTTCAAATTTATATATCCATAAATTATTTTTGAATAGTAATACATCTTTTCATTTTCTCAATATTTATATACCTTTACAAAACACCTAGAAAATGATGTAAGATATATTTTTATTAATTTATAGAATGTGCAAATTTATTAGCATTAACAATTATCTAAAAAGTAATGTATTTATTTCTAAATTTACATGTACACATTTACAACACACCTAGAAAATTATGTAACACATATTTTCATTCATTTATAGAACAAATAAATTTATTACACATTAAAAATTATCTAAAAAATAATGTATTTAATTATAAATTTACATGTACATTTTCTATACACTGTCACAACACACCTAGAAAATTGTGTAAGACATATTTTCATTAATTTATAGAACACATAAGTTTATTACACATTAACAATTATCTAAATAAAAATGTAGGAGATATTTCAAAAATATTTGTCCACATTTATGTAAAAGATATTCTATAAATGTAAATATCAAATATATCAACTAATATAAACATGGTCACATAATTCATTAAAAAATCATATATGTCAACTATAAATGTAAATGTTTGCATAACTCATTAAAATATCAAATATGTCAAGTATAAATGTAAATGGTCACATAAGTCATGAAAAATAAAATATGTCAACTATAATTGTAAATGGTCACATAACCCATCAAAATATCATATATGTCTACTATAAATGCAAATTTTCAAATAACTCATGCTAATATGAAATATGTCAAATATGAGTGTGTTGTAAATGTAAAATGTCCCATAGTTGTAAATCTAGAAATGATATCATTGTAAATCAATATCAAACATCATGTATATGACATATATGAATATCAAGTAGGATCATGTCACACTCCACAATGTGATCGCCTAAGACGAGATCAAAAACCATGTGTCTAATATAAGAAAAAATGTATCATGAGTGTGTGTATAAATTCACTTTAAATAATAACATAAGTACAATTAAATTTCCTTGCAACTCAGGATGACTAGCATCGACACTTGTTTGTCCATCTCCACCCTCACAAGTTGCACATGTAGTTTGTATGTAATATGAAAAACAAATATGTCAAAAGTTATAATAAAATTTTAAATATAAGATCTGTAGGTCCAATTAAATAGACATGTTTATAAAGTTTTACTTGTGTCTCTTGTTGTACAGGATGCATAGGTGTCTACATATCCCCATATTCCATCGTCATCACAAATATATGCCTACCTATCTTGCTCAAGTCTATATCACTAAAGGTCGCATCTCTAATGTCAAGTGTAAGATCTATGAGCATAGCTGTAAAAAATTAATGTTGTGGTAGGTGAGAACCTACCTTAGTAGGGGAGGTTGCATCTTCCTCAACTATGTTCTATGGTGGAGTTGAAGCTACAACATATATGTCCTACTCTTGACCACCCTATGCCTCTAATGTATCTCTAATGATACTAGTCACATATGATGACACTATAGTAAGTGGTTGTTCTGTCAAATACTATATAGCTCAGTAGGCCAAAAGTAGATCAGTAGACAAACATGTTCTCATAGCCCTCAATCATTCTACTAAAGAGTCCATGGAGACATCTATTGAAGATGGGATGTCAACCTCATGATACATATCATCACCTCAAGATGATGTAGCAGTGTAACCACCTATAGATGTAAATCATGACTATGTCATGTATCTATGCATTCAATCAAAAGAAATCTCATGCACCTAGGTAGCAATAGTATCAATCCTCTTATAAACATCTCTAATGTATTATCTGCTACTCTATCTCTATTTGTAGCTAACTCCAAAAATTTTGGCATCACCAAAAGGTTTGGACCAATCAATGCCCATTTATTAATGGGAGCAGGAGCATCTAGGTGTTTGATTTTATTTGAGAACCTATCCTGACCCTACCCAACATGTACAAGGATATTAGTGTAATCAATTTCTCAATGTAGATGATATTTTGCAAATAATTATTTGTAGAAGTATAAGGGGAACTCATCCTTTTGATGAAATATGCAGTCAACCAACAATGATACATGAAAGGTGACACCAATGGTTTAGTACACCTCATAGTGTGGTGACCTCTAACCCTTTTCAAAGGTTGATAATGTGGGAACATGTTCTTCACACTCTCCACTAAGACCATATCATCTATCTCCCTCCATCACAAACAACCACTAATAGTACATGATAGAGCACTATAAAAAGTGTCCAACCTATAACTATCATAAAGGTTAAAATTCTTGATAGTGCGCATCATGCTAATAAGTTGATCTCTAATCATCATTGTAAACTCAAAAGGTGTCAGACTCTAAAACATTCTATTTAAGGGATTGCATGAGTTCAAAATGCTTGGATGTCAGCTTAGAGCTCCCTATCCATGGAGTGCAAGAGAGTATGATTTAAATAGGAAGATTCTTAGCTCAGCCTTAGACATACTCTTCTTGGTAGTAAACCATGCAATGGAAAGTTCTAAAGATGAGATGCAAGCATGCAAATGTCTAGAAGGAGTTCCTCAAGGATGTAATGCAAATATGAAGTAAGCTAGTATGAAATACAAAATGAAGCTATGTTAACAAGAATGAGAGTGTTACAAGATTCAAGCTAATTACTATTAAAGCTATTGCAAAAATGCTATATGATCCCAAGATAATATTTGATGGATGAGAGAATGAGACAAGATATGAGAAATTCTCCACAAAGCTCCAAAGAAACCTATTAGAAAACTTTTAGCATAACAATATTCACAAGATAGATCCTTTGAGAGGGAGAGAGCTCTCTCTTTTAAAGTCATATGTATGGTAGAGATCAAATTCAAGATGATGGAAGATCAATGGTGGAGTTCAAAAATTAGAGGGATCCATGTGCACACACAAGTAAACCAATGAAATAAAAGTTGATTTCCCCTATAAGACAAAAGTCACATAGCCTTTTCTTTTAATTTATAAAATAGATAAAGGACTTAATGTTTGAACTTTAAGTGGGTTAGAAGAATGGGGTATTTTATTTAGTTAAAAGGGGACATTTTTTTCTAATAAACTAGTGAAATTAGGATAACATGGTCAAACTATAGGTTATAGTAAAATTAATTGATTATTAGAAATTTGGTATACATAAATGATTAATTAAAATAGCCAAAATGATGAGAAGGGAGCTCATAGTCTATATGACCATTTTTAGGTGATTACATTTTTCCCTCTTTGACTAATGGGTGATCAATCTAGGAACACATTGCATCAAAGCAAGTAGAAGCCAAGTAGTCAATAATATATATAGATATATGATTCTCAAGAATGAAATATAGGAGATACCAAATCTTGAATGTATGGCCTGATAGCGGTAGTATTAAAAACTAGGAAAAAGATTATATCATATTTCAAGAAGAATGGTAACACCTAGCAAAGTAGATAGATTGAGAGCAAATGAAAAGATCAAACGACTGGTCCTAAGAAATTGATAGTTATAGCAACTACTAATAAAAAAATTCTACCCCCTTGCAATTGATTTCGAAATGAGGTAAGGGGATGTAAAAATGAGCTAGATATGAATAAATCAAGATACGGAAATTTCAAAGGTGACAGATAGATTATTAGAGCCAAGGAGTTACCATTAAGGAATGATAGAATGCACCAATTTGACCACAAAGGATAAATCATAAAAATGAGGTCAAATTGAGTAGAAAGGTGATTTTAGATAGGAAAATATGAATTAGAGTAGATATGATGTGTATAAACAATGAAGACATGAAGAAATGAGGATTCCCCAATGATGATTCAGAGATTAGACCTGAAAAGGGTAGCTAACTACTCAGAAGAAGGTAGAATTTTAAAATAAAATTTTGACTATCAAGATTAACTCAAATTTTGATTTTGATCCTAAAAATGGATCTAGGATGTTGAAATTAGCAAGGGGTCAAAATGTTATATAATGTGATGATAGGATAGAAAAGAGATGAAGAAAAAGATGAAGCAGATGAAAAGACATGATCAAGAAGAAAGAAAGAAAGATTTGAAAGTAGTTACCCAATATGTTCATGAAAAGATGAAGAGAGATTTCTCCCCATATGCAAAAATACAAAACTTAGGTTGAGAATAAACCTAAAATGAAAGCTAATATGAAAAGTGGTTTACCAACAAGAAAAACATAAAATTTAGATTCTAATTTCATCATTGAGCACTTATTAGGGACATCATGAGATCATACAACCATCAGTGGTATAACTATGAGGATATGAATATGATCAATATTAGATAGGTACATGGAAATTCAATCTAAGAATCAAAGACATGTAAGTCAAGATGACTACATGATTAGATTCCCTAAGTTTGATTTAGCAAGATTACACCTTTATCAAGGCATAAGTGCCAGGATAACCCCCTAGTGTGGTCTTGTGAAAAAAATTCAAGGATGATACGTTTGTAAGTCAAAGTTTCAAACAAGACAAGCATGAATGCTTTAAAAACTATAGACAAAAAATGTATACCCACAAGCAGAAATCAAGAAAACATGGCCCATTCCCCTAGTCTTCTAGTCAATAACATCCTTGAAAACTATTAGGGAGGGAACATATAGAAAATAAATCATCATAGACAACACACAAGGTAGATAAATATCATCATCGCTAAGTCATTTAAATTTTTAATTACATGTTTGTAAGTCACTTGGCCATTACTTCACAACTTGAATATCATAGTGAGAAATATCATGACATCAAAGACTATTGGTAAACAATATAAGAAGCTTTGAGAAATGCTTGATATCAAGTTGGGGGGGGGGGGGGGAAGATGGCAGGGGTAGTAGTGTGGAGAAACATTGTTGTGTTAGTTTCCAAAGAAACCCTTATGCACAAGGAATCCTCAAATAGGCTAAGTAGTTGTGCCCCCAAGATGAGGACAAGAAAGAATACCATCCTAGGAAATGTGTTCTGAAGTGAATGATTAAGACTAATAGACATAGGTGCAAGGGTCTCAAGTAATGCCTATTTCTAGGTTTTTACCACTTGATAGATTTTTTCAAGACCTTTTTCAAAAAAAAAAATTGGATTTTTGAATTTTTGAATTTTTTTGGTGATACATCAAAGTGCCTATTGCTAGGTTTTCACTAAGATGGTCATTTTTTAATAACATTTTTTTTTAAATTTTTGGAACTTTTTCGTTATCATATATGATTTTTTTTTTTGGATTTTTTAGAATGATTTAGAGATCACTAGTTCTCAAGCAGGATCACATCATTTTTTACCAATGTCTAGCAAGGTATAGGACACAATGGAGCAATAAGCTAGTGGATCAGTAGAGATGGATAAGAAAGGAATATGAAGCAAGTGAAAGTGATCCTCAAGGATTGACTCCTTGAGAGTAGCCAAGCTAGGGAAAGATGTCAAATAGTCATATCTAGTATGTTTTGGATATAAGAAATGGAAGCAATGAGCAAGATAGCATATAGAATAAGCAGTAAAGTCAACAAGTGAGATAGCATGAAGTGTGTAGTCTGAAAGAGTAGCCATGTCAAGAGACCTATGAGAACCATGTTTTATTTATTGTGATCAAGACCAAGGGGTCAACTAGATAGGATAGCGATAGGATAGAGAAATAAGAATAAATCTTGAGATGGAGGCTATGAGTGAATGAGAAAGCACAATAGAGAATCTTGCGGACAAAATAGCCACTATGCAAAGATAACTCAACATTGCCAAGATTAAAGAGAGAAGAGGGGATAGATGGATGATCTAAAAGAATTATGCATAATCCATGTTTACCAGGTTTTCATCATGGTACTTATCCAAGGTGCCACAAGAAGTAGTTTTCAACATAGGATGAATTTTATTTCTCTTTACTTTTGCTACCACAAGAAGTGGTTTTCACCAAGGCACATTTTCATTTAAAAATAAAAAAATTTATCTTTTTTCTTTTTGAACTTTTTTTTGTCTTTTAGAAAGAGCTCAAGATTTTTGAATTTAGATAGTGTTTCTATAGGAAGGATAAGTCTTGATAAGCCAATACCATATATAAGTATTCTCAAAGATGTTGATAGGGTGAAGGAAGAGAGATGTTAGTAGGAAGAGTATATGGAGGATAAGAGTTCATACATTGAAAGGATTGTAGGAGTATGGATAGCAATTAAGTGTAAGATTTAGAGGATTTCATGAAGGTATCTGAAATATTGGGCAAGATCAAAATTGACACACACCTTGAAGGGTGATGTAATGATGGAGGAATTGTGGATAAAATATCTTGAGGTTTAGATGTATGAGGTGGTAGGAGAATTTTGGAGGAAGATGGAGTGGAAGGCTTTGGAATCTTTTTATGAATATGTTTGGAAGAAGATGGAATGGAAGCCCTTGGAAGTTGCAATGCCAACTTTGAAGTATTTTAAATCTTAAAGTCTTTCAAAAGAGACTTGTGAATCCATATAGATTTAGATTTTCCTTTGGATACTTTAGAACACATTTCATCAATAATGGGTTTAGGAACCCATATTTCCTTTGATTTGGATCTTTGGACAGTGGACCTTTGTGGTCTTTTGAATAATTGTTCTTTCTTTGTATGCACATGTTGATTAGATGGGACATAGTGATTTCTTGTAGATGGATTCTTATTTCTCTTATGTTGATCATCCAAATTGCTTCCAAAAGTCTTGGGACTTGTGGATGAACAAGGTTGGTATAACTAGTTCATATGGATAGATGAATGAGAATTCATCAAGCATGAGTGTCTATTTTGATCTTGAGGTATGATGGGAGAGGTAAGAGTGGAAAATGTAGGAGATAAAGGAACATAAGGTTCCAATATAGATGAAAGGTTTGAAGGCATTAGCTTTGTGGATGAGGACCAAGGATAGACTTAGGAGATGCAAATGGATAATGGAAAGGGATATCAAAATCTTTAGAGTGATCAACATGGTCAAAGCCATCAATAGACTCATGAGTAGCTTTGATAGGAGTAACATTTTTAATAGGAGCACTTGAAGCTTGAGCACACTTTTGAAGTTCATATGGAGAAGCAGAACATGAGGGGACACTTTGATCTCAAAGACACTTTGAGGGGCATAGGAAGAGAATTTTTCTCATAATTTTCAATAAGCTCAAGGGAAATAGTGGAAATGGTGTCTTCATCATATTTAAGAGGTGGATGAGATATAGGATATGCATGGGAAAAATATTGGAAGAGATGAAAGGATGCTTGACCTTGAACTTTCTTAACATTTATAGCTTTTTCTTTTTGAGAGTCCTCTTGAAATTGAGCCACTTCTAAGGAAAAGGGAGAATGAAGAGGGAGTGGAGCAGTAGGCATAGAATTGTATGAAGGTTGAGGATTTTTAGTTGTAGTAGCATGGAAAAGGTTTGCAGCCAAGTGAAGGTTAGCTTGAGTTTCTTCTAGAGGTAGCCCTTGAGGATACACATAGTCAATGTGGAAAGTATTAGGTTCATTTTGGGATAGAGGTATGTTGGAAAGCTTTAAAGTGTTGGTAGATGCATAAGTAATAGAAGAAGTGGAAGATGTAATGGAGCCACTACTAGACATAGGGTCATCAATGTAATCTTGCTCAAGAGAAGTATCTTCACCACATGAGTCACTAGAGGTTCTAAGATCAACAATCTCATCATCAATGAGATCTTGCACATTATGTTTCAGCTCTATTCAATCAGAAGTAGTATGGTCATTAGATCAATTATAAGCACAATAATCATCCAAGAAAGGGTTTTCATAGGACCTATATTTAGGAAACATGATGAGCTTGGTGCCAAGAAATGTTCTAAAATTATCACCATAATAATTTTATATGGGAGTAAAAGTTCTCTCAAAAATATGTCTAGAATCATTTTGTTGTTTCTCAAGAAAAGAGCAATATGCCATGTCTTCATTATATTGATCAAAGATAGGCTTGTTGTGAAATTTTAGCTAATTTTCTAGCTCTCTAAAAAGGCATTTAGATCTAGTAGGCAAAGACAATTGATGTCTTGAAGTAGAGCATGAAGTAGAAAGAGAATCATCTAATGATGTTGTTTCTTCCTCAACCATTTTCTCAAATCTAGCATATGTTTTTATCATTCCCTTAGTGAGACTAGTGTAGGAAGGGTCTGAGGTCTCTTCAAGTTTATTGTATTGAGTGTACACCAAAAATGTAGACTCAAAATGTGTCACACTCTAAGCCATTATATTGAAGGTATTCCATGAGTTCGAAATGTTTGGATGTCAACTTACAGCTTCGTATCTGCAAAGTGAAAGAGAGTATGATTCAAATAGGAATGTTCTCAGCTTAACCTTAAAGATACTCTTCTTGCTAGTAAACCATGCAATGGGAGGTTTGAAAGACAAGATGCAAGAATGCAAATTTCCACAAGGAGTTCCTCAAGTTGGTAATGCAAATATGAAGTAAGCTAGTATGAAATGCAAAATGTAGCTATGCTAACAAGAATGACAATGTTACAAGGCCCAAGCTAATTACTAATTGATTTAAGTTATTGCAGAGAAACTACATTAACATGCAACTATGATAAATTCCTTTATGATACTAAGCTAATATGTGATGGATGAGAGAGTGAGACAAGATATGAGGCATTCTCCAAAAAGGTCAAAGAAACCTATTATAAAACCTACAGCATATCAATATTCAAAAGATGGATCCGTTGATAGGGAGAGAGGTCTCTCTTTTAAAGTTGTACGGATGGTAGAGATCAAAGTCAAGATGATGGAAGACAAATAGTGGAGTTTGAAAATGGGAGGGATCCATGTGCACACATAAGTCAACCAACAAAATACAAGTTAGCTTCCCATATAAGACAAAAGTCACAAATCCTTTTCCTTTAATTTGAAAAATAGAAAAAGGACTTGATGTGTCCACTTTTAGTGGGTTAGAATAATGGGGTCTTTTATTTAATTAAAAGGGGAAATTTTCTTATAATAAAATAATGAACTTAGGATAGCATGGTCAAACTATACGTTACAATCAAATCTATTGATTAATAGCAATTTGGTCTAGGTAAATGATTAATTAAATTAGCAAAAATGCTAAGAAGGGGGCTAATAGTCTAGATGAAAAAAATTTTATGATTAAAACAATCATCTTATCCCTATGCTATAGGGTAGGTGAAGCCTATAGACTCTGATCAATAGTATCAAGTGTGCTCTATAAGCATTGAATAATATCACCAAATAATGTCTCCCTATCCTGGGTACTAGTAGTCAATCTATGCGATGAGCCACTATGGGGATGACCATGTACACTTGCCACTCCAAAATCACTATCCCCCAATGCCATGATCATGAAAGATATAAACAAAAATAATTAGACAGATGATAATAGAGATTTGCACATCCATACATATACATATATACACAGATTATTAAATAAACTAATTTAATCAAAATACACTAAATGAATATTGCTAAACAAAACTATTGTAGAACATATAAAGAAATGTTAGCTACATTGAATTTTTTATTTTCAATAATGGGTAAAAAAAAATTAGATAACAATTTTAGGGATTATGGGACTAGAGAATGGTTTAGGGTTTGGAGAGATAGGGTTTAGGAGTTAGAGAGTTGTTTAGGGTTTAAAGAGATGGGGTTTAGGAGTTAGAGATCAATTTAGGGTTTGGATAGATGAGGTTATGATATATATATATATATATATATATATATATATATATATATATATATAGAGAGAGAGAGAGAGAGAGAGAGAGAGAGAGAGAGAGAGAGAGAGAGAGAGAGAGAGAGAGAGTAGGTTAGGGTTCAGAGAGATGAGGTTATGTAAAATAGAGAGAGATGAGATGGGAAAGATAAAGTTATGTTAGGGATTATGGTGTTAGAGAATAGTTTAGGGTTTAAAGAATGATGGGGTTTAGGAATTAGAGAGCAATTTAGGGTTTAGAGAGATGAGGTTTAAGACTTAGAGAGTGATTTAGGATTTAAAGAGATTGAGTTTAAGAGTTAGAGAGTAGTTCAGGGTTTAGAGTGATGGATTTTAGCAATTAGATAGACATAGAGGGGAGAGATAGAGTTATGCTAGGGTTGGGATACATGAGTGTGTGTGTGTGTGTGTGTGTGTGTGTGTGTGTGTGTGTGTTTCAGAGAGAGAGAGAGAGAGAGAGAGAGAGAGAGAGAGAGAGAGAGAGAGAGAGAGAGAGAGAGAGAGAGAGAGAGAGAGAGATAAAGTTACATTAGGGATTAAAAGGGGTTAGAGACTAGTTTAGGGATTAGGGAGATGGGGTTTATGAGTTAGAGAGTGGTTTATGGTTTACAAAGATGGAGTTTAGGAGTTACAGAGTGATTTACTACCTAGAGAGATGGGGTTTAGGGGTTAGAGAGTGGTTTAGGGTTTAGAGAGATGGGTTTTAGGAGTTAGAGAGTGGTTTAGAGTTTACAAATAGAGAGAGAGCGAGAGAGAGAGAGAGAGAGAGAGAGAGAGAGAGAGATATACATTAGGGATTACATGGGGTTAGAGAGAAATTTAGGGTTTAGGTAGATGGGTTTTCGGAGTTAGAGACATGTTTAGGGTTTACAATGATGGTTTTTAGGAGTTATAGAGTGATTTAGTATTTAGAGAGATGGGGTTCAGGGGTTAGAGAGTGGTTTATAGTTTAGAGGGATGGATTTTACACATTAGAGAGTGGTTTAGGGTTTAGAGAGATGGGGTTTAAGAGTTCGAGAGTGGTTTAGGGTTTACAAAGAGGGGGTTTAGGAGTTATAGAGCGATTTAGTATTTAGAGAGATGAGATTTAGGGGTTAGAGAGTAGCTTAGGGTTTAGAGAGATGGGGCTTAGGGGTTAGAGAGTGGTTTAAGGTTTAGAGAGATAGGTTTTAGGAGTTAGAGAGTGGTTTAGGGTTTACAAACATGGGGTTTAGGAGTTACAGTGCAATTTAGTATTTAGAGAGATGGGGTTTAGAGTTTAGGGGTTAGAGACTGACTTATGGTTTAGAGAGATGGGGCTTAGGAGTGAGAGCGATGAAGGTACATTACAAATTATGGGGTTAGAGACAAGTTTAGAGAGAGAGAGAGAGAGAGGTTTTAAGATTATATAATTAGAGAGTTGGATAGGTTTTAGAGAGCAATTTAGGGTTTAGAGAGTAGTTTAGGTCACCATATTTGATTAAAAGTTTAATATAGGAGTTAGAGTCTAATATGATTCAACATGATAGTTTTAGTTTGAATTTGATTAGGTTTAATGTTGTGATTTAATTAAATTTAATGTTAAGTTTTGCTCCTTCTTAATGTTCAATGTTAAGGCTTCAATTAGAATTTATTTGTGTTTGTACGTAAGAGGTAAAAACAAAATAAAATTATTTAAATTCTCTAATTTACATCTAACTATTTTATTTTAATGAAAGTTTTCTATTATTTTCTAAAGTTTCTAAATTTTCTCTTTGTTATAGTAGTTTATAAATTATCTAATATTTTCAAAAAGTTCTAATTGTTTTATTTTAAAAAATAATAATTCTAATATTTTATACAATTTCAAAATTTTCCAACTATTATAATCTTTTCTAAATTTTCTATATAATTTTCTACTATTTTCTACAAATAATATTTTTACAATTTCTCTAATAATTTCTATGTTTTACTAAATTTCAATAAATTTTCTAAACTTTATCTAATATTAGAGTACTTAAAAACATAACATATAATAATAAAAAATATTTTGAACTCTTTAAAACAATCTACATTAAAAATACACATTAAAAAAAATATTTCTACCTAAGAAAACATAAAACAAAACTTAGAACATATTAAAAATTTAGGGGAAATTGTTGACATGCCTGATATGAATGACTCTTGCAGCTCTTCTTGCTCCACAATTCTAGCAAGTTCGTATGATGAATTTGATTAGTAGATATGTTTTTTTGCAGCTTATATAATTTTTTCATTTTGGTCAAATCTGATCCTGCGGGACCCCTTTGGATATGTACATGCCACTTGGTGTATAGTAGGTGCCACATGGTTTCAGCCAGATTTGGTCCCCCTAGAAGTCATCAAGCTAGATTTGTTCCCACTGAAAGCTAAAAGTTTGCCCCAAAGGGGACACAGATCCATATTTTCACCCTTAAATATGATTTTTTTAATGCTTGTTCAACTTCTGAACTAGAAAGAAGTCTTGCTCATGATACAATTAGAACATTCCTGGAAATTTTATTGTGATGAGCATGTAGGGGGTTGCAAAGTAGTCAAAGTAGACATATATCTTCAAGATGAAGTCTATGAAGTTGCGATCTAAACCAGACATATTTTAAATGGGTTGATTTCAAGTTAGTAATTATCATGCTATGGTTTTAAAAGCAATTTTTGATTATATAGATGGTGATAGACAAGACAACTTCATATGATCTCAAGGCCAATATTGAGGGGAAAATTGCCCAACTATTTTGATTCTAGAGCTCTCCTACTAGAGGAGGATGTGATGCATTGAATTCTGCTAAGAAAAGCCTCCTTGAGTTTAGCAATGTTATGAATGATGTTGAAATTATGCACTTTTCTATTCATTTTCAAAGAGGAAATTAGTTGCTTGTTCCATGTTGTGTCATCAATAATGATATTTGATGGATATAATTGTTTTGGCTCATAATTTCTCATATTTTCTACATTCTAAAATATGGTAATTACCTATAGAGTTTAATGAAGTGAGATAAAATTGAAAGAGGTCATGTTGTTTAAAGCATAAAATTCTAAACCCATATAATAATATTTTGGTATTTTCTCATGAACTTAAAAAATGGTGGCTTTCAAGAATTTATATTATACATTAGACATCCTTGAAAACATTATTTTGAGAAATACTTGCAAGGCTATTAGCTATTGAGACTCTAAAGCTTGATCACTATAAAAACTCAATCAATGTCTATTTATGTCAATTTGATAAATTGAATGATCTTCTGTTGGTTAAAAAATGGAGGATAGGCACATAAAAGAAATAAAGAGGACAATTTTTCTTATATTTCTACCAATTATAGTGATTGTTTTGTAATTTGTATCTAGCTGATATGTCTCCTAAGCTTTATTTTTGTCTCTCACAATGGCTCAATTTTAAATACTAAAAATCCTAAATTAATAATCATAGTCTAAAGATCATATTTATTCAAGGGCAATGACTATGATCATAAATATCTCAAATGGGTAGAGTAGAGTCAATTTAGAAATTGCAAATTCTCACAATAAAACTAACTCTAGCACAAATGAAATTTGGATAAGAGAAAGATAATCCTTTTGAAATATTCAATTCCATTAAATAGTCGAAAACTTATAGTTCCTCAATAACTCTCTTGAGACACTTACAATGTGGTCAGATTTGTTCACTTCACTAGTATAAATTCAAACCACTGATTCATCCTCAGTTATTCACTTAACTAGGTTCCAACAAGAGAAAGTTGAGAAAGACTATAACACCTTGGAAACTTGTTAGAATATAGTAAATAGAGCACCATCATATCTTCAAGATAATAATCTATTTTTGAAATTGGAGATGACAGACACCTTGTGAAATTAGAACTGGTTGAGCAAAATGAGCCATGTTTGGCTCCAAGTGAATAAGTTTCATCAGCTTTATGGTATCTCTTAGTTCTTTTAGTTGGAACCACATTTTTCATTTTTATTATTTTGAAATTAGTGTAATATTCCACATTTAAGTCATTTCATTCTTTTTTGATGGGATATGTGTGAGATTTCCAGTCAAATTATTAATTCAATTTTGATGTTCATCAATATTTTGCAATGCATATTAATTAATGAATCAAATAGTTTAAGTGGAATTT
Organism: Cupressus sempervirens; assembly: GCA_028749045.1. Lineage (NCBI taxonomy): Eukaryota > Viridiplantae > Streptophyta > Pinopsida > Cupressales > Cupressaceae > Cupressus > Cupressus sempervirens. Next base: position 118,539,085 of record CM053786.1, read on the forward strand.
ATAATTCCATTCCACATAAATTGAGCATTGGGTGAAAATTTTTATGGGCATTGTTTATGATTCCTGTTTTAAAATGCATGTTCACTAGGACAAAAATTTCCATTCTACCCTATTTTGATTAATGTCAGTTACTTTGCAGAGCAATTCCATGTTTCATGTTGTATATTTCTTTACTTGCATATAGTTATAATATTTCTATTATATTGTTAGTAAGATAAGAGGAGTAATGTTTCAACTTATTCTAATTTTATATATATGGATATAAGAAAAGAAACATAAAGCCTTTAGGCTACAAGAGAAATGCCAGTAGAAGGAGGGTCTTTATCATTAGAACCCCATAAATCCTTGGGGGTTAGTAGTTAGCTTAGGGGAAGCCCAACCATCAACATCAAAAACATCTTTATTAGCATCATTTTATTTATCTTCCTTAGCCCTAGGAGAAGAAATGGCTAAATCCAGTCAAGGAAAGCCCACTTGGAATCATGGTGAGAAAACAACCAACCTGCATGAGTAGCAGTAGGGGGAGCTACTGGGGACCAACCTGAGCCTAGCCACTGAGGAGGCAAGGCTGAGCTATGATGACCATGAAAACCACCATTGGGAGAGTGGCAATGAGGTTACAACCCAAGGATCTATGAGTAGTTAGAAAATCTACTCTAACCTCACTGCTGACCATGAGGAGGAGTGTGGTCATAAGAAAAAACATCCAAAGGCATGTGTGAAACCATACAAGGGGCATTTCCCTAGTGAGCAAGTAGCTCATGTAGGTGAGCTACCTATAACACAACTTTGTCAATTTGTACTTGTACTTGCAACATGAAATTATTACATATATTTGCGTTAGAGTAGATAGAAACATGAATATCAAGAAAGCTATGAGATCATAAAAAAAATTGAGATCTTTCCAAATTGTAAACAAAATATCTTTTCTAAGAGCATGCCAAATCTAGGCATATCTAAAATAGAGTAGAGGAGTATCACCCAGAACACCATATGCCAACTAAAAACCTCTGGATGAAAAATGCTAAAAAAATCATAAATCCAGAGCCAATAATTATGGGCTCATCTACAAAACCAAAAAGTATGCAAGAATCTTTTAGTTTGACCACAAAATAGGCATCTGGGATTTGAAACTCCTAGATGTTAGAGCCAAGGACACAAAGGAAATACCTAGAAAAGGAAACATGAGGTGAAGCTAGCAATCTTTGGCTTTGTGATGGTATCTTAGATAGTGGCAAATCTAAGATTCCAAGTCTTATGAGAAGAATGCAAATTCCAATGCTAGTTGAGAGTATCGACCATTAGAAGATGGGGCACCAGCCACCAATACCCTAGCCTAGGCTTGTAACTAGTCATAGCAGTGGCAGGATACCACTTCCAATCTTTCCACCAAGGCTGAGATGAGTGAATTCTGAGCTTGTGCAACAAATTGGGAGGGGTCTCCAAAACTAGAAGATCAATTATTTACTAATTTGAATAGATAAGCTTATACTATACCTATGGATCCTCCCATGAAAGAAGGCTCATAGTAACCTTGGAGAATAAATCTTTGGTGTTTTAATACACCTACAAAATAAATGCAAAACATTGGCTCTTTGAATCTCTCCTAAAGGAACACCTTGAGTGGCAAAAAAAGGTGACCACCAAAGGTTTTGTTGGTTCATTAAGAGCCCATCTCTAAACCCACTATCAACCAAATGAAGCCATGGCTTGATGACTTCCCAAGATTTCCAAATGCTCTTAGCAATAAAAGTGCCTTTAATTTGAATAGGTTCAGAAGTCACAAGAAGGATCTAAAAGCCAATCCCCTTCTAGGTCAGTCAGCTAACCAGAAACCTTGAAGATATGTAGTTTCATAACAAATTTTTCTAGACCTCATCTCCAATGAGAGCCCATCTGAACCACTTTGCACAATGGGAAATCTCCTATTTTTGAGTGGAAAGTATTCCAAGGACACTAGAATCTTTGGGCAAGCAATAGAAATCCTAGGAAACTCTGTGAAAGCAATGATGTGTAGCATCAGAGGTCTAGAGAAAGTCTTAGAGGAGATGTTCAAGCTTAAGGTATGAGGCTTTGGAGGGAGCACAACATGAAGAATATTAAACATGCATAGCAATAAGCACCTTGGAACAAATTTAGAACTTCCTTGCAAGTGAAAGGGGCTTAGTGATCCAATATTCCAACTTCTTCTAAATTTGACCAAACATAATATTCCAAAATTCCATAGGAGAGACATGAAAAAAAATGGGAACGCCCACGAATTTAAAAATTCAATCATGTTGGACCCATTTCCACCTATATTGTTCCAACCACTTAAGTCTTGAAAAGAAGGATTGTTGGTAGCAAAGGGTTTTGTGCCATTAAATAGTAGACCCTAAAGGAATGCAAAAGGTATCTAAGAACTGAAAGGCATTGGCAATGTTCTCCTTATCCTTAATCAGAGTGAGGAAAAAGTCATCTACATTTTAACCATTAACTATTTGAGTGGTCGATACTAGTAGAGAAATTCCATGCACTAGATCCCATGATATGGTATTGGCAAGAAGATAGCAAAAGCCCTCAGCCACAAAAACATAGAGAGAATGTGCAAGAGGACAACCTTGTTGAATAGACCTAAAGTGCCCAAAAGCTTCAAACTATCATCCATTGATTTTGATGCAAGTAGAGCTATCCTCAAAAAGTATCTACATTGACTGTCGAAAGACTGGACCAAATCCTAGAGCTTAAAGCATAACTAAAATAAAAGGCCATTCAATTTGGTCATATGCTTTGGAAAAATTAATCTTGAGGAATAAATCATGTTGTTTGGATTGCTTGGCCCATTCCATACCTTCCCAGATAGCAATAATGATGTCCAAGATATAGCAGGACTTGATAAAGCTAGTTTGTTTAGGCTGAACAATTCGAGGGAGCAGATGTCAAATTTTAAGAGAGAGAGATTTGGCAATGATCTTGTAGGAGACATTCAATAATGTGATGGGTCTCTAGTTTCAAATTTCTTTATGATCACCGAATTTAGGTATAAACTTAATATTCCCTTTATTGATGATATCTCCCAATGAATTAGAGTTGTATGCTTCATAATAAGCATGAAGAAAATCAAGGCCAATGTCATCCCAAAGCATCTTATAAAATTCAAAATGGAAGTCATCACATGTAGGCGCTTTTTCATTAGCCATTGAAAGGATAGCTTCCTTCAGGTCTACATGAATTATATTTTGCTTAGGAGCAAGCCTGTTGTGAGTAATAGCAAGGAACACTTGTAACACTTGATCACGTGCAACAGAGGGCCCTTGAGCCATAAAAAACTACTCATAATGACATACAAAATCCTAGAGAATGTTTGGTAGGTCAGCGAGAACCTATTGATCTTATCATATTCATTTAATACCCACCACAGAGTGACAAGCCCTCACAACATTTAATAATTCCTCACAATCTTGATCATCGACCTCTAACCAATGGAGACGAGCCTTGATCTAAACTCCTCAACCAGCATAGAAGTCTAAACCTATTTCTAGTGTCAAAGATTGGTAAGACAAACCAAGAGATTTTTAACAAATGGATTCATGGAAAAAGCCTCTGAGGCCTTACACTGATCTTGAGTTGTGGTTTCATAAGATCTTCTGAGGTACATAGCAATCTATCTATGCTAAATGTGAAGAAATATTGTAGTATAGAGGATAGAATCATTCCACCATTGAATCCATCCAAAATGAGTGTGGGACAAAGGCTCAAGATTCCAAATGTGTACAATGTGTGCAACAATTGGTAGATGGGACTACAAGGAAGAGTTGAGGTAAAACTAGGTTATGAGGTTGAGCTATCCACTAGGTGATAGAAAAGAGAATGGGGGAGTGATCTAACAACATCACATCTAGCAAGGAAGTGATAGGTAGGGCATACTTTTAAGAGAAGGAAGAAAAGGACCTCATAGAAATCATAGCCCTATCAAGTCTCTTGAATACTATCAAAGCCAGCTCAAATATTGGACCAAGTGTGCCAAATCCCATTTGGGCAATGGCTAGCATTAGGATCAAAAAGGCCTAGCTTGTTCCACATGTAAAACTAGGCCTCCCATTCACTAGCTACCTATCTAAAGGCATAAGACCTTCCTTGTCAAAGGCCAGCTTGATCATGTCAAAATCCCCACAAAAGACCCAGGTCACAACTGTCAAATGATCTGCCAATCAATGCCACAAGTGTGAGTGATCAACACCATCATTGGGGCCATAAATCTTAACAATACCAAAAGAATGATTATGAAAAGAAAACAAAATCTAAACCACCCTATGTAGAGGGTTAGAACCACACAAAATAATAGAGGAAATTAAATGAGGGGAGAGAAGAGTAACAACACCACCTTGACTAGCTTCATGTTGAGAAGAAAACACAACACTATCTAGCAAAATAACATGACAAGTTGGGGTGAGAAGAAACCCACCAATTTTAATTCCTCGAAGACAAAGCACATCAAGATCAAGCCCATGCTTGGTATCATGAACAAAATATTTTCTAGAGACGTTAGTTATCCCCATACATTTCATGAAATAAAATTCATGATAACCCAACTTGCATGTCATCCTCATCTCCAAAAGAGGAAAAGCTATTGTGCAAAAATGAGGGAGCCTCAAGTGATGATCCATCAAGAGAAATGACCCCATGAATCATCTCCCCATTAATAAAAATCTCATTATGGCCATCTAGGCGGCGAGACTAACATAAGGTTTGTTGGGTAATCATTGATGTTGCTTACAACGTGCAAGTCCAAACAGGGCATGGATCTAGTCTATGAATGCCCACTATCCCCTAGCCTCTAGGGTTTAAAATATGAGGTGAAGGAAGCAATGAAACTAAGGATTCTATTGGTATCTAGCTTGAGCTAGATCTACCATTATCCATAGGAAAATAGCTTGCCTTAGCTATAGGTGAAACCTTCCCTCTTTTCACCACCATAGTCCATTCAACTTTCTTGGTAGCTATAACAATCTTAGCTTCCAAACTAGTGGGGTGGTAATGGTCTAACAAGGGACAGTCCCTAATCTTATGCTTAATTAATTGGAATTGATAGCAGGTATTTGAAAGGTTAAGGTAAAGTGCCTTCTGAGTATAGGTGGTACCACCTATCTAGATTTTCACTATATCCTTGAGGTCCCCAGATAGGTCAACCTCAACATAAAGCCTATGCTAGGGTCAGGAGTTTAAAAAATTCTCTAGTTGAAGGCACACAACCTTGCTGATGGTTTATGCAATAGTGATTAAAAAAGAGCAACAAGGAATGGGAAGCCTATGGAAGTCTACGCAAATGGGCACCTTAAGCTTTTGATTGTAAAAAACAACAAAATCTCATGACTAGCATTAAAAAATGAAGAGGGAGGACTTGATAGTCCAAGGACCTCACACAAAAACATGTACAACTTGGCCTACATTGACAAAGGGAAAAATTAAAAAATCTTAGCAATCTTAGCTTCCAAAGTAGTGGGGAGGTAATGGTCTAACAAGGGACAATCCCTAATCTTATGCTCAATTGACTAGCATTGATAATAGGTATTCAAAAGATTAAAGTAAAGTGCCTTCTGAGTACAAGTGGCACCACTTTTCTAGATTTCCACTATATCTTTGAGGTTCCTAGACAGGTCAACCTCAACACAAACCTTATGCTAGGGTCAAGAGTTGAAAAACTTCTCCAATTGAAGGCACACAACCTCACTGATGGTTTGTGCAATAGTGATTAAAAAAGAACAACAAGGAATGGGAAGCCTATGGATCTCTAGCCAAATGGGCACCTTAAGTTTTTAATCATCAAAAACATCAAAATCTCATGACTAGCATTAAAAAATGAAGAGGGAGGACCTGATAGTTCAAGGAACTCACACAAAAACATGGTCATCTTGGCCTGAATTTCCAAAGAGAAAAAGAAAAAAAATCTTTTAGTAAGGCTTTGGATGCCTTCAAGGTGAACACCTTGAGGTGTCCAAACCTTGGAAACCAATTCCCACAACATGCTTTTCAAAGGAGTATGACCCACAAAATACCCAATGAGGGTTTGTTGTTCTAGCCATGTGCATGCACTATCAAATTTGTTGACATTCAAAATAATATCAAGGGAGGAACTACCTCATGAAACACCTTGGGTATGAACTTACATGTGCACTTGATCAGAAGAGCCATTGTCTCTAGTAGCAAGAACAACTCTAGTACTAGCATTAGCTCCTGGGCTAGAGAAGGTTGGGTTCATTACAAATAAAAACTTGTTCCCATAATAAATGCAATATGACAAATGGTGGAAACTAGTGAGGATTCAAATAGAAGCCATAAAAACCCTAATATTTTCAACTCACTATGCTATTGCATTGGAATCTAGTCCAATTAGAAACAAATAATGTTTATACTTGTCCAAGTCATATTTCTATTAAGTAGAATTCCAATATTTCAAATCTTGTTAGTACATGTTGTAACTATTGTAGTTAATGACTATCAATTAATCCCAAGTCTGAATTAATATTTAAGTTTAAATCAACTATAGTTATTAATAGTTTTTTATTATAATCATTATGTTTCTTATTGAAAAATCTCATTTTTCTTTAATTTCTTATTTTGAAATCATTCTCTTATATGTGTGATTTTCAAGGAAACCCTCTGTTACAAAGTTGAAGTTGTCTTATTACTAGAAAGTTTTATTATTTGAATGTTTTTTACTGGGTAAAATAGGTTTTATAGGGGTCCTGAAACCCAAAGTTTTATAGTGAAAAGAGCTAAATAAAAAAAAAAAACTGTCTCAGAAGGCTAGAGACAAAATAAGGCTCGAAGCCAGTGACCAAAGGCCAGAGAGGAAGAGACAAGCGAGTAGGCTAGTGGTCATCCATGTCCATGGCCTGCAAGATTTTTTTAGCATCATTTTCCTTCTAACTAGCCTCGCCCTCTTGAATCCTAGTAGGAGTTTTCATCTAGTTACCCTAAATTTCCTAGTCATTGGCCTCTTTCCGAAGAACATCCTGGTTGAATCTTTGCTCTATGTTTTGCTCCGCATCCCTTTCAAGGCCAGTGGTAGTCAAATAGTCTCCCAGATTGAAAATGTTCTCATTCAAGGTGTGAAGGGTGTCCACTATCTGTTTAGTGATTATCTGGTGGACATAATCCAGCCTTTGGACCTTCTGCTCAAGCTAGGTGAGCCTGTCATCATGATGGTCTTTGGAGACCTAACCTCTGTCTTTCTCCTGGCTACCCACTTGGTCATTTCTTCCTCTGGCATCCTAGCCCTTGTCAGTTCCCTAGTTGTTGGGTTGGTTGCTCCTGTCCTTTAGAGCCTCAATTTCCTAAAAAAGCCACTTTATGGACTTAAAGTTGTCAATCAGACTATTCTTTGCATTGTTCAAGAAGTTGAAGCCAGTTTCATGCACATTGTCAGAGAGAACCAAAAGAGCAAGGTCAATGAGCTTGTCGTACTAGGTGCTTTTGTCAAGGTCCTCCAGCACCTAGATTTTGGTAGGTTCTCTAACAATACCCAAACTAACTTTATCCCCATAGAAGTTCCTCCAAGCCCTACTCTTATTGTTTTTGATAACCTACCCCCCTTTTTCAACCAAGATTTCAATCATCTCCTCTAGGGGCAAAATGGGAACCTCCTGAGGAAAATTGGGCTAGGTAGGGTTGGGGGGCATGTAAACAAGGTCATTGGGATGTTCTTGGGGTAGGACCTAGTTTACTTTTCTTTTCTTGGGGTTATCCTTGGGGTCCATAGGGGTCACCGCCTCCTTGTCATTTTCTCTCCCCTTATCTTCTTCCATCTCATTTTCCTTCCCCATCTCTGAATCCTCCTCCTCAGACTCTGTATCCGACTCCACTTCATCATCACTGGCCTCTTTCACCTCCTTGAGATGAGGAGAGTGGGGGATTTGGGGAAGAAATCTAGGGCTCTTCTTGCTAGGGATGTGGGGATCACAAGTAGCAGGGGTAACTTTACATGGGATGTCAATTTTTTGTGATTTCACTTCAAGCTCATCCCCAGAATCAGAATTGGCAGTGTCCTTCGAAGCATTGCCTGAAACCCCAATGGTTTTACCAATAGTGAGGGTTTTCAAGAACTCATAAACTAGAAGTAGAAGACCCTCATGGAGGGTAGGGTTTTTAACAAGGTATTTCTTGAACCCCTCTATATTCTTGGCCATGGAGGTGAAAATGTAAAATGGAAGAGAAATTTTCACTTTGTGTCTAAAATGATTTAACAGAACAAAATGATGAGTCCTGATTCTATCAAAGTTTCTAACATTCAAAATTATTTGAATGTTAGAAACTTGTTTTTAACACAATTTTCCAACATTTTTACTTCACAATTTTCAAACTTTTTTACTGAGTTTACATTAGAATTTTAAATTTTTATGAACTTCATTTTTTTTTTGTTTCTGATATTTACAAACTTTGTTCTAGAGAAAAGATTTTAGAATTTCATTTTTCAATTGGGGATCCATTGTTTCTCAATATGTAAGATTATAAACTATTCTTAACCTTGTTAATGTTTTTCTTTTAATAAAATTTTGCGTATTATTTACTAGTTTTATTTGTGTTTGGCCAAATTTGGAATAAAACATTTAAAGACACATCCTTTAATATAAATTTTCTCAACAATATATATATATATATATATATATATATATATATAAAATTTATTTTTATTGTTTTAATTTATTTTTTATTTTTTATTTTTATTTTTTATTTTGCCCCTATCTTTCATTACAACCTTATATCAATCATATGGATCAATTGCAGTTAATTTTTGTAAGTATTTGAGTCTATGAACGTCATAGATTTAATGTGAAGTAAGTTATAGTTCTAAATTTTTAAATGATCAAAATCTCAAAACAATAAAGTACTATAGCTTCATATATTAATTGATATATACTTAAAAATATGAAGTATCAACATGTCAATGATTATATCTTTATTCTATATAATATGTATATGAATATATATATCATCATTTTATTTTAGTTGTATGATCCGTATCAACTATATAACATTGAAAACTAATGTATAGATATTCATTGTAAAAATAATTTGATACCATTTATTATTATTCCAAATATTATATTTAAGAAAATAATTAAACTATCTATAACATATAAAATAAAATATTAAATATTAAATATTAATACATACATGTATTCTATTAATTATAGTTATATATGTATTTTATTAATTATAACTACATTATAACTATGATGGCAAGTACACAGTACTACGTGGCACTTGGTAATATATTTCTTCATTGTTAGAGTAATTTATATAGTAATTTATGTAATGATTTGTAGAAATTATGCTGAAATAATAGATTTATTTTCCATCTCTTTTCTATTTTCATCTACTACAAAAAAAATTTGTCCACTTAGTTGGTTGTGTTATTTTGTTAAGTTGTTTGGTAATAAACAAACTTTTACATGTAGACATTGATAGTTTTTGTCTTTAAAACTTTTCTTTTTTTGAATTGGAAAAACTTTCTAGCTTTGCACAATCTTTTGACACTTCAACAATTCATCTAAAAGCACTGGTTGTTTCCCATTATGCCCACTCTCTACTCCATGCCTATAATTACTCACCCTTACCTGTCATATATAAATTATGTTTTTTTTTTTTTTTTTGAAACTAAAAGAGGGTAAAATTTTTATTGAATATCAAAGAGAGCTGAACAACACAAGAAACAAAGAGAACTACATAGCTTTATCCTGGTCCACAAGTTGATCTAGCATCTAAGATAAATCATGGGGAAGCATCCTAGGATCAAGAATGTTCCAAGCCTGCCCCTGCTCAGAGGTCCATTTAGCCAGACAATCAGCCACATCATTCCACTCATGAGGGATATGCATAAAGGACACATAATCCAGAGAATTGCATACCTAAATGATCTGCTGAATAACCAAAGCCAAATGCCAATCCAAATGCACAAGGTTCCTATTATGCAATAAGTTCACAACCACTTGCGAGTCAATCTCACGGATGATTCTTTTCCAGCCTGTTGCCATAAAGTTATTTTCCATTAGTGACAACACTCACAGTTCTAACCGAGCACCGAGTAATATAGTTCAGACCGAATGATGGCAACATAGTTCAAACAAAGTAATATAGTTTAGACCGAGTGATGGCAACATAGTTCAAACCGAGCACTGAAGACACAGTTCAAACCGAGCATCGAAGACACAGTTCTAACCGAGTGAAGTAGGACTTAATGTTAACCGAGTGAAGATGCACTTAGTGTTAACCGAGTGAAGATGCACTTAGTGTTAACTGAGTAAATATGCACTCAGTATTAACCGAGTAAGGAAGCACTTAGTGATGACTGAGTAAAGAAGGACTCAGTGATAACAAAGCTCAAGAGGTTAATGAAGAAGTTAGTTTCTACTGAGTGACACTATATCTACTGAGTCAGCAATGGTCACCGAGTTTTAGGCAACATTGTATGACTAGTATGAATCAAGCCCCTACCTCTACCGAGAGCATGATTATTCCGAGTAACGTAGTGGATGCCATGTATTAGAAGGTCATCAAGTCTGTCTAAAGAACCTGAGTTTGTTTTACCATTTGGCCGACTCAGTTATATTTTTTTTACTTGTGTTTGGCTGACCTTGCATGAATAATTATTGGAATGGTATATATATGTAATGTATTATATCATTCAAAATATAGATACAAGGAAGATATAAAAGATATAGAATATTTCAAAAAGGATGGACATAAGATATGATATGTGAATTCATTAGCAGTAAAAGAATACTCAGCAAGGTCTACCAGGAGAAGAAATGATTTCATCAATCATCGAAGGTGATCTACAATAAAGAATCTAGTCAAGTTGTAAGTTGATCTATTGGTTCATCCTAACAGGTGAATCATTCTTGTAAATCCATTAACAGGGTAGACTTAACTGTCTTTATTCAAATCTCCTAACAAAGTGCATACTTGTAAAGTATGTTTGTAAATCCTCTGACAAGGTGGATCTAGCAATCCTCTATGCTCCTAATAGGGCAGATCACTAGAAGTGATCATTATAAGCCTTAACCGGCCAACTTCATACTTTAGTAATGAAGCTTTGTGGGTATCATCCCCACCCCTGTTTTACTTTCTATTTTGGAAGGTTTCTAGGTCACCAAATCTCTGTGCATATATTGTTTAAATGTTTAATAGTTCTTTTATGCAGTAGGCTAGATGAGTGAATGTTGTATATGGTTATTCTAAATTGACTTAAAAGTTTTATTGTTACTGATTCACCCCTCCCCTCTCAGTAACCTATTATATCTTGAATATTTCCAACAATTGGTATTAGAGAATTTTTGGTTCTCAGGACAAAGTTTGATAGCTTGAGCAAAGATCTAAGTTAGGGAGATATTCAGATTGGAGAAAGTTATTGAAAATGAAAAGTTAGATCTAGAAATGGCCATGGTTCAACTCAAAGAAGCGAAGGAGAATCTTTCTCAATCCCTAAAAAGAAGAAAGGAACTTGCAAGGCAAATGAATGACCATCACTATGTTGAAGAAAAGATTGAAGATTTGTTACCATCAAGTAGTTCAGAAGAAGTTGACAAGGCAATCAAAGAACTTCTAGAAAAGAATGGATCTCTGCAAGAAGAAGTAAGAAAGCTTAAAAGAGAGCAAGAAATACAGTCAATTAGGCTATGTGAAGTTTTGGAACAAAGAAAGAAAGCACAAGGAGAATTGGAAGATAAAAGCCATAAAATTCATAATCAATCCCATCAGTATGAAGACCTTGTAGACCAACTCTCTAATGCAAATGAAGAAATCAGGATTCTCAGAGTACAAAATGAAAGTCTATAGAATGATTTAAGAACTAAGAGACAAATCAATGAAAGCTTGGAAAATGATCTAATCTCTGAAAGGCAACTGAATGAAAGAATGATGAAATCCCAAGTAGATATGGATCAATTAAATCAACAAAATGAGGAAAATCTTTATAGACATAAAGGTAAAGCTGGTCTTGGATGCAAAGAAGAAGGTGAATCCTCCAAACAAGGTGAATAAAGGAATCAAAAACCCACTTGTAATCACTGTGGAAAGTTATGTCATACATCAAACAAATGTTCGAGCAATGGAAAAGAAAAAATCAATGGTAAATGCTTCAATTGCAATTAGCATGGTCACAAAGCAAATGAGTGCAAGGAAAAACCAAAATTTGAAGGCAACTATCACAATTGCAAAAAACATGGTCACAAGGCATTCCAATGTAGATCCAAATCATTCAATCCAGCTGAACAACTTGTCAAAGCCATATTTGGGTGGGACTACAACACCTGGTGCAGATGTCACTATTGTGGAGAATATGGACATACTGGCATAAATTGTGCAAGACATCACCTAAGGAAGAAGGACACTATTGTAAGGTGCTATACATGTACAGAACTTGGTCATATAGCTAGAAATTGCATGAATATAGAAAGAATTGAAGATGAGAAGAAAATCAAAGCATACAACATTCGAAAGCAAATGAAGCAACAGTGGATTCCAAAATCTACCGAACAAGATAAGTCAAGCAATGGCAATATCACTCAAGAAACAACTGACTCCACAATTTCTAATTAATATTCATAAAAGAAAGTATGGAACTACATCCTCCAAGAATTATCCTAAATAGTTCCACAAGAAGAAAGATGATCAGAATAGTATTTAGATACACTTTTATCCTAGACTTAACCAAGTTCGATCGGGTGTAATAAAGTTTCATTTACCAAGTTATATCAACCAAGCAAGGTCGATTCATGACCTTACCAAGTTAGGTCGATACATCAATGTTTTCTTTTGATCACCGAGTTGATAGTATCTACAAAGCAACTGGATGAAAACCTATCATTTCATCTACTGTCGTACCAAGCATTTATGACAAATGTTTCGTCAAAAAGGGAAAAATTTGATCTCATTCTTCACTATGAACTTTGAGCTAAGTTATCATCTAAGATTCTAGAGAAAGCTTAAAGCAATTTCAAGCAAACTTTAAAGGGAAAAGAATTCGTTCAAAATTTCTCTTCACTTACTAAACAACAATGGCATTCGAAAGTAGCAACTCCAAGGTAAAGAGAGGCTCAGAAATGCTGGTTAAAGGTGTGGAATGGAAGGCGCCAAACTTCAAATTGGCACCAGCAATTGCAAAATCACTTGACCCTAATGGTGCTCAGTCTCAAATTCCTCCAAAGGTACTCCTTGTAAATGACATTCACTCTCATTTCAAATGTTCCATTCAAGAACTTGGAAACCTAGAAATTGATAATGCCCTAGGAGAAATGAGCGTAGATGGAAATTTGAAACATGAGCATAAGAATCTTCTAAAAAAAGGGTTAACCCACATTTCACATTTGCCAAGGAATTTTCAAATTAAATGGGTTAGGTATGTACTCAGTTGGGTTCACAATGGGAAATTGTGGTGAGAACAACTAGTGCTTATCACAAAGAAAATGGTTAACAAGATTACTGGCCTTCCCATGTTGAGCAAAGCTAAGACTACCAAAACCCTAGGTTGAGAAGAATTGAAAAGGCTAACCCAAGCAGAATGGGATGGTAGAGGACTTAAGCTCAGTACAGTAGCTGATGCTGAATTAAGATTTGGTATTCACATCATTTCTCATAAAATTTATAGTTCGAGTTGTCCAAACAATGTACCTTGTGAAGTAGTAGATCTAACATATAAAGTAGTAAAGAAGAATGTTGAGTTTCATCTATCTGAATTTCTTTTGTCTCAATTTAATAAAAATATGAAAAGGATAAGGACTTCAAAGAACAACTCCTACAAATTTGGTTCACTTTTGATCTGTTTATTTTTCTATGTTCAAAAGTCTTTTCCATCAAAAGAATCAGTAGTATGGAGAAAATATATTCTCATTCTTTATCAAATAAATGAGTTCATTGCTGAGTTAGGTGAAAATTTTGATAGTGTTTTGGATAATTATTTTTAAGATTTTAAGGAAAGAATGAACAATAGATTCTGGATTCCACCTAAACTGGTTGAGGAATACAAAGAAGATGTATGCTTTATGGTAGATTGTGACAAAGTATACATACATGCAGTCAGGCCTCGAGTTGCATGGGTGAAACCTCTTCCTTATAAGGTCAATATTGATGAAACCAAAGATATCATAGAAGCACTCGTGAATGAACTAGTAGACCCAAAGCAACCAGTCTTTGGAACTTTTGATGAAGCTAACGCCAGAATTGAGCTTTCAATCAAAATCCCTCAGATCATTAGCAAAGGAAAGAGGAAGATTGCAAAGCTAAAAATAGAACTTGGTCCTCTGATGATTACTGAAGGGAAAGGAGAAGATGATGAAGAAGAAGAGGAAACCGAGTCAGAAAAAGTAGAGGAGCCTCAACGGAAGAAAGGTAAGGTGATTATCACCAAACCTAAAAAGCAAGCTACTATAGTCTTCTCCATTAGAACAAGATAGGGGAAGAAGTAACCTATACTTGTCAAGCCTCCACTCATTATTTGAGGCAAGATTGAAGCAATTAGAAGAAGGTACTAGCTTCACAAACTTCAAAGCATTGAAGTTTGAGACAAGAACAGAATAGGAGAAAATGCAGATTGAGGAATTGGTATTGAATAAAATGGGAAGATGGAAATACTCTCCAGATGAGATTGCCTCTCAGATCCCTAAAGAGCTATTGGAGAGGTTGCAACCAAATGGGAAATTGTAATCAAAACTGTCAAAGATATCTTTGAGAAAACCTTGAAAAATCTCCTGTCGAGTCTCACTAATGCAGAAGTGAAGAAATCACTGAAAGATCATGAATGTAATATGATGATTAGATTCCACAATTGTTTGATACTAATCAAAGACATTGAGCATGTTGTAAATGATGCAAAAAGCATGTGGAAACATATCTATCATCTACATAAATCCAGTGAGGATATTGTTGAAATCAAGGACAATGACAGTAGTGATAATGATGGCATTGAAGATATTCCAAGGGATCTGCATTCAATGATGATAAATGTTGAGGAACAATTCAAGGAAGATGAAATGGAGGAAGAAGAAGCTGAACAAGCTAAGGAGGAAGATGATCCTGTAAAAATTGCAGCCAAAGTCATTGCATCTCTTCCTCACTCTCCACCTAAAGTAGCTACATCAACTATGGAGATAGCTTCTACTAGTGAGATTGTGTGCACAATAGCTTCATCAATTGCTCAATCTTCACCTATCTCCTCTCAGCTCCAAGCACCATCTATGCAAGTGTCTACCACTTCATCAACCGAGCTACAGCCATCTTCATTAACCAAGTCATCATTAGCTATAGCAATAAGTTCATCAAGAATATCAACTTCCACTACAGAATGTACAATAAATGTACCCACTGGTACTTCAATTTTGACAACATCATCTGCTCCAATTTTTGCATTTGTTAGTTCTCCCATTCCAACCTGTACATCAATCTTGGGAGGAACATCAATTTTTGATACTATTAGCACTTCTCTCAGTCTTCCTCTAGTTAGTCCTATTCTAGTTTTTTCAGCCAGTCCAGCCTCATCAACTATTGTTTTAGTTTCAAAGGGAAAAGGTGAAGTCACTACAGGAAAAGCAAAGAGATACATGTTTTCCAGCAAGGCAGTGGATGAGGAAATAGACTTGGATAAGGACATTTTCATTCCTAAGATAGATCTGGATAATGCATCAGTCGATGAAATGAGAATGATCAGTCAGCTATTAGATTAGAAGGCAAGACAAAAACAAATGATGCATGAGAGAGACCAGGAATATAGTATTATTGAAAGTGCTAAGAATATTCTAACAGAGGCTATAGGTGTTGAAGTAGATTCTACTCAACACATTTTGATTTAGTTAGAAGAGGCCATATATAAATTCATTGAGGATACCTCCAGCCAAGAAAAATTGATTAAAAAGGCAGAGAAGAAATTTGACAATAAGGTGCTTGAGCACATTGCTCAACATATTGCATTAAAACAAGTAGAATTGTCTACAATTTTGAGTAATTTTGAACATTCTTTTAATAATTTAACTTCACTTTTTGGAAAACTTTGTGATGTTACTGAGTATACTAAGGAAATCAAAGAAAAGTTGAGTAAAATTGATGAGGATATGAAGGTTAGTGCCCAAATGTTGCAGCTTGACCATAGTTCAAGTTCATCCCATCATCTCAGAATAAGATTTTTGTCGGAGAAATAGGCAAAATTGTTGGGAGAGGAAGCAAGGATCAGGTGTACTCTGATTGACATCAAAAATATGATCCTTCCTATAATGGACACAATGCAAAAGTATATTATCCATTCCAAAACATTGATTCATGACAAAAGCTTCTCAATTGTAGATCATATGATTGAACTCTCTGCAAAAGTTCAAATAGCACTCTCTACCAGCAAACTCTTGCAAGAAAATTGCAATAAGACATTAGCTCTTATTCTCAAGGTACATTCTGATTTTATCTCTCATTTTGGACTCTCTGTATAAATATATATTGTTTAATTTGGCATTATTTTCAAAAAGGGGGAGATAGCACACTCCAAGAGATAATTGTGCAAGAAATATGTGTAATGACTTGTAAATACTATGCATATTGTATGGGGGAGATACATGTAAGAAAGATATATGTGTAATAAGACTTGCAAAGATCAATTTTGAAAATTCAAAACTATATGTCAATTTGCACATAAACTTTGAATCATAATTGTTTTTGTCACTAATGCCAAAGGGGGAGATTGTTGGCATAAAGTTATTTGCCATTAGTGACAACACTCACAGTTCTAATCGAGCACCGAGTAATACAGTTCACATCGAATGATGGAAAAATAGTTCAAACCAAGTAATATAGTGCAGACCAAGTGATGGCAACATAGTTCAAACTGAGCACTGAAGACACAGTTCAAACTGAGCATCAAAAACACAGTTCTAACCGAGTGAAGAAGGACTTAGTGTTAACCGAGTGAAGGTGCACTTAGTGTTAACTGAGTGAAGATGCACTTAGTGTTAATCAAGTAAAGATGCACTCAGTATTAACTAAGTAAGGAAGCACTTAGTGATGACTGAGTAAAGAAGGACTCAGTGATAACCGAGCTTAGGAGGTTAACGAAGAAGCTAGTTTCTACCGAGTGACACTATATCTACCGAGTCACCAATGGTCACCAAGTTCTAGGAAATGTTGTATGACTAGTACGAACCAAGCCCCTACCTCTACCAAGTGCATGATGATGTTGAGTAACGTAGTGGATGCTACGTATTAGAAGGTCATCAAGTCTATTTGAAGAACCTGAGTTTGTTTTACCATTTGGCTGACTCAGTTATATTTTTTTCACTTGTGTTTGGCCGACCTTGCATGAATAATTATTGGAATGGTATATATATGTAATGTATTATATCATTCAACATATAGATACAAGGAAGATATACAAGATATAGAATATTGCAAAAAGGAGGGACATAAGATATGATATGCGAATTCATCAGTAGTAAAAGAATACTCAGCAAGGTCTACCAAGAGCATAAATGATTTCATCAATCACAGAAGGTGATCTACAATAAAGAATCCAGTCAAGTTGTAAGTTGATCTGTTGGTTCATCCTAATAGGTGAATCATTCTTGTAAATCCTTTAACAGGGTAGACTTAATCGTCTTTATTCAAATCTCCTAATAGAGTGCATACTTGTAAAGTATGTTTGTAAATCCTCTAACAAGGTGGATCTAGCAATCCTCTATGCTTCTAATAGGGCAGATCACTAGAAGTGGTCATTGTAAGCCTTAACCAGCCAACTTCATACTGCAGTAACGAAGCTTTATGGGTATCATCTCCACCCTAGTTTTACTTTCTATTTTGGAAGGTTTTTGGGTCACCAAATCTTTGTGCATATATCGTTTAAATGTTTAATAGTTCTTTTATTTAGCAGGCTAGATGAGTGAATGTTGTATATGGTTATTCTGAATTGACTTAAAAGTTTTATTATTACTGATTCACCCCTCCCCTCTTAGTAACCTATTATATCTTAAATATTTACAACACAGCCATGTAGACAACATTGTTCCACTACAACCAAGATAGCCAAGGATTCTATGAGGTTATTGGTATGGTAACCCTTGTATATAGAAAACAAAAACTAGATATCACCAAAATTATCATGCCCAACTCCCCGAATACTAGTTGAACCAAGATTTCCCTGAGAAGAACCATTAGTGTTGATTTTAAGAGTGCCCACCTTAGGAGGAGACCAATGCCCTTGACGATTAACACGCTGAGTGTGTTGCTTAGCTCTATTCCCAGAGTGGGTGTAGGGGATCGAGGGAGAGAAACCATAAAGAGGAAAGGAGAGGCGAGAGTAAATACCAGCATCAATAGGATCCAAACCCCCACAAATGTCACATTTAGCAAGGAGTATTTCGTAAAGAGAATTAACAATTCTCCCCCACAGGTGCCTGATCTCAAACTACAGATCATGAAAGATCCTTCTATTCCTCTCAAGCCAAACATGCCATAAAATAAAGGAAGGGTCGATAGTCCAAGCAACTTGAAGAAAAGAAGTCTGTGAAGGGGAATGGCCCAAACAGTCCCAAAATTCAGACAAAGAGGACACATGCCAACACATGCATCCCCACACACTCCACCAAAGGTGCCAAATCTATTTGGAAAAGAGGCATTGGAAAAAAGGTGAGATACAATCTCTTCACTATTGTGATAGAGAAAACAGATGGAAGGCCCCTAGAAGCCTCGCTTGCAGAGAATATCCCAAGTGAGATAATGATTGTAAACCAAAATCTAGAGGAAAAAGTTACACTTAGGCCATGAAAAACTATTCCAAACTTTCTTCCACCAAGAGACATCCACCTCACCAAAAAGTTGGTTTATCAAAGCAAGGTACCCAGAAGAAACAAAATACTTGCTAGAAGAAGCACCTCCCCAAGCCAAAACATCAGGTTCCTGCAATGAGCTACACCCCCTAGAAGCCAATATCTGAGAGAGTTCCAGCCGATCTCCTAGTGAGCCACCCAGAGGACAATTAGAAGAATTCTTCCATCTATAACCCACAGTAAGGCCCAGGTTAAAAGCCTCCTTAAAATGAGCCACCTTATTCCATCCAACAGAAAGGAAAGAATCACAAAGAGTCGACAAGTAAGGATGAGAGGAAAGGAGAGGAGGATGCCCATTCCAAGAATCACTCCAAAATAGAGCCTCAGTGCCTCTATTGCAGATCCAAAATAAACTTCTCTTCAGCAGCTGAGCACCAATCTTGAGGGTATTCCACACCATAGAGCCTCTTCCCTCAAGAGAAAACCTGGAAACTTCTGAAGGTTCAACACTAGGTAAATACTTGTGTGATAGAATACGGGCCCAAAATTGAGAATGACTAGTAAACCAATGCCAATAGAGCTTGGTAGCAAGAGCTTGATTGTACAAGATAGCATACCGAAGGCCAAGGCCTCTTTCCTTTTTTGGCTGACAAACAGTATCCCAATTTGTGAGGCTCCATTTGTTATGTTGGAAATTGCCACTCCAAAGAAATTGGTGAGAGAGGGCATCAAATTATTTAAGAAAATATACTGGGGTAGCCTGAACCATGCTTCTATATATGGGAAGAGCTTGAATTAAGGAGTGTCACCCTACCAGTAGTAGATAGTCACCTATGAGTCCAATTATTGACCCTTTGTCAAATTTTGTCAAGCAAGCTTTGCTGAAAAAGCCTAGGCTATCTACCCACCATAATAGGGACCCCCAAGTAAGTCAAAGGGAGAGACGCAATCTAAAATCTTAAGATATTATGTTTATAGTAGTTAAGATATTTGATTTATAAATATGTACACAAAATATTTTGTATTCAATATGTAACAAGTGCCCTATAGTGCCCTATATCATTCATAGTAGTTATAATAATTAGAAATTCTAATTTTATATTGAATATTGTCAAATATATAGAAATATAAAGTTGTGATAATTATAGTACTAGATATATAATAATATATTTTAAGTATTTTAAATTATCATAGTTTACTATTTTATATATAGAAGGAGTTAATATACTACTAGATATATAGTATATATATTCTAACTTTAATATAAGAAATAGTTTAGAATATATAATAGTTTTATATTATATTACTATTCAAATATAATAGTAATATATTATTTTATTATTATCATATATTATAAATTTGTAGAATTATATATATATATATATATAGTTTTATAAAATATAATTTATATTCTAATAAAAAAGATATCATTTATAATTTGTGAATCAAAATTTTAATTGTATATTATTATTTTAAATATAACTAAATTATATTATTTAACTCTTAAAATATATTACAATTAACAAAATGTGTATCAAAAGTTTAGCTAAAAAATATGAAATATGGAGAACCTTTTGAAAAAAGGGCTCCTATTACACAAAATGATTTGAGTCAATCAAATTTAAGATAATAATTTTTTATAACATAAAACATCATAAACAAATTATAGCAATTAAGAAATATGTAAATTACTATAAATAATTATTTGCAATTCGTGTATATTGATTGGGTTAATTAAATTATCGATTGAACTGAATGAAATAGTACATGACCTATGACAACTACAATAACATTAAGATTTTGTATAAATATTAAATATTCTAATATCTCCTTCAGTTTTAATTTGAAAAACAATACAAGAATCTAATATATATTCATGTTTCCATGCAATGTTCTTGGAATGAAATGAATGAATAAAAAATATTATTGAAGTTAAATTCATTAGAGAAATATTACCATTAGGAATAGTTTTTTTAGAGACTCGCACAACATTGTAATGATTTCATAAGTTTCATAAAAACATGATTCATTAACGCAAAAATATATTCTATAAAAAAATTGGTATGGTAGAATAAGAGGGGATCTGTTCATTTGAAAAGAATGGAAGATTTAATATTCAGTTCTTGCCATAAATTTCATATTTAGAGTGTTGTGTTAAAATCAAATAATTTAGCTATCAAATTTAAGATAGTAAATTTTTATAATATTAAAAGTCATAATTGAATTATAAAACTTAAGAAACATGTAAATTACCTCTAAATAATTAGTTTTGATTCATCCATATTCATTGAGTTAAGTGAATTATCAATTGAAGTGAATGCAATAGTACATTGCCTATGGCAACTACAATAACATTAAGATTTTGTATAAATATTAAATATTACAAGAATCTAATATTTTTAATGTTTTTTTATCAATAAAAGAAACAATTAGTGAGTGCTAAATTGGAGTACAATCAAACTTCTAGACACCAGTAACAAAACATTACCAACACCTAGTAATGAAAGATGTCATAAGATTAGTTCTTCCTCTGTCAAATACAAACATCCAAAAGTGATTGACCCACCAACCATGGTTAGTGTTGTTACTAAAAATCTTAGAACATTCCCCACAATAACGTCAGACTTAAACCAAAAAAAACAATGAAGGATGAGAGTGTATCCTTTAAAATTGCTAGCAATCACTCGATCATAAGGGAAAGGAAAACTACACATCATCATACCAACAAAGAGATAAACTCAAGCCATTCACACCTATCAAAATCCTAAACAAAAATATAAGACCAAACAAGACTATACCTCTAGCCTTGGCAAATATAAAAATATCTTCCAAATATGGGTCCAGGAAAAGCTTGACATCCAACTTTTTAAAATGTAGTCAAAAGTCTTCCAAACCCCCAAAATCTCCCACATCACCATAATAGAAATGTGAGGATCAGGGAGGAGGAAGACAAACCACTAGACATGAGAGTTTTTATCCCTTCCTCTCCCAACCAAGCTACTCAAAGTAGCACAAGTAAACAACAACTCGATGAGGATCTCCTCTACTTTCCATTGACCAAATATGATCTCCACCTCCATAGGAACTATGAATGTAGAAGCATAGAGGAAGATCTAGGCCACCCTCTAAAGATGTAATACCCATTTTTGCATCAAAGAATTTACTACAGAGTCATTCCATCTTCACCAACTAAATTATATTGTTCAAACACGCCTTGACCAACCTAATCTCTTGCAAAATGAAAAGCATACTTGCCAACAATAGGAGAGTACCAGATGAACCCATTGACCACCAATTTCTCCTAGCAAACAACTACCTCCATAAGATTTTCCCCCACCTCAATAGGATGTAGGAAAGTGAAGGAGAAGACTAGAGGACACCTCTACCAAATACTAAGGGTTTTATAGGGGAGGAGAGATCCAAGCCATGTATGAAGGTAGAGAACCCATCCACCCTAAAACACAAATCCAAGCAATGAAGGCACCTAAAAACCTCCATAAACCATCACAATCCACACGTAGTAGAGTTATAGGTAGGGATAACCCCCACATAGAAAGTTCTAGAGAAAGAAGACACAACAGGGCCAATATGCACTAATCTACAACACCAGAGATCACCAACAGATGCTAGGGAAGGAAGGAGAGTAGGGCAAAAAAACCCCTAATTGCTATACTAGAGATCAACAATGCATCTTTGGAAAGTAGAAGAAGTTGGAGAAAACCCTCAATTTGTCGCAACAGAGATCACTAATGCTTCTAGAACAAGATGAGACAACATGGAAAATGACCCCCAATCTTTTGCTTCATAAACTACATACCAAACAATGAAGACACCAACACGGTCCATCTTGGTGTTCATCTTCATAACAATCTACTTGGAAAAAACCACAACTGCTCTAAACCCCAGCATGACTTTGCCTAGCACAACCCAACTCTAGAACTCCATCAGAGCTCTACATAGTCCAAATCTTCCTAGCTGAGCTAAAATCCAATCTTGCGACCCAAACTTTTCTAAAATGAATCTTCCCAAAAAATCTGAAGGCCCCAAAAGGAAGATGCAAGCATTCCCCATCATCAAAATCTTCACTATCCTCCCCTTGGCATCCATCACTTCTCGTTGATACCCTAGCACCAATGCTCACTTCCATCACTGAAAGCCTAATATATATTCATTTTTCCACATAATGTTCTAGGAATTAAATGAATCAATAAAAATTATTTTGAAGTTAGATTCACTAGAGAAATATTACCATTTGGGTTAGTTTTATAGAAATTGTGCAACATTGGAAGGATTTCATAAGTTTCATAAAAACATGATTCATTAAGGAAAGAAATATATTAAATAAAAAAATATTGGTATGGTAGAATAAGAGGGGATTTGTTCACTTGAAAATAATGGAAAATTTAATATTGAGTTCTTACCATAAATTAAATGTTTAGTGTGGTGTGTTGAAATCAAATAATTTTGCTTATAGAATAGCTTTGTCTCATGTTACTTAGATGCTACCCATTCATGTTTTCATTCATTTCTATATTCATTGCTACATTCAAGTCATCCATTCATCGAATAGAAATTCTATTGCCTTGAGAGTTCATGGTCAAATTTTCATAGACTATTTTTACTAAAACATCATTTTATGATTTAATCATTTTAAATATTTAAAAAGGATCAATTTTTTGTTTTTAAACAATAAGTTATATATATAATTTAAACTTTTTTTCAAATTAAGTTGTTAAACCTTTTTAATGTGATATTTTAAGCCAATATTTTATTTGGTTTTTCATTTGTTTTTAGTTGTGCTAATTTCTAAATAAAGTGTTTTAAAGATACATATTCATAGCTATTCATCAAAATAAAGTGTTTCAAATTTTTTTAAACTTCTCTTTACCATTGATTTATTTAAAAAAATATAATGAATATCATATTCTAATGAAGTTTCTATTTACAATTTTTTAGTTTTTTCATTTATATTATATTTCAATTGTTTCAGATTTTTATAAAAGCAAATCAGATTTTAATGGTCAAGGGGACTTGATTATTTAAATGTCTATTCTAGAAATTGGAAAGTAATTTTAGAATATATAGTAGATTTGAATGATTTCAATTTCTATCAATTAAATGACAATTGGGACATAAAAGATCTCAAATAGGATTAACTTGTTCCATCATTAACATACCATACAATGTAAACATTGTACAATAAATACTTCCTAGTTTACTGGACGAAACAATAACCCACACAATTTCCTTAGAGAGAAAATTACAATACAAAAACCCATATGAGATAGGAAGTGACTCACGATTAATAATGAAAGCATTTAAAAAAAAAATTCAAAAACACATTTATACAAACCTTTGAAAAACAAAAAAGTAACAAGTCCATAATCAAAAACCAAATTGATGATACTAATACAAATAGTGATGACGTGATTGATAATGAATAATTTAAGGCATCAATTGACACACTTGTCCATCAATTTATAGAATGTAGATCTATATATGACTTGCATCATAAAATAATTGAAATAGCACTAGGAGAGGGAAACCAACAACTTGGAATTTCTAAGGATACATAAGTACAATAGTTGAACTTTCCAACTCTATTTTTCCGTGAGTCATGAGATTTAGACATAACAAAAGGATACAAGTACCAAAAAATTGTACAATGGTAAATTTTATATTGTAGTTGTGCCTTTGCAACTTGTACTTGACTAACCTATTATTTAAAGCAATACAAATCATTATAGACAAAATTATTTCAAGTGTATCAATAGGAATAAGAAAGAGACAATTGAAAGGACACACATTACATGCAAAAGACATCAAACACAAATGAGATCTAGAAAGAATCTTAAATTATAATATTGGATACTTAGATTTCAATCATATTTCTATCTCTCTAGATTATCTACAAAAAAGAAAAAAAAAAAGAAAAAAACATATTTGCAATGCTAAGACAACTAGGTCCACCAACATTATTCTTGACATTAACAATTGCATAGCATCTATGGCCTACATTATTTTCCACATTATATAGAAATAGACAAAAAAACTAATGCTTAAAACAAGATGTGTTGCCATTGATATTAATTCACTCTCTTGTAAAGATCATGTTGTTACTACTTATGCAAGTTATTATAGACACAAAATCAATTATCTTGAAAATTATTATTTTCTAATGACACAAATTCTAGACATATAAAAGATATCTTCTTCATCATAGAATTCCAAAATAGAGGTAATGAATAAGATCATGCCTTAATATGGATTGGTAGCGTTCCTATTTATGGAAAATCCACAAATATTTAAATTGAACAATTTGTCGACCGATATATTGCGTGCAATACAAAACCACTAAATGATAATCTTGATAAGTTACATAGTGTTAGCATTAATTCTGATGATACTACTTTTGGGGAGTATCCTAAGCATTGGAGACTATTGAAATGTTGCATTCATGACTGTGTTTATGATTGATGTCAACATAGCCATAAGTTTATGAGGACTAGCAAAGTAACAAAGATAGATTGTAGTTGCAGATAAGGTTTTTATTATTTGATGACACATGATTATGGACATGTTCAGTACAATGTCCTAATGATTTGGTTAAATGTACAGCATGTGAGTTAAACACGTATAGAAGTTGTACCTAATATAGAAAGAGCAATACACAAACAGAGTATTAGGAAAGTAGTTCTTGATGTTTGTTCACTATCTTACATGTGAGATGCAATGAATAGATACTTGGCCATCTGGTGATAGAGGAAAATCTATTGGTTATGTTGGCATGTGTGCAAGCCCTAGTATTGCACATGTGAAGTGTTGTATAGACTATGAGCCAATTGTGCTATTATAATTATATTTAATTAATTTTATCTTATTATAATTAATTAGGAAAGCCTCAAGTTTGACTCAAGGAATTACTTTGAAGATATGGTATAAATGAAAGATGTTTTCCTTTCTTGTAATATGATTTGGTCAATTATATTGTCATGCCCAAACTATGAGGGCAAAAACACACAATTTTTTTTTTTTTAATTATAATTAAAATGCTCTAAGTTTTACTCTGATCTTGAGCAAGACAAGTGAAGGTTCACTACAATACATCTTAAATTTAAAACTCTAGAGGATTATTACATTGCTAAGATTTTGAAGCTTTCATTATTAGATTGATATCGACCATAAGATACGTTATTTTTTTAACTTACAACAATATGAAACAATTATTTAAATAACAATATAAATGTATTCAGGTTTAGATTAATTGAAAGTATCTAATCAACATCAACTATAAATCTCTTAGATAATTATCAATTGACAATCTTAATCGATATTGGAAAGTCACTTTAAGAAAACAATTAACTAAAATTAAAACTATATATATATATATATATATATATAATTTATTAACTTTAAACATTTCGACTATTTTAACATATTAATTAACTATCGTAAACTTACTAATTTTAAATTTAATCCACTGTCAACTAAATAAATTATAACTAATTAGGAAATTAAAGCTTCCTAAAAATAATTAAAAAACTAAATAAATCTAAAAACCTAAACTATCTAAATCTAATATTAGACTAGCCACCATTCTAAACTTAAATATAAATAAATCAAATATCTATACTTAAATAAATTAAAACTGACTTCACTTCAATTAATTTACATGACATGAATTAAAATAAGTAAACTAAAACAAACTAACTAACTTAACTTAATCTAAACTAACATCTAACACTAACTTATTTTAAACATACTAACTACAATTTAAAAACTTAAATATTAACTAACCAATATACTAACCTAACCTACCTACTAACTATCCTAACACCTAACCATCTAACCTACCCCTCTCCCCCCCCTACACCTCCTGCACCCCCCTACCATCCTATCACAAGGGCAATGCTTCCAAAGGAGGAGCACTTCCCAAGCACTATCCTTGCGACAACGCTCTGCCCCATGCAGATCCAAACACAGGGCAAGGACTCCAAAACATGTGCAGGCCAATGTCTACCAAGGAGTGGTGACCAAAAAGCAAGGGTTTTCAAACAAGTTTTAAACCTTTTCATGGTCAGCAACTATAAATGGGGGGAACAAAAGGTGAAGTCATCCCATGTGATGACCAAAACTTTAGCAAGATAAACTTTGTAAAAAAAAAAACTATTTAAAGAGCATCATAGGATCTAATGCCCAAGGAGGGATGGTAAGCATTTAACATATAAATTTTTATAGGTGAAAGGGAGATATTTAGGATAAAATGTTATATAGATATTTTATATTGATTTTATTATTGTTTTCTTTATTCATTTTAAATACTCAATAAGGTAAAAAGAATAATTAGGGAATCATTTTTATTCTCTGTTACTAAAGACATTTAATTGCTTCTCCTGTAGAAAAGGCGGAGAGTTTTTACTCTCTTGAAACACATTTTTGTTTTGTCATAAAATATCTAAGTATAGATTTTTTAAGTTGATATATTTACCAAAAGGGGGTAAATTTTTTTTAAAAAAAATCTAAAAGGATTGATGCAACTTAATATACCAAGGATTTGAATTATCCGTTTTATTCAATAATGTAAGAATTGTTTGATTCAGATAATCATGAAAGCTAAATCTACATCCATAATATGATTTTTTTTGATAGATTGAAAAAATAGATTTAATCATTGTGACACATTAATACAAGATTAATTGATATCTCAAACATCTTGAATTGAACCATCAACCATAACCATTTTTCTTTCCTCAACATAGTTTTCATATTTAACATATAAGGAAACTTAAATTTTTTTCTTAATTAAACTATCATCATTCATCCTATTTTTGATGTGCATCCATCTAAATTAAAATTATGATTAAATCACATGATAAAAAATTATACTCAAACACCAATTTTATTGGCAAACCTGATTCAAAGGCTCAGCCGAAAAAGAACCAAGAAGAAAACCTAGCTTCGTTGCCATTAGAACAAAGTTTGAAATACAAATTACCTAGGATATCAATCCCAAATTACACAAATTTAATTGAATTTTCTTCATGACCCTCATCAAGGGATTCATAACAATTTCTGCAACACATTTCTAGAACCATGGAGGGAACAGAATCTGATCAGGTGACCACAGACATGACCAAGAACAACTCAAACATGCATATTCGTACAAGGTTATCACAATAGGATTCACAATGAATCAAAACTAGGGAAAGGTGGATTTTTCCAATAGGAGAAGTCAAGCACAACACCAAAATATATGCCCAATAGGGGCTATAAACCAAGAACTTTCATTCTTCCATTTTAACATACCAAACTCATATGAGGTTTGTGCTGACAGGTAGGGGCCCATAACACCCTACCCTCTCTCCCTCTTCTCATCTTGAGAAGAGACTCTACACTAGTTGGAGTCCAACTAAAAAGACCTTTCCCAAAATTGGTCACTTCTGCCCTATCCAAGGGTGAGTAATACCAAAACACCCATACAAGAAAGCTTGAAAATTGCAAACATAAACATGAAAGGAAAACATTAAAAAAAACATGGTTTTCAAATCTTTCCAACATACCAGAATCATAGAAGCATTCAACTAACAACAAGGTAGCATAAGCATGAAACAAACATGAAAATCAACACAAGGGAGATGGAATTTCCTACCTTCACAAAGAGGTAATGGAAATGAACAAGTTTGAGTAGAGCTTTTCCCTTCCTTGCTCCACTCTTCCAAGACTCCTCTCTAAATGTAGAGATTGGGTAACAACATAAACTACTCCAAGAAAGGCCTCTAAATAAGCCTCAAACTCACCCACCAAAAGGAGCAATAACTTCTCCCACCCACCTACAAATCTAGAAGCTCCTAACTCAACCCACACTATGGCTAACCACTAAGTGGAGTTGAGGTGATGCAATTCATGTTAGCCATAGTCAATTTTCGCACAAAGGCAAAAAGAGACTTTTTGAGTGACCTCAAAAGTTAATAAAAGGGGCTTAGGGGTTGGAAAAGACCCCTAACCCATACCCATACCCCTTGGGTATAAAAATTTCATGTTTTAAAGCCTTAGGAAAAGGTTTAGAGCCAAACAAAAGCTAGGAATTAAATAGGACCATCTAACAACTCTCACAATGTAGATTAAGCACTAATCTGGATTAGGGGTGACTAAACTTGATTAAGAACCAAATTAGCAAAAGACACTAACTTAATCTGACTTAGGTCCAAAAGTTACACAGCTAACCCTAATAGCATGCTGAAGAACATAAGTAAATTCAGGAGTGTCAAGTGACACTTATAAGAACACAATCACGAACATTAATATTTACTGATCATAAAAAGACACATTGACACATCTCACAGTAAAAAACTTGAATTACGAACAACAAGGTTTCCAAAATTAGCACATAGGGATCAGTTATGTTCCTTCGTCGGTTTCCTCAACGAAAATATTTGCATGACACTCATTGCACACATCAGTAGTCCCAAAAATCACATGTACATATGTATATATATATATATGTGTCAGGAATCACATAAATTAAAACATCCATCTATAACAAAATTAGGATTCCTCTCATTCTATTCAATTCTTAACCATTTAAAATATCTTAAACCAAAATGTTAATCCTACCTTTTACTTTATTCATCAACATACATATACATAAAACATTAAATGACGGACATCAATTATCTAAAAATAACATCACACAACATGAAATAATATGATATATTCAAGTATCTGATAATGTCTTGACATCTCAAGTCGTAAGTATCAAAATCATAAAGTAACAACTAAGGCTATGAAGGGTCAGGGTGAGGCCTCGCATATATGAAGTGTAAAGTGTGGAAAAGAGTAGAGTCTTTACTGAATGTGAGTAAGAAATCCAATGGATTATTGGATGTGATATTTGTGATTTGGTTACAATATCACAAGGAGAAAAGGTCCAGTTGATAGGATAGAGGAAGGAAGTATATTTCAATTATATTATTTTGCAAGGAATAATAAAGAGATCATTTGGACAATGGGTCCATGGATATTTCCCTGTAAAGCTATTTGGGCAGTAGGTCCAACTATCTTCCACAACTCCTAACAAGGTTGGCACAACTCCTAATAGTGACTGGTATCTATTGAATGTTGTTATAGACTCCTAACAGGGTCCATCCTCTAATAAGGAATATTTATATTAGTACATCATCTTATGGGTACCATCCCCACTAGGGTTTCCCTAGTTAACATATGTAGTGTTATTATGCATGAGTATATTATCATTTTTTATTATATTACTCATATGTTTAAGCTTTCTTAATGCAGATAATTGTGATATTATTTTTATAACTAATTCACCCCCCATCCCACCCCCCTCTCAGTTATATTGGTGGACTATATATTTTTAACAATTGGTATCAGACCCTCAGGTCCTTGAAGGATAATCTTAACAGCTTTGGCAAATCAATGGTGAATCCTTTTGGAAAGGATAGTCCTAGATTTGATGGGGCCAACTATGATAGTTGGAAAGAGAACATGCAGACTCATATGTTTTGCATGGGTCTAGGTTATTGGATCTTGAAAAAGAGTCGAAAGATTATTGTGAAAGATGATAAGATTAAAGAATGCACTAAAGTGGAGAGATTTGTTCATGTTAAATACGAGAGCTAGAGAAGCCCTATTATTAGCTCTTCTAGAGAATGAATATAGTCAAGTAAATAAACTTCAAACATCTCATGAAATTTGAAAACCATTAGAATCTATTTTTGAAGGTGATATACTTACAAAGAGAGTGAGATTGCAAAATTGGATATGTAAATTTCAAGATGGTAACATTATGGAATATGAATCTATAAGAAACTATATTTTTAGGATATCAGAGATTGTTGCAAGAATCAAGTTACATGGTTCAACCAAGGACGAAGATGAGGTTTTGTGGAAGATCTTGAAAACTTTGACACCACAAGTCAAGTGAGTTTCCTAGATGATTTAGTTACTTATATCTTGTAGTAAGGAGTTTACAAGGGAAATGTGTCTTGGAAGATTGGAAGTAGTAGAAGTAGATCTAAAGTAGTCAAGAGAACTAACAAGAGTTGAGACACCTTTCAATGTCTTCAATGTTTAGCAAAGCTTATCTAGAAGCACAAGCACACATGGAGATTTTGTTGGTAGTAGAAGAACTAGATCTAATGAAGACAACAACATTCAGGAAGGTATAGAACTTCCTATGAGAAGAGAAAAATATGGTAAGAATATCTTTAAATGGTGGACATGTAATAAGTTTGGTCATTATTTATCTAAATGTCATAAAAGAGAGAAAAAGAATAAGGGAAAGCTTAAGCCTAGAAGAGATATAAATTGTTCATATAAAAATGAAGATGAAGAATCTAATGAAAGAGCTCAAAGTGAAAGTGATGATGAACTAGGATTTGTAGGTATTAAAGAAGATGATATTGATAGAGAAATTAGATAAGAAAAGGCTCTAGTTTCCCAAGTTGAAAAGAAATTTGATGGGATAATAGACAGTGGTTGTTCACATCACATGACTGGTGATATGAATAAGTTTCTTAAATTTAGAAACTATGATGAAGGTATTTTTAGAGATGGCAATAATGCATCCTTTCAAATTATAGGAATTGGATCCATTACTTTAGATTGAAAGGCTAACACTGATGATGTTTATTTTGTTGATAAATTAAAGAATAATTTGTTGAGTGTTGGATAGTTGGTGGACAAAGGGTATCAATTGCAATTCATAGAAGTGACCTGCACTATCAAGGATGAGGATGGTAAGATAATTAGAACTGGAACTAGATCTAGAGGTAATGTATTCTAGTTGAATCCCACCTTGTTTTCTTTCCAAAGTGGATAATAGTTTCTTATTCCATAGGAGATTTTTTCATATAAACTTTGATAATATTGTAAAGGTTAGTAGTACATTTGCAGTCAAAGATCTACCTAAGATTATTAAGCTGACTAATGTGTTTTGCAAAGAATGCATTTTGGCTAATCAAAAGAAGGTATCTTTTACTAGAGAGAAGTTCATGACCACATAAAAGCTAGAGATTATTTACATAGATCTAAGTGGTCCCTCTAGAAAAGGAGGATTCTATGGTGAAAGGTATTTCATGATTTTCATTGATGATTTCATTAGAATTATGTGGGTAACATTTGTTAAAGAGAAGTCAAAGCTTTTGACAAGTTTAAGATGTTTAAGAATAGAGTTGAGAATGAATCTTGTGTTAAGATAAATGTTTGAGATCAAATAGGGGAGGAGAATTCACCTCTAGAGATTTAAACATATTTTGTAAAGAGAATGGAATCAAAAGGTAGTTATCTTCATCTAGGAAACCTCCAAAAAGTGGAATTATAGAAACAAAAAATAGATCAGTAGTAGAGGTAGCAAGAATGATGTTGTTTGAGAATGATGTAACCAAGACATTTTGGAGAGAAGTAGTGAATAGAACAATGTACACTATGAACATAGTATAAATCAAAAAAGGTATGAGAAGGACACCCTTGAATTATGATGTGGTCATTCACCATTAGTTAAGTATTTTAGAATATTTTGAAGCAACTATTATATTAAGAGAGATGATGATGTTGGCAAGTTTTATCCAAGAAGTTATGAAGGTATGTTTCTTGGCTATTCATTGAAAAGAAAGGTACATATATTTTTTAATAATAGAACTAAGACAATAGTTGAATGCACAAATGTTAAGATTGATGAAAAATGAAAAGACAGTAGATTACAATTTGGATGATGAAGAAGATAATTCTAGAATTGTTAGACAAAATGTGGAAGTTTTCTTTGATACTAACAATGATCTACATAATGATGCCTTAAGTGTTGATAAAAGAGGAGGGAAAAGATCTAAACCTAGAGATGAGATAAGAGTTGAGTTGTCAACTCCTACCCCTAACATGAATCTAATAAAGAATCACCCTCCAGATCAAATAATTAGAAGAAAAGACAAAGGTGTGTGATGAAAAGAAATAGAGTTAATGAAGAGATATGTTTGATTTCTCAAGTTGAACATAAGAGTGCAGATGAAGCATGTAAATGTGTTCATTGGATTCAAGCAATGAATAAAGAATTAGATAAGATTGCGAAGAATGAAACATGGAAGTTAGTTCCTAGACTTAAAGAGAAGAATGCGATAGGAACCAAATGGGTATTCAGAAATAAGATGAATGAGAAAGGAAAAGTTGTGAGGAATAAGGCTAGACTTGTATACAAAGGATATCCATAGCATGAAGGTATAGACTATGAGGAGACATATGGACATTTGGATAGAATGGACATAGTAAGAATGTTCTTGCCTTATGTAGCAAATAAGAAGTTCAAGCTATATCAGATGGATATTAAATTAGCTTTCATGAATGGAGAACTTCAAGAAGAGGTGTCTATTGAGAATCTTTAAGGTTTTCCTTTGAAAAAAGATAAAGACATGGTATAAGAACTAAAGAAAGCTCTATATGGTCTAAAGAAAGCACCTAGAATGTGGTCCGTAATGGTGGATATCTATTTTGCAAAGCTTAGATTTGGTAAAGGTACAATGGATAGAAACTTGTATTTAAAAGAAATTAAGAATAGTTTGTTGATAATAGTAATATTTTTTGATGACGCTATATTTGGAGGAAATGATGAAGAAAATGATAAGTTTGCTGAAGAAATGAAGAGTGAGTTTGAAATGAGCATGATAGGAGAAATGAAGTGTTTCGTAGTATTGTGGATTGTGTAGAATAATGATGAAATTTTTATTTCACAAGCTAAGTACTTGAAGAATTTGTTGAAGAGATTTGGATTGGAAAGTTGTAAGCCTATTTTTACACCTGTGGTAATTGGTCACAAGTTATCTAGCAAAGATGAGACACGTATAGTTAAGCAAAAGAAGTATAGATCCATGATTAGAGATTTGCAATATTTGACTCACACAAGGCCAGATTTAAAAAACATAGTTGGGATTGTAGCTAGATTTCAAGTTTATCTAAAGGAATATCACTATGTAGTAGTAAATAGGATATTTAGATATTTGAATGGAATATCTAACTATGTAAATTTGTAGGATAGATCAAGTCATTTTACTCTATGTGCATATTCTGATGTAGATTGGGCATGCATGATGGATGATAGAAAAAGAATTAGTGGTGAAGCATTTATTATTTGAAGAAGATTAGTTTCCTAGCTAAGAAAGAAACAAGATTGTATTTCTCAGAGTACAACTTAGGTAGAGTATGTTGC
The DNA here is from genome assembly GCA_028749045.1 of Cupressus sempervirens. Lineage (NCBI taxonomy): Eukaryota > Viridiplantae > Streptophyta > Pinopsida > Cupressales > Cupressaceae > Cupressus > Cupressus sempervirens. Next base: position 118,573,078 of record CM053786.1, read on the forward strand.
AACAAAAAATAATTGTAACCATGTAATGTGGATGAAACAAATGTTGAAGGATAGCAAAATTGAGATTATAGAACCTATTATCATTTACTGTGATAACACATGTATAGTGAGTATGTCTAAAAATCTAGTATTGGATTCTAAGACTAAGCATATAACTATTAAGTGTCATGTGTTGAGAGAGAAAGAAACATAAAAAGAGATCAAATTAGAGTATGTGAGTATTAAAGATTAGATTGAAGTTATCTTTATGAAGAATTTACCTAAATATACATTTGAATACTTGAGATGTATGCTTGGGGTTATGCCCCTACTTACTTCTGAGTAGATGATCTAGTAAGTGTATCAATCTAGTGGTATAGAGTATTATTGTTAGATTGGACTAAATGCTGATACTTCTCATATGGGGGAGTATCTATGATGAGTTGAGTCATTGAGGGCTCTTGGTATTTGTTCTTGAATAGTAACATAATGAGGACATTATCATTGATGTCAATGGAGGAGAGAATATACATGAAAAGTATCACCTAAGTATGTATGGGGAGAGTGCATATGAATCTCTACTTTATTAAGGAGATTTAGAAAGTTTCATAGAAAGAAGAAGGAGGAATATCTCTATGGGGAATAAATGTATTGTGACATGTTTACTATGAACAACTATTACTGATTCTAAAGAAGAAGAAGAATAGTGCAACGATCCAGAGGATTTTAGATCTGGTTAATGAAGAGGATTTGAGAAAATGAGAATAGTAGTAGTAGTAGAAAAGTATTGTTTTGGTATTTTTGGAACTTAGATACTTTTTATCTATTTTTCCATCAATGCCAAAGGGGAGATTGTTAGCATGAATTCTGATGATAATACTTTTGGAGAGTATCCTAAATATTGGAGTATTGAAATTTTGCATTCATGACTATGTTTGTCATTGATGTCAACATAGTAGTAAGTCTATGAAGACTAACAGAGTACCAAAGAGAGATTGTAGTTATACAAAAAAGGTTTTTCTTGTCTAGTGATGCGTGGTCATGGACATGTTTAGTATAATTTCATGTTGATGTGGTTCAATGAGCAACATGAAATTCAAAGACATAGAAAATTGTACCTAATTTATAGAGAGTAGTCCAGAAATAGAGCATTAGGAAAGTAGCTCCTGATGTTTGTTCACTATATTAAATCTAAGATGCAATGAAGAGATGTGCAGTTAGTCCATGACAAAGGATAGCCTATTGGTGATGTTAGAAGTTTGCAAGTCCTAGTATCACACATGTGAAGTTTTGTATAGACTTTGAGCAAATGGTGCTATTGTAATTGTAACTAATTATCTATTATAATTAATTGGGAAAGCCTCAAGGCTAACTCAAGAAATTATTTTGAGGATATGGTATAATAGAAAGATATTTTCCTTCTTTGAGATATGTTGTAATCTATTATATAGAGTACAAAATGCAAAAAATAATAGATTGTTTACTGAAAGCGAGTAAGAAATCCAAAGGATTATTGGATGTGAGATTTATGATCTAGTTACAAGATTAGAAGGAGAAAAGGTCTAGTTGATAGGATAGAGGAAGGAAATACATTTCAATACTATTATTATACAAGGAATAATACAGAGATCATTTGGATAGTTAGCTTATTGGTCTTGCCTTTGAAGTTTTTTGGGCAGTGGGTCCATGATGTAGGAGCATCTAGTGGTGTAAGGGAAATCCTATATCACCCAAAATTTATGCATAGTGTTATTTTCTATTTAAAGTGTCTTCATTTTGTGTTACCCATTTGGGTCGAATAAAGATTCCAACTCTCATAGTTCCACTATTGGTTTTTTAGGTTGAGTTTTTTAGCACCTTGGGATACATGCCCATGCAAAAAATAGGTTATTTTGTAATTGAGCCATAATTATAATTATTTAGAGGCTATAATTTGGAGAAATGATTATACTTGTAATTTAAAGCACTCCAAGAAAAGAATAAGGTCAAAAGGTTTTCTGCTTTGAAATTTATTTTAGTTTTAAGTTGCCTGAAGACCACCTTAGAGAACTTAAAAGTTAGATTTGAGGCTCTAAATGGCCTTGTACTAGCCCAAAAAATGTGGAGTGAACAAGGCTCCTTCATAAGGCTATAAATCACTAGGAGAGCTTTTTGAAAATGTAAACGATTTGTCAATCAATGTCCCAGATCAAAAGTTATGCCTCCTGAAAGTTGGACCATCATTTCTGGATTCTTCTAATTTTACACCAACTTCTAACATGATTTCTACCATCTATTTTGGAGGTGGATACTAAATGGAATATTCTAAAATATATTCCTAAGCCTAAACCTAATTTAGTTTACTTAAAGACATTTCTGCATTGTAAAGGTTATTTTTGGTGCAGTTTAGGAGAAGGTACTATGACAAGGGTTTTCTCTAGAATATGATAACATTGTAAGACCATAAGGCATGTTGTGGAGTCTATTTTATTGTACTAGATGTAATAGCATATCACTTCTAATAATAATATTCCTCTTTCCTATTGCATTCATTTTTTTCTTGGGTTGTGTCAACATCAAGTGGTATCAAAGTAGGTTTTTCTAAATGTGTAGATAAAGCACCAACTGTGAGGTAGTTTATACTAGGATTGTGTGGTTGTGAGTTATGATACAAGAAGATGTCTCTGTGAAGGGAGCATGGTGGAAGGGTCAAATTTTTTACTCCTAAGGTTATAGCCCTCTAGAGACAAGTCTATGCATTACAAGAGGAGATCTTTAGAGGGATGAATGTTTCCATAGGTAATGAAAGTGAGGAAGAAAATAAAGAAGAAGGAAATATTGGTTAGGAAGGGGAAGGAGATGGTGAAGTCTTAAACTAGGTGGAGGAGAGGCCTTTTAGGGCCATTGCGAAGCTTGGAAAAATACCTAAAATTTACGTCAACATGTTTTTAAGAAATCTAAACTAGGATGAGTTGATCGACTAGATCAATGAGCTAGAGGAATATTTTGAGTATGAGGATATTGGGGACCCTGATAGGGTTAAGTTTGTTAAGGCCAAAATGAAAATCCATGCCAAAATTTGGTGGCAAAAGATTTAGTTAGAAATAATTAGAAGAGGAAAGGAAAATATCACAAGATGGGATCACATGGTTGACAAACTAAAGAAGTAGTTCATTTATGTTAATTACAAGCTTGATTTGTTCAAGAAGATGCAAGGGTTAAAGAAAATAGGAAAATCTATCTAGGAATACATAGAGGAGTTTTACTGAGTCCTTATTAAGGCAAGGCATGGAGAAGCAAACAAGGAAAAGGTTTCCCATTACCTTAGTGGGTTAAGACCTAGCATTTAGGAGGAGTTAACTATCACTAATACATTTGGCATTGATTTGCAATGGCTATGTGTCACTACTGTGACAATAATAGACATCATTATTTTTTAGTCATAAATTATGACATCTATCCTAATCTGTCAAAATTATGACACTATGCAACCACTTTATTGTGACATCGGCCCTGTCGTAATGCTTATGCCAGACATCGCAATTGCGATATCTACCATGAGAATTGTGATGGGGTTGTTGTGGCGATGATGCCTACTTCCATCGCAATGCGAGTTCCAAACATCAAAATTGTGACATCTGCCACAAGCATGGCGATGAGGTCACTATGGTGACAACGTCAACTATTGTTGCCATATGAGTTATGGATGTCGCAATTGTGATATTTGCCACAAGCATGGTTATGGGGATGCTATGGCGACGACGCTAACTATCATCACCATGCTAGTGGCAAATGTTGCAATTGCAACATCCTCCACAAGCATTGCAATGGGGTCGTTGTGCCGGTGATACCAAATCCTGTCGAAAATGCCAACAACAGATGGCATTACTGCCACAGCGACCCCATCACAATGCCAGTTCATCATGAAAACTAGGTACAGAGCCTAATGTTTCAGGTGATGATTTTAACCTCTATATGGTCTAACTGGTAACAGAACTCCATGCAATATGTAACCTATGGACCACATTTTGTTGTTTGACAGTTCTACATTCAGCCTGCTACTTCAGCCACAAACATATTTGCAAGTTTGACAAGTAGAAATATATCTCCATTTCTTACATTTATTAGATGAATTTTGAAAGTATAAGGAGATATTGGCTGCAGGGATCTAACGTTGAATCATTGAAAAAGTTTGAAGTAATGCATCTTTTCATTTGAATCATTTTTTGGAAGTTTAGTAGCACGATGTCAAGTAATAATTCCTATCAAACCATTTGTAGAATGTTTGACATTCTCATGACTATTACCATTAATTTTTGAATAAGCTTAAAAATTTCTACCAATATACTTCTCATTATCATTGCTCACATCACAGTTCCGAGAATGTCTAACAACCATATCATTAAAATTACCAACAGAATCAGTTCCCTTTATTTCAGATTCCTACTTCTTAACACTATTGCTAGGCCCATTCAATGTGCATCCATTACTTATGGTATGACTTGAGAAGACATTATTTGTTTGAATACCATTGGTTCTTGGAGGCACCATCTATAATGTAGCATCATGATCTGTTGATGATCTGGATTTACTGCATGACTGGCCAGAACTTGTGTTCTTTTCTAGACTTTCTGAAATGAAATTGACATTTGAAATTTTTTCTACCTATTGGGGTATCTTGTTTACACCTACAACACTAAAAGAGATTTTTTTTGTTTGGAAAGAATGCATGTTTTCTGTCACTTGGGGGGCATATGAATCTTGTAAGTGGTTTTCATTTGGATGTCCAATGTTCAATGACACCCTCTTCTTTAGTTTAGAGCCATTATACTGAGATTCAGACCCACCTACTATTTGAATGCTAGTTTTCTTATCTTGTATATAGAATAGCATGTAAGCTTTCTAGGAAAGCACAATTTTCTCACTGACTGAATAGACCTAGAGTACAAAATGTCATAAGAATAACTTCAATCAGTCTAAGAAACTTCAATATAATTAAAAGGTTCTACATAGAATTTTAGTTCTTTTTGTTAGAGTAAATAATTAATAATTAATTATTTATTCTATTACTTAAGCTTACTTAGGTAAATGCATTTATTTAATATTTTGTATTTAATGCAAGTAGTGGTTAGTTTTTGACAACACGAGAGTTTTTTCCCTTCTAGCATGTTCCACCTTTTGTGGATATGTGCTGAGTTGTCATCCTTATGTTCTACCACCTTCCAGCTTGTTCTACAAGCTTCCATGAGCTCTTTATAAGCGGGCTCTCTCATTGTATTTTCATAGGGCATTGTGCATATTGTAAATACATTTTCTTTTGTGTTTGCATACTTGTGGTCTCTAATGTCCATTTAGGGTTTTACCCTTTCTCCATGCTCTTCCTCTCCTTGGCTTCTCTTTGATAGGTTCTCGCATGCAGGTGATCTTGGGCATCTTTAGAGTTGGCTTTCATCAACTCCAACACTTTTGTGTATTTTTTTATACACAAATTATAATGAGCTTGCCCCACAAAATTAAATATATCTTCACAACTGTAGTAAATGTATACTCGATTATCATCTAAAGCATGCCAGATGCCTGTGGATGAACAAATAAAGTAGAAATAATGACTAGAATGTGTGCTCCATCCATCATGAACAAGAACACCATAAAGAGAGTACTTAAAATTGCCCTCTTGTGATTGATCAATGGATAGAGAAACTAGAATATCATTCAAATGTGCAAAATTTATTATAAAACCAGTAGATATTACAAAAACTATATTATTAGATTCCACTGAAAATGTGATCCACTGGGAAATAATATTGTAACCTAAGCTACTTACTTGTGAACTGCTAATAGATGGTTTGAGATCCAACGTACAACCAAAGTCTACTTTTTTGTCAATTTTTCCTCCAGATCCATTTAGCACAAAAAAAAAGAAAGTTACACAACAATATTGTGTTCAAACAAATTCACAACCATCTGTAGTCATTCTAGATATGATGGAATTCAGTCACAATACACAACTAAATAAATGTAAAGTGAATTTTCTTTATAATACTGTTAAATGGATACTAAACACTAGTTACCTATAAAAAAAACAATCTGAAAGATATGTAGCAACATAATTAATGAATCAAAAGAAATTCTCCATTCAAAAGAATTAAAATAGAATATAAAGATGTCTTCAAATATGTATATGGACAATAACCAGCATTTCACTGATAGCTAACATGGCTCCAATTTCACTTGGAAAAAATGTTAGCCCAAAATCAGAACTTGAGAGTGATCGATTCTTTGAAAAACCATCAAAAATCTCTTTCTAAAGTGTTAGAATTGTCTAAATTACAAATTCTAGCAAGGAAGAAAAAGATTCTAAATCTGAAAGCTTGTGTCCTATCTCTGAACTAAAAAAAATCATCATAATCCAGATATGCATGATCATAGTATAGTCAATCTTTCCATTTTACCCAAATTATTGCTCTTATATCAGCTGATAAGGTTGAAACATCAATGAATAATAATATCCCAAATATTAACGAAAATATGTAGGGCATCAGTTAAGAGATTACACAACAAAAGAGATGTTTCTATGCCAAGCTGACCACATCCAATACATAGAAATAGAATAATTTCCCTTGAAGTATGATCACACCAAACACTACTACTTAGGAAGCAATCAGTTGTCACATATTTCTCTCTTGAGATTCAACCCACATAGGATACTCTCCTCATATCCCTCACAGTGATATGTACTTACCATGTATAATTTACTCTAAAGATAATTGTAAATTTGTAGTAATACACATGATCACCGCACAGGACAACTCATTGCACAATATAACTAATTTCATAAGTTCTCTTCTGGCATTCGTTACAATGATATTCATATAGTGTATGTACTTTATAATCACCACCTGGAGTGACTCATTGCATAATATAATGAGTTCCAAGTAACATCTTTGCATCCTTGGCAATGATATGGATATGCTATATATGCTTTCTTCTAATGATCATTTTATATAGATTTTTATTATAAAACAAGTCTATTATTGGAGTACTTCAAAGATATCATTATACTAAATTTTTCCATCGATTCCACTACTTCAAATAGAATATATGTTTCATTTGCATGTGGACACATCATCCATTGTTTTAAGCCATGTTTCTACAATATGCAAAAGAAATGAAGACAAAAATAATGTAATAAACTGGAAAACAAAGGAGAAACAAGGGAGTAATTGGCATCAAAATATATATGATACAAGTAATGTGAGGAACTGTTACCTCCCCATCAGTGGTAACACCAATTTTTCCAACTTCTCATTTTCTCTTTTACTATTTGTGGAATGCTTGCTCTACTTCATCTTCAATCCTTGTGTTTCTAGCTTCCACATGATCACACCCTAAGTGGGAAGCAACATTGAGGGGAGAGTTGAGTAAAGCATTGGTTCCTCTAATTAAGGAAGTGGCATGGTGAAATATGCCAACAATGGCCTCTATGTTGGTAAATGTACCAAGCCATGTCTGAGCTCCATAGCTAGTTCAATCTCTAATCTCCCCTGTGGATTTCCCCCACAGCTATCTTGGACTCAGAGATGAATTAGCAACAAACTAGGATTTATACAAGACACACATCAATACAAGGGGAAAAAGTGAAGAACCCAATAACACAGATTTTATAGGATATTGAGATGTACTTTTATCAAACTTCATCATACCCCTCCACAAATTTTCATAAACCCTTAGGCATCAAACTTGCTATTTATCATTGATAAGTCATTTTAAGGTCTTGTTCCTAAAAAGTGATAATATCATTAGAGTAACTTTTAAGCTATGAGACCTAAAACTAAATATTTTATTAATGTAAGCTTCTCTACATGGAATGCTCTCAAATGAGATGTATGGATGTGTATTTTCTCCTACAAATGCATGTTAATTATCTATGTCATTATTTAAATTTTTCCTATGGATCTATGATAAATTTGTACATATAGATTACACAATTGCGAAGATAAAGGCCATTATGGAAGCTGAACTAGTTGGGCTTACATACATAAAAATTCATATCTTAACAATAAGACTTTTAGTTACACACTATGCTAACAAGTAGTGTGTCTTAAAACTACTCCAAAGGATGCACAAGAATGTATCATGGAGTTCTGACATGTTATGCAACATTCTACTCTAACTATCAAGTAAAAAGAACAATCTAATAAGTTTCAAACTATGTGCTAATGTGCATGGATGTAAACATGGCACAAAAATCAAAGTTTCTGACATATCACTATGGCATTATACTTAGCACTATGCAAGTTGTACATGATGCAAATCGTTGCACTAGAGTTGGGAAGTGTTTTTGGAGTTGCACAACATGATTCCAAGTATTGAGTGAGTAGTATTGGAAATATTCAAGATATAATAAGTTACTGAGAGGGGAGGGGTGAATTAGTAACAATACAACTTTTAAGTTAATTCAACATAAACTAGAAAATCATTCATTCACCTAATCTGATGCATGCAAGAGATAAATAAATATTCATAACACATATGCATAGAGATTTTGGTGACCCAGAAACCTTCCAAAATAGAAAGTAAAATTGGGGTGGGGATGAAACGCACAAAGCTTCTTTTCTATAGTAGGAAGTTAGCTGGTTAAGGCATACAATGATCACTTCTAGTGATCTTCCCTGTTAGGAGCAAAGAGGATTGCTAGATCCACCTTGTTAAAGGATTTAAAACATACTCTACAAGTATGCACTCTGTTAGGAGATTTATACAAAGACTGTTAAGTCTACCTTGTTAGAGGGTTTTAGATGATTCACCTGTTAGGATGAACCAATTAGATCTACATATACCTTGATTAGATCCTTTGCAATAATCACCTCTTGTGATTGATGAAATCTTTACTGCACCTTGTGAACCTTACTAATATACTACTCTGCTGCTGAATTCGCATATGTCTCTTGTATCACAATATATTCATACATGTCTCATATACATTACAACAATTACAACTCTGTATTATATACCATTTCAGTAATTATAGATGCAAGGTCGGCTAGACACAAGTAAATAGAATATAACTGAGTCAGCCAAATAGTAAAATAAACTTGGGTTCTTCAAACAGACTTGATGACCTTCTGATACATGGCATCCACTACGTTACATGACATTGTCATGCACTCGGTACAGGTAGGGGCTCGGTTCATACTAGTCATATGACATTGCCTGGAACTCGGTAACCATTGGTGACTCGGTAGATATAGTGTCACTCGGTAAAAACTAATTTCTTTGTTAACCGACTGAGCTCGGTTAACACTGAGTCCTTTTTCACTCAGTCAATACTGAGTCCGTCTTTACTCGGTTAACACTAAGTACTTCTTCACTCAGTTAACACTTCATCCATCTTTACTCGGTTAACACTGCTTCTATCTTTACTCGGTTAACACTACTTCTATCTTTACTCAGTTAACATTGTGTCCATCTTTACTCAGTTAACACTACTTCTATCTTTACTCGGTTAACACTCCACTTGGTTAACACTAAACTTGTAACTTTACTTGGTTTGAACTGTGTCTTTGACGCTTGGTTTGAACTGTGTCTTTGATGCTCGGTTTGAACTGTGTATTGAGTGTTGTCACTAATGGCAAATACCTTTATGCCAACAATCTCCCCCTTTGGCATTAGTGACAAAAAAATTATGAATCAAAGTTTATGTGCAAAATAAAAATGACATATAGTTCAAAATTGATCTTTTTGCAAATCTTGCAACACATATCCTTTTATTTACATATATCTCCCCCATACAATATGTACAGTATTTATAAGTCAATACATATATCTTTTGCACAGTTAGCTCAGTTAGCTCTTGAAGTCTATCTCCCCCTTTTTGACAATAATACCAAACAGTATATATTTACATGGAGATTCCAAAATGAGAGATAAATTTTGAATGTACCTTGAGAATAAGAGCCAAAGTCTTATCCCAATTTTATTGCAAAATTTTACTGGTGGAGAGTGCAATTTGAACTTCTGCAGAGAGTTTAATCATGTGATCTGCAATAGAGAAGTTGTTGTCATGGATCAATGTTTTAGAATGAGCAATATTGATGAAGGGCCACACCACCCGTACCAACTCACAACCAAAAATGCAACAAGATGGAGATAGAGAGATGACAAAAATGCTTCATAAAGCATCCATTAATACTTGAAATCCATTAGAAGAGCTTACATTTGAAGAGCTTACAATGCAAGAACTTCTATTTCTCGAACTTCCTTACAAGAGATTACATACAAAGAGCTTCTACTTGAAGAGCTTATATTTCACCAACTTCCATTAGAGGAGCTTCCATTTCTTCAACTTCTTGAACTTGATTACAAACGATTATAAGCCTTGCTTAAATAGGCACTTCTAACCCAAGACATTACAAACACAAGCAATGTGGGATAAAAGATAAATACGACTACCTTTAAATAAATATTAAATTCCCACCCAAATACAACTAAGCACCCAACAAATATTAAATACATGATTTAAGGATCTTTCCACAAACTTCTAAATTGCCACCTATACACCTTGATTAATGGAATGTCAACTATTTTTACTATTTTTCTTTTTACGCCACCTATGCGCCTCGAAAATAGAAATCTCCTTTTCCTTTCTTTTCTCCTTTTTATTTTTTTATTATTTCTCCTCTAATTTTCGTCACTTTCTCTCTCCTCCACAATTTTTTTTTTTTTTCTTTCCTTTTTTTTTTTTTCTAATAATTTAATTTTCCCATGTAAGATGCTCCTGCATCAGACTCCCTTAGTAGATAGAAAATTGTGTCCCACACTTTGATGTCAAAAGAGAGATATAGAACCATGTTCATCTTCACCACAAGCTTCCACCTCAATAGGACAAGAAAACCAACATGCAAATCTTCCACCTTTTTCTTTTGCTGATGCATGATGCTCCTGCATCCGACTCCCATGGTAGGAAAAATTTTGTGAATATGGATTCACAAAATGAAGTAGCCACTGTTGAAAGTTTTTTTCCTTTTCCTCCAACACATAGCTGGAACAAGTATCCGATGCCGATATATTTCCTTCTTTCTTCTTTTCCAACACCTAGTTGGAACAACTGTTTGCTGCTGAAAATACTCCTTTGCAATGAACTCTATCCAAGTATAACTCTCATCCTCATCCAATCTTGTTGAATTAATCACACCTGCAATAAACCCAACAACACCATACCAATCTTCCTTTGCATACAACACATGACTAACAAGATCCTCATGCAAAAAATCATCAATATCTTTTAAACTCATATCAAATTCAGCATCATATAATGCATCAGAATTTACCTCTTTAACATATTCATCTTTGCTTGCTTCTTTCATGTTGTCAACAATGCATGTAACTACTCCACTTGCTTGATCTCCAACGAAGGCACTATATGTTTCCTCCATTGCTGCCATCTTCAAATCATCTTGATCTACTTTAGGTTCGTAAATCTTGTCATCTTTATGCTCTTCCTCTTCTCATTCATCTTCTTCAACTTTAGGTTCGCAAATGATTTCCTCTTCATCTGCTTGCTCTTCCACTGGATCATCTTTCTTTTCCACATCCAAAGAATTATCAACAACTCTTTTCTGGTGGCATGCTCTTCGTTTCTGCAACTCAGCTTCTAATTCATTCACTTGCTTCTGCAAATCAACTAGCAATGATTGTTGATTTCTTGCTCTAAATTTCTCAAGTCGAGGAATCCTCAGAATCCATCCAATCACAAAAGTCATCTTTGTTTGTCTCTTCTCCATAATCAAGTCTTCAGAAGACAAATCTTGTCCAAAACAAGAACCTCGTGCAAACTGCCTCACAGTCGGTGCTCTGTCTACACAATCAAGAACTTCTTCACAAACTTCACCCAACTCAAGGTCCTGGTGCAAACTGCCTCACGTTTGGTGATCTGTCCGCACACTCAGGAACTCCTGCTCTGATACGACTGATGAAGGGCCACACCACCCGTACCAACTCACAACCAAAAATGCAACAAGATGGAGATAGAGAGATGACAAAAATGCTTCATAAAGCATCCATTAATACTTGAAATCCATTAGAAGAGATTACATTTGAAGAGCTTACAACGCAAGAACTTCTATTTCTCGAACTTCCTTACAAGAGATTACATACAAAGAGCTTCTACTTGAAGAGCTTATATTTCACCAACTTCCATTAGAAGAGCTTCCATTTCTTCAACTTCTTGAACTTGATTACAAACGATTATAAGCCTTGCTTAAATAGGCACTTCTAACCCAAGACATTACAAACACAAGCAATGTGGGATAAAAGGTAAATACAACTACCTTTAAATAAATATTAAATTCCCACCCAAATACAACTAAGCACCCAACAAATATTAAATACATGATTTAAGGATCTTTCCACAAACTTCTAAATTGTCATCTATACACCTTGATTAATGGAATGTCAACTATTTTTACTATTTTTCTTTTTACGCCACCTATGCGCCTCGAAAATAGAAATCTCCTTTTCCTTTCTTTTCTCCTTTTTATTTTTTTATTATTTCTCCTCTAATTTTCGTCACTTTCTCTCTCCTCCACAAATTTTTTTTTTTTTTTTTTCTTTCCTTTTTCTTTATGCTTCTGCATTATGTCCATGACAGGAAGGATCATATTCTAGATGATCATCAGAGTAGACCTGATCCTTGCTTCCTCTCTCAGCAATTTTTCCTGTTTCTCTGACAAGAACCTTATTCTCAGATGATGGGATGAACTTGCACTGTGGTCAGATTGTAGCATTTGGGCACTGACCTTCATATCCACATCAATTTTATTCAACTTTTCTCTTATTTCCTTAGTAAACTCGGTAACATCATAGAGTTTTCCAAAAAGTGAAGTTACATTATTAAAAGAATGTTCAAAATTACTCAAAATTGTAGACAATTCTACCTGTTTTACTACAATATGTTGAGCAATGTGCTCAAGCACCTTATTGTCAAATTTCTTCTATGCCTTTTCAATCAATTTGTCTTGGCCGGAGTTGTCCTCATTAAATTTATATACAGCCTCTTCTAACTGAATCAAAATGTGTTGAGTAGAATCTACTTCAACACCTATAGCATCTGTTATGATATTCTTAGCATTTTCAATAATACTATATTCCTGGTCTCTCTCATGCCTCAGCTATTTTTGCCTAGGTTTCTCCTCTAATAGCTGACTGAGCATTCTCATTTCATTAACTGATGCAGTATCTAGATAAATCTTAGGAATGAAAATTTCCTTATCCAGATCTATTTCTTCATCCACTGCCTTACTGGAAAACATGTATCTCTTTGGTTTTTCTGCAGTGACTGCACCTTTGCCCTTTGAAATTGAAACAATAGTTGATGATGCTAGACTAGCTGACAAAACTGGAATAGGACTAACTAGAGAAAGATTGAGAGAAGTGCTAATAGTATCACAAATTGGTGTTGCTCCCAAAATTGCTATACAGGATGGAGTGGGAGAACTAACAGTTGCCAAAATTGGAGCAAGAGAAGTCAAAATTGTAGTACATGAAAGTACACTTATGATACACTCTACAGTAGAAGTTGATATACTTGAAAAACTTACTGCTGTGACTAAGGATAACTCATTCAAAGAAGGTGGCTGCAGCTCAGTTAATGAAGTGGTAGACACTTGCATAGATGGTACCCAGAGCTGAGAGGATACAGGTGAAGATTGATCAATTGATGAAGCTATTGAGCTGACAATCTCACCAGTAGAAGCTATCTCCACAATTGATGTACCTATTTTAGGTGGAGAGTGAGGAAGAGATGCAATCACTTCGACTGCAATTATTAGTGGATCTTCTTCCTCCTTAGCTTGTTCTGCTTCTTCCTTCATTTCTCTTTCAGCTTCTTCCTCAACTTCTAACATTATTGATTGCAGGTCTTCTGGAATGTCTTCAATGTCATCACCATCATCATCATCATCATTATCATCACTGTTGTCACTATCTTTGATTTCAACAGTATCATCACTAGGTTTGTTAGATGATAGATATTTTTCCACATGTTTGTTGCATCATTTACTACATGCTCAATGTCTTTGACAAGTATCAAACACGTGTGGAATCTAATCATCATGTTACCTTCATGGTTTTTCAGTGATTTCTTCACTTCAGCATCAGTGAGACTTGGCAGGAGATTCCTCAGGGTCTTCTCATAAATGTCTTTGACAGTCTTGGTTGCAGCTTCCCATCTTGGTTGCAACCTCTCCAATAGCTCTTTGGAGATCCGAGAGGCTATCTAGTCTAGGGATTATTTCCTATTACCCATTTTGTTCAGTACCAGTTCCTCAATTTGCATTTTCTCCTATTCTATTCTGGTTTCAAACTTTAATGCTTTGAAGTTTGTGAAGCTAGCTCCTGCATCTAATTGCTTCAGTCTTGCCTCAAGGGTGAGTGGAGGCTTAACAAGTACAGGTTCCTTCTTTCCCTGTGTTTTTCTCCTAAAGAACACTACAGTAGTTTTCTTTGTAGATTTGGTGATAGTCACCTTACCTTTCTTTTGTTGAGGCTTTTCTTCTTTTTCAGACTCAGTTTCCTCCTCTTCTTCATCTTCTCCTCTCCCTTCTGCTATCATGAGAGGGCCAAAATCTATTTTCAGTTTGGCTATGCTCCTCTTTCCTTTGCTGATGGCCTAAGGGATTTTAACTTGAAGCTTAATTCTGGCCTTAGCTTCATCATATGTTCCAAAAACTAGTTGCCTTGGGTCTACAGGTTCATTTACGAGTACTTCTATGATGTCCCTGGTTTCATCAATATTTACCTCATAGGGAAGACGTTTCACCCATGCTACCCGAGGCCTGACTACCTGCATGTATACCTTTTCACAGTCTACCATGAAACATACATCTTCCTTGTATTCTTCAACAAGTCTTGGAGGAATTCGGAACCTATTGTTCATTCTTTCCTTAAATTCTTCAAAATAACTATCCAAAACACTGTCAAAATTTTCACCTAATTCGGCGATGAAGTCATTTATTTGATAAAGAATTGGGATATCCTTTTTTCATACTATTGATCCTTTAGATGAAAAGGACTTTAGAACATAGAAAAACAAACAAATCAAAAGTGAACCAAATTTACAGGAGTTGTTCTTGGAAGTCCTTATGCTTTCCATGTTTTTATTGAATTGGGACAAAAGCAATTCCAATAAATCAAACTCTACATTCTTCTTTACTATTTTATATGCCAAATCCATAGCTTCACAAGATACACTGTTTGTATGACTTGAATTTTAGATTTTATGAGAAATGATGTGAATGCTAAATCTCAATTCAACGTCAGTTACTATACTGAGCTTAAGTCCTCTGCTATCCCATTCTGCTTGGGTTAGTCTCTACAATTCTTCTCGACCTAGGGTTTTGGTAGTCTTAGCTTTGCTCAACATGGGGAGTCCAGTAATTTTTCTAATAATTTTCTTAGTGATAGGTACTAGTTTCTCTAACCACAATTGGCCATTGTGAACCTGACTGAGTTCATACCTAACCCATTTTACTTGAAATTTCCTTGGCAAATGCGAAAAATGGGTTGACCCTTTTGTTTCAAGATGTTTATGTTTTGGTTTCAAGGTTCCATCTACGCTCATTTCACCTAGGGCATTGTCAATTTTTAGGTTTCTAATTTCTTGAATGGAACACTTGAAATGAGAGCAAATGTCATTAATAAGAAGTACCTTTGGAGGGATTTGTGACTGAGCACCGTTAGGGTCCAATGATTCTGCAATTGCCGGTGCCAATTTGAAGTTTGGGGTCTTCCATTCCTC
Organism: Cupressus sempervirens; assembly: GCA_028749045.1. Classification (NCBI taxonomy): domain Eukaryota; kingdom Viridiplantae; phylum Streptophyta; class Pinopsida; order Cupressales; family Cupressaceae; genus Cupressus; species Cupressus sempervirens. Next base: position 118,588,832 of record CM053786.1, read on the forward strand.
TCCTCTAACCAGCATTTCTAAACCTTTTTTTGTCTTGGAGCTGCCACTTCCAGATGCCATTGCTACTTGGTAGGTGTAGAAAATTTTTGAACAGATTCTTTGCCCTTTCAAAAAAATTCGCTCAAAAATTCTTTAAGCTCGTCCTGGAATCGTAGAAGATAACTTAGCTCTTTGTTTGCAGTGAAAAATGAGATCAAATTTTGCCCATTTTGACAACACATTTTCCATAAATGTTTTGGTACGATGGTAGATGAAATGATAGGTTGTCATCAACTAGCTCGGTAGATATTATCAACTTGACGATCAAATGAAAACATTGAAGTACCGACCTAACTCAGTTAGGTCACAAACCGACCTTGCTCGGTTGACACAACTCGGTCAATGAAACTTTGTTGCACCTGACCAAACTCGATAAAGTCTCTTACCGACCTAACTCGGTAGTTGCTACTTGATTAATGAAGCTTGGTTACACCTGACCGAACTTGGTAAAGTCTTGAACCGTCATGAAGTCAAAGTGTATCTGAAATACTGATTTGATCATCCTTCTTCCTTTGGAGCTGCTTAGGATAAATCTTGGAGGATGCAGTTCCAATATTTCTTTTATGAATATTAATTGGAAATGGTGGAATCACCCATTTCTTGAGTGACATTTCCATTACTTGATATATTTTGCTCGGTAGATTTTGGAATCCACTGTTGCTTCATTTGCTTCCGAATGTTGTCTACTTTGATTTTCTTCTCATCTTCAATTCTTTTGATATTCATGCAATTTTTAGCTATATGACCAAATTCTGTACATGTATAGCATCTTACTACAGTGTCCTTTTTCCTTAGGTGATGTCTAGCACAATTTATGCCAGAATGTCCATATTCTCCACAATAGTGACATCTGCACCAGGTGTTGTAATCCCATCCAAATATGGCTTTGACAATTTGTTTAGCTAGATTGAATGATTTGGTTTTGCATTGGAATGCTTTGTGACCATTCTTTTTGCATTTGTGACAGTTGCCCTCAAATTTTGGTTTTTCTTTACACTCATTTGCCTTATGACCATGCTGATTGCAATTGAAGCATTTTCCACTGAATTTCGCTTTCCCATTGCTCCAGCATTTGTTTGATGTATGTCCTAACCTGCCACAGTGATTACAAGTGGGTCTTTTATTCCTTTGTTCACCTTGGTTTTGAAAAACCAAGGTGAACAAAGGAATAAAAGACCCACTTGTAATCACTGTGGCAGGTTAGGACATACATCAAACAAATGCTGGAGCAATGGGAAAGCGAAATTCAGTGGAAAATGCTTCAATTGCAATCAGCATGGTCATAAGGCAAATGAGTGTAAAGAAAAACCAAAATTTGAGGGCAACTGTCACAAATGCAAAAAGAATGGTCACAAAGCATTCCAATGCAAAATCAAATCATTCAATCCAGCTAAACAGATTGTCAAAGCCATATTTGGATGGGACTACAACACCTGGTGCAGATGTCACTATTGTGGAGAATATGGACATTCTGGTATAAATTTTTCTAGACATCACCTAAGGAAAAAGGACACTATAGTAAGATTCTATACATGTACAGAACTTGGTCATATAGCTAAAAATTGCATGAATATCAAAAGAATTGAAGATGAGAAGAAAATCAAAGCAGACAACATTCGGAAGCAAATGAAGCAACAGTGGATTCCAAAATCTATCGAGAAAAATATATCAAGTAATGGAAATGTCACTCAAGAAATGGGTGATTCCACCATTTCCAATTAATATTCATAAAAGAAAGATTGGAACTGCATCCTCCAAGATTTATCCTAAGCAGCTCCAAAGGAATAAGGATGATCAAATCAATATTTCAGATACACTTTGACTTCAGGACGGTTCAAGACTTTACCGAGTTCGATCAGGTGTAACAAAGCTTCATTAACCGAGTAGCAGCTATCGAGTTAGGTCAGTAAGAGACTTTACCAAGTTCGGTCGGGCGCAGCAAAGTTTCATTGACTGAGTTGTGTCAACTGAGCAAGGTCAGTTCATGACTTAACTAAGTTAGGTCGATACTTCAATGTTTTCATTTTATCGCCGAGTTGATAATATCTACTGAGCTAGTGGATGACAACTTGTCATTTCATCTACCATCGTACCAAAAAAATTATGGTGAATTTGTTGTCAAAAGGGGCAAAATTTGATTTCATTTTTCACTGTGAACAAAGAGCTAAGTTATCTTCTGCGATTCCAGAGCGACCTTAAAGCATTTTCGAGCAAATTTTTTCAAAGGGGCAAAGAATCTGTTCAGAATTTTTCTACACCTAACGAGTAGCAATGGCATCCAAAAGGGGTAGCTCCAAGATAAAGAAAGGTTCAGAAATGCTGGTTAGAGGAGAGGAATGGAAGACCCCAAACTTCAAATTGGCACCGGCAATTGCAGAATCATTGGACCCTAACGGTGCTCAGTCACAAATCCCTCCAAAGGTACTTCTTATTAATGACATTCGCTCTCATTTCAAGTGTTCCAGTCAAGAACTTGGAAACCTAGAAATTGACAATGCCCTAGGTGAAATGATCGTAGATGGAACCTTGAAACCTGAACATAAACATCTTGAAACAAAAGGGTTAACCCATATTTCACATTTGCCAAGGAAATTTCAAGTAAAATGGGTTAGGTATGTACTTAGTCGGGTTCACAATGGCCAATTATAGTTAGAGAAACTAGTACCTATCACTAAGAAAATGATTAGAAAAATTACTGGACTCCCCATGTTGAGCAAAGCCAAGACTACCAAAACCCTAGGTCGGGAAGAATTACAGAGACTAACCCAAGCAGAATGGGATAGCAGAGGACTTAAGCTCAGTATAGTAATTGATTTTGAGTTGAGATTTGGCATTCACATCATTGCTCATAAAATCTACAATTCAAGTCATCCAAAAAGTGTATCCTATGAAGCTATGGATTTGGCATATAAAATAGTAAAGAAGAATGTAGAGTTTGATTTATCGAAATTGCTTTTTTCCCATTTCAATAAAAATATGGAAAGCATAAGGACTTCCAAGAAAAACTCCTATAAATTTGGTTCACTTTTGATTTGTTTGTTTTTCTATGTTCTAAAGTCCTTTCCATCTAAAGGATCAATAGTATGGAAAAAGGATATCCCAATTCTTTATCAAATTAATGAATTCATCGCCGAATTAGGTGAAAATTTTGACAGTGTTTTGGATAGTTATTTTGAAGAATTTAAGGAAGGAATTAACAATAGGTTTTGAATTCCTCCAAGACTTGTTGAAGAATACAAGGAAGATGTATGTTTCATGGTAGACTATGACAAGGTATACATACAGGTAGTTAGGCCTCAGGTAGCATGGGTGAAACCTCTTCCCTATGAGGTAAATATTGATGAAACCAGGGACATCATAGAAGCACTGGTAAATGAACCTGTAGACCCAAGGCAACCAGTTTTTGGAACATATGATGAAGCTAATGCTAGAATTGAGCTTCAAGTTAAAATCCATTAGGCCATCAGCAAGGGAAAGAGGGGCATAGCCAAACTAAAAATAGATGTTGCCCCTCTCATGATAACAGAAGGGAGAGGAGAAGATGAAGAAGAGAAGGAAATCGACTTTGAAAAAGAAGAAAAGCCTCAACGAAAGAAAGGTAAGGTGACTATCACCAAACCTACAAAGAAAACTACTATAGTGTTCTCCAAGAGAACAAGATAGGGAAAGAAGGAACCTATACTTGTTAAGCCTCCACTCACCCTTGAGGCAAGACTAAACCAGTTAGATGCAGGAGCTAGCTTCACAAACTTCAAAGCATTAAAGTTTGAAACCAGAACAGAACAGGAGAAAATGCAGATTGAGGAACTAGTACTGAATAAAATGGGTAAATGGAAATACTCCCTGGACTAGATAGCCTCTCAGATCTCCAAAGAGCTATTGGAGAGGTTGCAACCAATATGGGAAGCTGCAACCAAGATTGTCAAAGACATTTATGAGTAGACCCTGAGGAATCTCCTGCCAAGTCTCACTGATGCTGAAGTGAAGAAATCACTGAAAGACCACGAAGGTAACATGATGATTAGATTCCACACTTGTTTGATACTTTTCAAAGACATTGAGCATGTAGTAAATGATGCAACAAACATGTGGAAAAATATCTATCATCTACACAAACCTAGTGATGATACTGTTGAAATCAAGGATAGTGATAACAGTGATGATAATGATGATGATGATGATGGTGATGAAATTGAAGACATTCTAGAAGACCTACAATCAATAATGTTAGAAGTTGAGGAAGAAGTTGAAAGAGAAATGAAGGAAGAAGCAGAACAAGCTAAGGAGGAAGAAGATCCACTAATAATTGCAGCCGATGTCATTGCATCTCTTCCTTACTCTCCACCTAAAATAGGTACATCAACTATGGAGATAGCTTCTACTGGTGAGATTGTGAGCTGAATAGCCTCATCAATTGATCAATCTTCACCTAATCCACTCAGCTTTAGGTACCATCTATGCAAGTGTCTACCACTTCATTAATCGAGCTACAACCACCTTCTTTGATCGAGTTATCCTCAGTCACAGTAGTAAGTTTTTCAAGTACATCAACTTCTACTACAGAGTGTATAGTAAGTGTACCTATAGGTACTACAATTTTGACTTCTCCTGCTCCAATTTTGGCAACTGTTAGTTCTCCCACTCCATCTTGTACAACAATTTTGGGAGCAACACTAATTTGTGATACTATTAGCACTTCTCTCAGTCTTTCTCTAGTTATTCCTATTCTAGTTTTGTCAACTAGTCCAGCATCATCAACTATTGTTTCAATTTCAAAGGGCAAAGGTGCAGTCACTGTAGAAAAACCAAAGAGATACATGTTTTCCAGTAAGACGGTGGATGAAGAAATAGATCTGGATAAGGACATTGTCATTCCTAAGATAGATCTAGATAATGCATTAGTTAATTGAATGAGAATGCTTGGTCATCTATTAGAGCAGAAAGCTAGGCAAAAATAGTTGAGGCATGAGAGAGACCAGGAATATAGCATTATTGAAAATGCTAAGAATATCATAACAGATGCTATAGGTGTTGAAGTAGATTCTACTAAACACATTTTGATTCAGTTAGAAGAGGTTGTATATAAATTTAATGAGGACAGCTCCAGCCAAGAGAAATTGATTGAAAAGGTAGAGAAGAAATTCGACAATAAGGTGCTTGAGCACATTGCTCAGCATATTGCAGTAAAAAAGGTAGAATTTTCTACAATTTTGAGTAATTTTGAACATTCTTTTAATAATGTAACTTCACTTTTTGGAAAACTCTGTGATGTTACCAAGTTTACTAAGGAAATAAGAGAAAAGCTGAATAAAATTGATGCGGATATGAAGGTCAGTGCCCAAATGTTGCAATCTGACCACAGTGCAAGTGCATCCCATCATCTGAGAATAAGGTTTTTGTTAGAGAAATAGGCAAAATTGCTGAGAGAGGAAGCAAGGATCAGGTCTAATCTGATTGACATCTAGAATATGGTCCTTCCTATCATGGACACAATGCAGAAGCATATTTCTCATTCTAAAACAATTATCCATGATAACAACTTCTCTATTGCAGATCACATGATTGAACTCTCTATAGAAGTTCAAATTGCACTCTCCACAAAAAAAATTTTGCAAGAAAATTGGGATAAGACTTTGGCTCTTATTCTCAAGGTACATTCAGAATTTATCTCTCATTTTGGAATCTTCGTGTAAATATATACTGTTTGGCATTATTTTCAAAAAGGGGGAGATAGACTTCAAGAGCTAACTGTGCAAAAGATATATGTATTGACTTATAAATACTGTACATATTGTATGGGGGAAATATATGTAAATAAAAGGATATGTGTTGCAAGATTTGCAAAAAGATCAATTTTGAACTGTATGTCATTTTTATTTTGCACGTAAACTTTGATTCATATTTTTTTTTGTCACTAATGCCAAAGGGGGAGATTGTTGGCATAAAGGTATTTGCCATTAGTGACAACACTCATTACACAGTTCAAACCAAGCATTGAAGACACAGTTCAAATCGAGTGTCGAAGAAACAGTTCAAACCGAGCGTCAAAGACACAGTTCAAACCAAGTAAAGTTACACTTAGTGTTAACCGAGTGGAGTGTTAACTAAGTAAAGATAGAAGCAGTGTTAACCGAGTAAAGATGGACGCAATGTTAATCGAGTAAAGATGGACACAATGTTAACCAAGTAAAGATAGAAGCAGTGTTAACCTAGTAAAGATAGAAGCAGTGTTAACCAAGTAAAGATGGATGCAATGTTAACCAAGTGAAGATGTACTTAGTATTGACCGAGTGAAAAAGGACTCAGTGTTAACTGAGCTCAGTCGGTTAACAAAGAAATAAGTTTTTACCGAGTGACACTATATCTACCGAGTCACCAATGGTTACCGAGTTCCAGGCAATGTCGTATGACTAGTATGAATCGAGCCCTACCTCTATTGAGTGCATGACGATGCCATGTAATGTAGTGGATGCCGTGTATCAGAAGGTCATCAAGTCTGTCTGAAGAACTCGAGTTTATTTTACTATTTGGCTGACTCAGTTATATTTTGTTTACTTGTGTTTAGCCGACCTTGCATCTATAATTACTGAAATGGTATATAATACATAATTGTAATTGTTGTAATGAATACATGAGACATGTATGAATATATTGTGATACAAGAGACAGATGCGAATTCAGCAACAGAGCAGTATATTAGCAAGGTTCACAATGTGTAGTAAAGATTTCATCAATCACAAGAGGTGATTATTGCAAAGGATCTAATCAAGGTATATGTAGATATGATTGGTTCATCCTAATAGGTGAATCATCTAAAAATCCTCTAACAAGGTAGACTTAACAGTATTTGTATAAATCTCCTAACAGAGTGCATACTTGTAAAGTATGTTTTAAATCCTTTAACAAGGTGGATCTAGTAATCCTCTTTGCTCCTAACAGGGCAAATCACCAGAAGTGATCATTGTATGCCTTAACCAGCTAACTTCCTACTGTAGAAAAGAAGCTTTCTAGGTTTCATCCCCACCCCAGTTTTACTTTCTATTTTGGAAGGTTTCTGGGTCACCAAAATCTCTGTGCATATGTGTTATGAATATTTATTTATCTCTTGCATGCATCAAATTAGGTGAATGAATGATTTTCCAGTTTATGCTGAATTAACTTAAAAGTTGTATTGTTACTGATTCACCCCTCCCCTCTCAGTAACTTGTTATATATTGAATATTTCCAACAAGTTACACATAAGGTTGCACAATACTGTGCATGTGACTAAGGTTGTCATATGGGCTTGCATAGTTGCACATGGACCATTCACCCCTTCTTAGAAGACAATTATTCCAATTGTTTTGAAAGATACTTGTCTTATTTGATTTGGTGGTTGTGCAACATATTTGACTCATGGAATCACTTTTAACTCTAATATCTTTTACAATTTCGTAATGTGGTGATGCCCAAAGGATTAGCTATGTAAACACCTTGGAGATGATGCAAGTACAAACACCCAAGGATTATGTAACTAGGGTCATTCGACACAACATTACATAATAATTCCTCACAAAAGGGCAAGTAATATATGAGAAACAACATTGATATCTGACACATTCAACTCCAGTGTAATAAAAACTAATTTGTCTTAAATTATAAAGCTATGGATGAGGTATGGTCAATAAATTTAGGTACACAAAGGTGACTTCAAAAATGAGGTTCTTATGCTACCGCCATTGACCAAATAATTGATGATTACCCTTGCACCTATATAACCTACTTCTACATTAGTCCAAATGTTGTGGTTGTTGTATGGAGATAAGTAGCTTTAGGATTTAAATTCTCCACCTCTAGCTCATGAAAATCCTTTGCTTCTACATATGCACTAATCGGTCTTTTGTACATAGCACTATGCATTGGAGTGACAGTTAGATTTGTACTTTTAACACCACTTACCAATCTTTGGCATGAGTAAATTTGTCTTTCTTACCCAAAAGTGTTGACTCCTAAATCATAATCTATAGCATAGCTTTAATTTTAATTGAATGAATGTGAACAAGCAGCTGGAACATTTGAGAACTACCAACTACTCTAACTCAAATGCACCCAACTTCACACAAAGGTCGGCTAGTAATGTTCTTATTGCAGTTGCACCATTGAATGTAGCAATCATCATAGACATCTTTAAGATATCATTCATCCTTGACATCTTCCAAGAAGTTCTCCAAATTGGCACAAAAATTTCTTTTGTCTAGTCCTCTTACAAATAATGGGCTTGCCACCACTTCTCAACAAGTGAAGAGACGTTTAGAGGAGAAATCATTTCATCAAAAAGGTCATTTGTAGATACATATGAATCGAACTAACTTGACTTATTATTTTCTATGTCTACATATATTTACCATCAAATAATAGAAATGTCTAAATTCACTTGAAATCTAGGAGAAAATCAATGACCAAAGGTTTTCCATGACAATGAAGCCAATAAAACCACCCATTCAAAGACTTCAACAAAAAGCTTGAACATAAATGTTCATTGTCAAAGGGCCTTTGCAATTCGTCTTTGATCATCAAATGGACTGCATCTCACATTTTTGCTATCGAAGTCATTTGAAATAACTTGGAAGACAATTTGATGGATCTTGTAGGATCCCATACTGGATTTGTAAAGAACTTTTTTGATCTTAGTACCCCCTTTTCTAGGGCAACAGTAAATTGAACAAAATTGTGGATGTACAGAAACAATAGTTAGATTCTTGTTGCAATTTGGAAACAAAACGACAACACAGAATAATGTTCAACTCAAATTGACTTAATTAACATACAGGTCAATGAAAAGTTTTAATATCTAGATACCAAGAAATGTTGTAATCACCAATGCATTCTCAGACATGACACAATGGCTAACCTAGGATTTTCCTTGTTACAACCAAATTTGAGCTCATAACTAATGTTGTAAATACCAGGCAATGTACAAATAATTAGAAATGTAAATATATGATTATCTAATTTTGTGCCCACCTTTGGTATTTTCTTTGTGCAACTAATTTTGGATTCATCCATCAACATAATGCTGAATCGAGAAAATTTCTCTACTTGTAGCCCTTCATTTACTATAAAGTTCTCATCAAAAAATTTATGTGTAGCAATGCTCTCCACCATATTCATAACTTCCCATCCTTTGTCAAAGATGATTTTTGGAATACCCAGATAGGGATGCAAGAGTTCATTTATCCTCATCGTTGCCTGCATCAGAATTCACCTCAATAATGTATGCCTTACCCTTACCAAGAGACCTATGTCTGGTTTCCAATTTTCTTTGTAATGAAAAAAAATATTCGTTCTTCTTAACTCATTACTTGATTCTTTTCTTAACTTAGGAGATGTGACTTTAGGCTGATTAGGAGCCTTCACATCTGATTTTTTATTCCTAAAGTTCTTCTTGTATTGCTCAGAAGGAGGTGTGACTTCAACATCAAGAGCATGGTAGAAAATTGCATTGCCTTCTCTTCTATAGGCTTGAGTGCCAAGAAAGATTCTTATTTATGAACACATGGCCTAGCTAATATTTATTTGGTTCCATTGAAAATTGGTATATTATTTGTTCAAGGCATCTTTATACTCAATTAGCTGTAAGCTTTGTCTAGCTTGCCCTATAGGCCTTTTCTCTTTCCATTGCAGATGATTCCTAACTTTGTCATTATGCTAGTTCATGAACTGATTTGAATTTATTGGTTAGCTTACATAAGCTAGAAGTTCCATGTGTTCATCTCAAGCCACCATAATCTCACTTGTGATGTCCATCTCTTCTACCTCAATCTCAGGGATTAGTTCTTTTTCAACTAGATGAGGTGAAAACATGGGATGCAATGTTTGATCAAACCTTGTATTCATTGTTCTCATGTTAGAGGCTACCCTATTGGTAACAAGGTTGTTGTCTTGCTTGACCTCTTCAAAGTATAGAGAGCTTATAAGATGAATTAAATAAAAATCTCGCATGAATGAATCCTTCTCTCACCCAAGTCAATAGTCTTATGGGGGAAATTCACTCAGGCTTGAAAAGCATTGAACACATCACAAATTATCTAACTTGGTGCCCAAAGAAAATCATGATAATCATATCATTGGTGATAACACAGTCCCAAGATAGTGCTGAGATCTAAGGATGCAATAAAAAATCTACAAGTTTAGAACTTCATGACAGTTCAAATCATGAAGCCTTAGATGCATAGGACAATAGTCTAAACATAGGACAAAATAGAGAAATATTTAGTATCTTATTGAGCTTCACTTTTTTTTGAGAATAGTTTAATATTCTCTACTAAACAAGGCCAACCACGTGAAGGTGGAAGCTCATTTGGCCCCAACCCCCTCAGCCTAACATCACTCCACATTCCCTGTTAACATCTAACATTCATTCATTCTTTCAACCATTAATAAAATGTAACATTCAATCAATATCACATGATAACATTCATTAACACAGTAGATTTGTTAACATGCAACATTCATCAATATTTTGCATTAACACATAATTCATGAACATTCATTAGCACATAATTAAATTCATTGAGATATAAAATTCAGTCATTATCAATTAAGGTATGTAGATGACAATCATTTCTTTTTTTTCTTTCTATTTCATTTTTCTATGTAATCTCTAAGAGGAGCATCAGTGTCATCATCAATTACCCCCTCATCAGTTGTTCTATTCTCTGTTCTTGATGATCTCAAATTCCTATGTTGTTGCAAAGGGGGGTCCTCTGCAATAACAAATAAAAGAGTTAAATTAAAAATAATTTATTATAATTGTTATAAGTATTTAATTATTTTAAATAACATAACTATGGCACTCTTTACCTAATCTGACCACATCATTTTGTCTAGACTCAACGTCAACACACTCATGAACATCAACCCCTCGATCCTCTATAATTGCTATAAAAAATGTTATGTTAATCCAAACACCAATTGAAATTACATATAAAAAATTGAATAGCAAATATATACCTCCACCACTAGGATGCATATCATGTGAACCTTCAGCATCCACAGATTGTGTAGAAGGATTGTCAGGCTACATTCCATCATCCTACGTATTGTTATCATTGCTTTCTTAAAACAGATATACTCACTTTATATTGGAACTTAACATCAAATAGACTAATTGGTAAAGTATTCAATTTGAAATAAATTTCATTTAGCTTATTTACCTATGGCTCAGATGCATCATTATTAGAACCTTCCACACTAATTTCAGCTCATAGCCATTTAGCCATAGCTCTTTAGCCTTGTTGGAAGCCAATTCTCTTATCCTCTTATGTGAAACATCTCTTGAAATCCGAGCCCTACATTTTTGCATGGTATGGTAAATTTTACTTGCATTGTTTCATCAACCAATGGAGGGTAGTTGAAATATCAAAAGGAAATGGTAAATAGTTAACATGGTTTCCAACCCTTGTTACACCTTATTTTGGTCATGTTGGAGTTATTCTAAACTTTCTTTGGTGTTTGGGAGTCCTAGAGGATCCAATTGCACTCTTGGTTGGGTGTGTAGAATAAAGGTCAAGTGTTGCAATCTGCCCTGTCATTGTTAACAACAAGTTTTCCTTAGACCTGATTTGTTTTGGGTTGTGTTAATGTTTGTTTTGGTTTCCATTTATGTTAGAGGGTTGGAGTTGTCCAAAACCTTTGGTGTCAAGTTTGGATGTATAAGGCCTTCAATGATACAAGGGAGAAGTAACTAGTATGCATCCTTATGTGATGAGTTAGGTCCATGAATTAAAGGAGCAATTACAACAGCAGATTAGTTCCTTGTTTGAAGGTGAATCAAGCCTTGAATGTTCTTGTGGAGAATAGAGGATTGGGGTGATAACTTGAATTGCTTAGTTGTTCCAAGGTGCTAGGATTTTGTTGGTGCTTCCAAAGCATGTTACTCTACATCATATATTGGTGTGGAGGAACATTGAGATCCAAGTTGAGGATCAGGAACATAGACAAGCTAGTCTATCCTAGCATTTCCCATTACATTATATAAAAAATTTGATACAATTTTTCATTTAGTAATACTTACAACTTGTTCTTGAAGTTTCAAAAAATCACCAGAGCCGAGCTTGTGTGTCCTATGCCTTTCTAGTCTTGCCTTTGTTGCCTTTGATGTGTCAAGAAATCTATGAAAATTTTGAAATATGTTAGATAGTATAAATATAGAGATTAATTAGTACATAATTACATTCTCAATAGTATCACATACCTTGTTGTACTCTCTACTGGTGTAATATTATTTTTCTTGTCAGCTTTATACTTTCCTTCCAAAATTAGAGCCTGCCACTCAGCCTCAAGAACATAGGGCGGACGCTCGTAAATAGGGTTATCCTATAAATTTTTTCTGTATTGGTCCCTAATATACTTCAAACATAAACCAGCTTTTTCAAGGAGCTTGTTTCTCTCCAATGCACGAGGTCCAAAGAGTGGGTTATGCTCTCTATAATATCATCCTTCAATGGTTTGTCTTGATTATTCCACCTTTTAAGTAAAAAAAAACATGTAGGACTCATAAATGAAGTGAAGCTACCTTTAATATAGTTCAAGAAATGGATGAAAGGGAAAACTATTCTAGCAATGATATGAAATAAAAATAGTGGTTCAGAGTTTTAGTTAGGATATGATGTTCCACCAGGTACGTAGGGTGGGCTCGAATATTTGCAAACACTCATCACCAAGTTTTCTCCAAAAAACATCATTCCCTACAAAACAATCATGGGATCATTAGTTGATGAAGAGTGATCAAAAAATAAATTACTATTATATCACTATAGAATAATAATAACTTTAAAGTACCTTGAACTCTGGCTACTTTTAATGGAATGCCTTCATCGCCGCTGACGATCAATATGACATCCTTCACCATTCCCATACTAGGAACATATGAACATCCAGGAAATGATGTTGTAGTTCCTATTGCAAAAAGTTTCATAAGTTTCATAAGTCTTTTTCATGAAGTATAAAAGAACAAATGATAATTGATGTTAAAAAGTTGTAAAGAAAAAAAACTATTTGTTGTTGTCATAAGAGAGAAAAGAGGGATTTGTGTACTAGTAGATGGATCCTGTAAGTTGCATGTTGTCGACTCAGCAATCAGAAAGAGATTTGTGGTTGTCTTGGATGGAGGTGGCATCGTCATAGGATTCAGTTGATGTGAAGCTGAAGAATAAAATTGTTAGAGCATGCATAAATAGTGAACGCGTGGACTAGCATGGACAAGATTGTAAAAGCATTAAAAAAAAGGATTGTTTGAGCATGCATTGTCAATGATTATGATCGTTCCTATATATATTCAATGGAAAACACAAGTGGGGAATGAAACATGTGATCTACCTGAACCACCTACAGCACCCTCATCATGGGAATGAGGCTTGTAATCATGCAAAAAACTCTATAAAGACAATGCATCCATATTTTAATTAATTCCATAAAAGAGCATAAGATAAAAACCATTATTGAACTCTTGTTATAATTAAAAATTTCATTAATACTTACTTTTAAGGTTTCAAAGGTGTGCAACAATTCAGATCTCCTATCTCTTATTTCCTGAGTAATAGGCTTTATGGTTGCCAAACGTATAATTTCTCTGCCAATTTTCTTTAGCAACTTTTTAATCGAACCGATCGGGTCATCGGTCTCTGCTAAATCAATATAGAAAGGGTACTCCTTAGGGGGAGGTTGCTGATCAGGGACTGCAGGTTCCTTTCCCTCCCTTTGACCACTGGCCCTCTGTGACAACAATAGTATTAGTATTATCAAAATTACTACAAAACAATGAAGAAAACAACATTAAAAAAATAGCATTTTTCTTCTATCTAGTTTGTACAATTACATTGAATTTTACCTACTCATGTGTAGATGAGCTAGGAACATCAGCAACATCCGCTCCCGGTGGTTGCTCCATATTGTGCCCCTGTGTCAAAGATCAAGTATAAAAATGTTAGCCAAAAACTTATTGACTAAATGGTATGTTGGAGTCATTGATTAGAAGTTGGTTTAATAGTATGCACCACCCCCATGATAGTAGCCTCATTTGTATCTATGTGGTTCAAATTGTAATCAATAAGAAGCTCTTCCCCTACACGTATTGATTTTATTGCATAGATGAATATATGATTTCCCTCACGTGCCTCAAATATGCAATTCGGTTGCTTTATAGTTGACCCAAGTTGTGTACTATTTATAAAATCTGCAATATTCCGTGTTGCTTTTGGCCTTCCATCAATGTATATAGCCACACTTTTACTTTGATTATTGTCTTGCTGTTGTATATAATTTGTCAAGAGGGCATACCTAGGCATACTTTTTTTATATTGAACAATATGCATCTAGATTTTGCAATCGTAACATGGTCCAACGTAATCCATCAATTCAAAAAAAAATTTGTAAGACACCTTTATGTCATCCATAGAAAATAGTCCCAAACCATGTAATGATGATGGTGCTATGCGATATATCCTCTCGTTAACACAAAAATCAATGTTTATTGGAGGAAGTTCCTTGGGTACCCAATGTTTTTGTAGATGTTGGTACCTCAAGGGGACCTCGATGTCACCTTCCATCTCATCATCATAAGAACATGACCCCCCTTGAGCAAGGAAAAATTTCATGCATTTATTGAATTTCCTTCTAGTCCTTTGACCTCTAGTTAATCTCCCTATTCTAGATAAACTGCATGTCTCACTTTCCTCTTCTATTCCTCTATTTCCCTCACTCGAGGAAGACACTTCTAACAAATACCTATTCGCTGGTACTTGCAAATGGGAGAGATCTTGGAAGACATCAATCTTACTATTGATAAGTCTATTAAATAGACTATCTATAAGGAGTATTGACTTATACTTATTGATCCATGAGACTATGTGGGATGCTCTTAAAAGGGGTTTAGTTTCCTACAAATGTAATTCAACTATTGTGAGCATAATCACATCATAATCATAATCACATCCATCATAAGCATCACATAAAAATTAAAGAGATTCAAAGGTACAAAATAAAACACTTAAATCAGGCTCACATTATAAGCCTACTAGGGAAGTAGGCCTAGTGAAGGGCTAAAGCTGGATTTTTGTATCAGCTGATGAGTTGAGGGCTTAGTCACCTTTGGGACATGCTATTTGAAGTTTTTTGATGTCTGTAGAGGTGGAGGAAACACCTAGTTAAGGTGAAGTCAAGTTTGGTGCCTATTGAGGCGTTGTGAGCATTTGATAGTTTGTTGATTAGATTGCTTGGATGAATCCATTGGATGGATTGAGGGACATTCATGGGATTATTCCAAAGATGTAGAACCTAAGGTGGCATAAGGATTTGGTGTGCACTCTGATAGGTTATGGAGTTGGCTTGGATCAAGGAGAGGGATCTTATGAAGATGCTCGATTGGTTTTGTGAGAGCACTATGGAAGTCCCTCCTGTTATGAATGATTGCAAGTCCACCTAGGGTCTCTGCATCACCTACAAAGGTAGAATTATTAACCAAAAAATTGGGTAAGCACTTATATCATGTTTTCCCTATGAATTTTATTCTAGGTACAACTCCCTTTTATAGATATTTAATGAATTCCCTTTTCTAAATTAAACACTTACAAATGCTTTTGACCTAAAAGAAAATAAGGCTCAATACATTCACGCATCAATATGTGTTTTAAATAGTTTTATTTAATTAATTTTGATTAGCAGTAATCTATTTGTAGTTGAAACTTGTAACTTTTAAATAGATAATGAATAAACTATGTAACCATATATATAAGACAAATATATTTCTATCAAGAAATGAATATTAAATAGATTAAGGATTGATGGCATACCTCTAAATTCCATCATCATCATGCTCGTCATCATCGTCATCATCATCATCATCATCATCATCCTCATCATCCTCATCATCATCATCATCCTCGCCATCGTCGTCGTCGTCGTCATTGTCATTGTCATTATCATCATCATCATCAACATCAACATCATCTTCATCATCATCATCAGTAGCAGCATCATCATCATCATCTTCTTCTTCTTCTTCATGAAAATATGTGTCAGGAACATCATCCAATAAATATCAATCATGATCACCATCTACATCATCTTCTACTTCTTTGGTATCTTCTTCTTCCATCACATTATACTTTATTGGCCTTCCTCTCAGTTCATGTGTAACAACAAATAACCAACTCGATTTATGTGGAACCTCTGAGTAAAATGCCTGCTCACATTGGCCAACTTTGACCAACCACCTGAAGGTCTTATTTCAAGAGACCTTACAACATTAAGCCACTAAAAGAAATTTCAAAACATATAAGCTAAAAGTTTAGTTAAAATATATATTAGATTAAAATATATATAATTTTCATACCCAAGCACGCAGCTATATAACTCATGCAACAACCTTCTTGCTTAGTTGTAGAAGCTCTCCAACAATCAAATTATACAAGCTACAAGGCCTAACAAAAATTTCAAAACATATAAGCTACAAGGAAAGACATATTACATGACATGGAAAAAGGAACAAAATTTACAAGCTTTAGCAAGATATATTAAATGACATTATAGTGCTAGAGAGATCACAATTATATGAGTCAAAACATAGTCATGAAAAAGCACATAAATTAGTTATTATATGCAACTAAAATATATATAGTTAGATAGGGACATCCATAGGGCATATTGAACAAATGAAATGGTCATATAGATTTCACATAGAATTTTGAAGATGATAGTGTTCTAAGGCAAAGAATCAGGAATCTACCTCCAGTCAAACAAATTAGAGGTTTAGTAGTTTCTTTAAATCCTGCACATATGGCCTTCAATATAGCACTTCTCTCTAGATTTCCTGTCACAATAGAAGAAAATATGAAATTAAAATGAAAGCCAAAAATGTTACAAAGAGAATGCGCTTTTTTATATTGATTATTTTTCATGATATTATAGAACTTTGTATCTATAAATGCTAGCAGGGTATTGAAGTCAGTGACATTCAAACCAGCCTTGGCCATCACATGAAACACCATTTCATAATAATATTTTTATAACAATCACATTAAGCTTATCTATGTAGTTACTAAACTAGCTATTACAAATGAGACACCAATTACAGATTATAGTGTGACCAAATCGAGCACCATATCCATAAATAAAAGGTTAGAATTTTTTAATATAGAAAGAGCATAATATATACCAACAACAATGTAATTTTTACAAGATATATTAATTACTATGAAACATATGACATTAGACAGAAGAACAAGAATCTGCATTGTCATCTGGCTTCAAAAACTGTGAAGCTGTTTATCAGGTTTATTGCAAAGCTCCAGTGTTTTTTATTGGCAAAGCTAGGGATGTAGTCCAGACTTTTTATGGCAGACCAGGGTTTCATGATTGGAGATTCATGGTACAGAGCTAACCATACACACCAAATAGAGAAAATAGTACACAAAAAGATAGCTAGGACTGTTAAAACTAGAGCCAAAAATTAATAAAGAAACACTACAACCAATATATCCTGGGAATATCTATTTGGAGTTGAAGAAGGAGTTCACTCTTTATGTAGTCCTAAATATGTGAAGAAGAAAAAAGAAAGAAAGCAAAGATTTATTAAAACAAAAATGTATTAGCACATGTAAGGTACAAGGTACAACTACCATTATATTAAAGTTTTTAGTTTTTTTTTGGCATTTTTTTCAAAGGGAGAGAAGATCTAAACATGAAATATGTAGGTATGGAAGGAAGGAAGATCATGGTATAAGAGAACATCTAAACATGGGCTAGGGAAGAGGTCAAATATACATATGCATTGTTGATAAGGGATAGAAATGAATGAATATATAACAAGGAGAAAATAATCAGTAAAGGAAAGGAACTGAAGATCTGATACTACAAATTTGATGTGATTAGTCATAGGTGATTTTTCTCTTAATAGGTTTTTCATGTTAAAAATTATTGTGTTTAAATGTGTGGATTATTGTGTTACATGTTAATCTATTCTTATTTTTTGTATACTTCTTGTTGATGTAACTCAATACATGAAGTATATAGTTAAAAGTTTATTACTCTGATACTTGGTGAAAGCTAAAAATTTACTAGTGAAGGATGAATTAGATATTATTATGAAGTTTTAATATAGTTACTAAGTTGATATAGGAAAAGTTTAAGTTTGTAAGATGCTAAGAGTTTTTTAAGGCCCTATTCGATAGCCAAGGAAAATTGAGGCCCCATCCCTCCTTAGTTATTTAACAAAAACATGTCAAGGTGTCCAACAAAGGATCATGGGAAAGAATGGGATGCATTAATACCATAGGAACAATATGCCTATAATGAATGGAAAAATAGGAGAAATGGTATTAGTCCTTTTAAGATAGTATATCAAAAAATATAGAGGATATTTTAAATTGAGGGATATGAAGGGTATGGATAAGAGGAGTTCCCATGCTGAAGATATAGTAGAAGCAATGAGAGAGGTTCATGAAAAGGTGAGAGCTAATTTATGTAAGTGTTTACAACCGACCAAAATGTTATGAGAAAAGATAAACAAAAATGATACAATTGAATAGGGAGAGAATTTTTGAAGATAGTTAGCGTAAGATTATAATGGGAAATACTAGTCACTACAGGATCTTGGGAAAGTATGGAGAAATTTTTTACAAGTTGTTGTAAACACCTTATATAGGTCTTTCTCCTATATTCAATATCTAAGATTTGATCATGTTCAAAGATTTTATGGATGAAGGTGTTAAACAAACATATTCAACTCTAAATGATGAAGACTAGGTGTCTGAATTACCATTGACAAAGGAAACATAGATTAAATCTATTGTGGATAATAGAGAATCCAAAATGACAAGGCACTAGGTGTAATGGGAAAAAATAATTGGTAATGGATTAGACTATAAAACTTGGAAGCTACATGGATGCTAGAGGAAGAAATTAGGAAGAAATGTATTGATTTGGTTCAATTTTTCTCTAAGAGGACTTTAGACTTCTTCTCTTCAGGAGTATCATGTAAGAAACCTCAAGCTTAGATTAAAGGCCAAAACTAATTAAGTTCCTAGCAGGGCATAATAAGTATAATAAATTACATCAATAATTTAGACCAATGATGTAATGGAAAACAATATTTTTAAGTAAAACTTTAAATAATATTGTAATGTGCAAACAAAGGGACCCAAATTGATACATGAAGTTTGGAAATCAATGCAAAGAAGGTTTCTTGCATAATCCTTACTTTGATCAATAAAAAAGAAGTCTAATTTTTGTGTCCTTTTCTGGCAATATTGGTACCCACCTGATGATCCATTTTGTTGTAGATGATAGAGGGTCAAATCTAATTTATTTTGATTTGTGAAGCACTCAATTTCATTATGTGGATGAAAAGATATTCAACTTTTTGTGTAAGCTGTCCAAACCCTTACTAGGGTAATCTATAACTTTGTACAAATAAATCTGTAATATAAATTGTGGACCAAGACCCCAAATTCAAATAGATGGTGGGGAAAAATGTGTATTATATTTCATCTTCTTTGCAGGAACCCATGGAAAATAATCCATGTGTATTTGATCAAACAAAACCATGAAAAGTTGTGTCGGATTGTAGAAAGCAGAGATATGATAAATCCGTCATGATTTTGCTCACATAGGGAATTTATTGAAAAAAATACCACATACACATTACAAATATGGATGATTGGTGGGGTCTTTTTTTTTCTAGTGACATTTTGGTTATGGGAGACAAGTTTAATCCCATTTTAAAGGGTTGGGGGTCCTTTAAAAAAAATTGTGTTCTTTTGGAGATCCTCTAAAAATCCCATTATGGTTATGGGATCCAAAATAAATCCCATAGAGGTTTGGGTAGTCTTCTTAAACCCTAGAGTTTCATATCACTTTCTAATGATCATTTCTAGGAGGTATGTGATTTTTAAAAGACTTGGGAATCCTATCAAAATAATTGTGCAATCCAATTCAAAATTTGGGAGCATTCCAAAATCCCAAAGTTTTAGTTTTATTTTTGATGATTGATCTTCTAAGGTTGTGGATGATGATGTTTCGAGAGCCATGTTAAAACCCATAGTAGTGGCTATGGGAGCCAAGTCAAAACCCAATGATAAGGTTCAGGGAGCCTTTCTAAACCCGATGGGTCTCCTTGATAGATAGAATCATTATGTTATGTGTGGCTTTAACCTTGTGCTAACTTTTGGGCAAGTGGATCTTTGTTTAACTTTATTTTAGTTGTCAATTGTTTTCTTGTTTTGGGTTGTTGTCTTGTAATACTTTTTCTATTTTAGGTATTTATTTTAGTGGGGTACCACATCCCCTTAAACATTTTATTGTAAAGGGTTTTGGATCCCCTTCAAAGACTAGTTTTTCCCTAATAAAAAATATTCCTTAATATTCCAAATCATCCACTTGAGTTATCCTACATTTGAGATTCAAACATAATCAACTAATTACTATGGAGACCTTGTTCTAATAACTACATATCCATGATGTATTATTTGCATCTATAAACTAACTTTCAAAGTGTTGAAATCCTTATTTTTGTAAGGATCAATAATTACTTTATTGTAGATTAGGCTTTTATTTGTGAAGAGTAGATTCACTCCATGATTATTATTTATGTAGAAAATAATTATTCTTAAATATTTTCTATCCTCTATTAGTAAAATCAATATCATTGTTATAGATAGCTTGATTAAAATAATGTAAAGGTTTGGGAAATGTAAATTTATTATTCAAACTCATGCTCTCTTTTTATTTTATTTTTTGGTTGGTAATGGTATATATTTATATTAAACATTAAAATAGAAGTAAAAAAGTGGGATACCAAGATAGTCCCATCATCTGATAAGTAAGATCCCCATAGTGACAACCACTTATCCTTGAAGATTCTACCCTTTACATGTCATGAGGAAAAAAGATCACCGGGTGATCAAAATAGGACAACCATGACATAGAAAAGATAAAGAAAGAGACAAGAGCCCCAAACATCATTACATGAACTAATGCTTTATCTCCTCCTTGGTGAAGTTGATGATGACATGGTCATCAATGAGGAATTTCCCAAGATGAAATGAGAGAGATGTACATGTC
Organism: Cupressus sempervirens; assembly: GCA_028749045.1. Classification (NCBI taxonomy): domain Eukaryota; kingdom Viridiplantae; phylum Streptophyta; class Pinopsida; order Cupressales; family Cupressaceae; genus Cupressus; species Cupressus sempervirens. The sequence goes on from CM053786.1 coordinate 118,609,970, forward strand.
CACACTAGAAAATGGGTTAGTTAGTGGACCCCCACTCACACTATCAAAAGCCCTACTAGAATGAATCAAACCATGCTCCACACCCTACTAAAAATTGACCATCACAACATATCCACTCGCAATAGCTTCCATTACCACCTTTCTCTACTTACTATCTCAAGATAGGATTTGGCAATGAATCAAGAGGTGATCATCAACATCCACTAGAGTATTAGACTTCATTGGTGTCATTTTTTGTTGTTGAACCACTTGAATTTCAAGAAAATCCCTATCCAGGCTTAAAGTTTGCAAGAAGAGGAGCTCTGGTATTATGATGAAGACTTGGTCTATGTGAAATGAGATTCCAAGACACGGGATTTAAATCCTTTAGAAGGATTGAGAAGGCCACATAATTACAAGACCCATTTCAATCAATTAAGTATGGCATGGGCACCAATAATTAACACATTTTCAATCACCCAACCTCTATTTTTCTAAAAGTAGTATGAATCTAGAATTACAATATGGGATGAGAAGATAACATACACTTTAATGATTTCTCTCATGCCTAAAATCTTGCAAGAATATCTGTAGCAATGCAACCCTCACTCCAACAAACTTTTTAGGCTACAGTTCTTGCATGAGGAGCTCCTCCCTTTGCAACCCCTTGAACATATCCATACAAACTCGCATGTTTCACAAAATTCCTAGATGACGTGGACAGAGTGTGAGATCTGTGCCCTTCTACATCTTGTGGTGTAGCAAGATCTCTATTTTTCAAATGCCCATCTCTAGCCTCATGTCCCGCGTAGAAGTATCTAGCACCAATTAATTTCTTGGTCCACAATAATATTTATCAAAACACGTATGCTGCAAAAAGAGAAGCAACAATACCAAAACATTTTTGTGCAAGGGCATTTTTTAAACATAGATAAGTCAAAATTTCAAGCACATTAATGGTGAATTTTTGAAATGTCATTGTTGATGCAGATACCTATTGTAGTTAGCTATGGTGAAGTTCATGCCACTTTATCAAAAACCCTTCCATACAGATAATACCCCAGCCTTGGGAGATCTGGTTCACAATTTTTCTTCAACTACTCTTAAACATTATGCATATAAACTTAAACATTGTGACCAACACACCTTTTTTTTTTTCGTATAACCCAAAAATGTTGCAATTGCAATGTTATAAAAAATTAATGTCGCAATCGCAATGTTGTCAGGTTATAATTGAAAAAAAAATTCCAAATACACATTACATTTGCCCGCCATCGTAAATTGGTGTCGCAAATCCACCCCTAATGTATTAGTGTATGGTTAGAATGACTAGCATTGAAGAGGCATACCAATTTGACTTGTGAGTTGAGAAGCTAAAAAAAAAATTTGATGGAAGGAAAAGAGGGTGTAGTCAAGGAGGAAGGGGTGGTGATAGGTCATTGATAGGATGAAATAAGAGCCAAAAGAAAAATAAAGATGTGGGTACTAGCTGAAATTGGAGGACTGAGGGTTTCAACCACTCCCATGATCAAAACTTTGGTGATTAGAGAGGGAGAGGTAGAGGACATGGCAAAGGTTCATGAAGATGAGGCTTCCATGGTACCTATTTTTATTATAATGAAGAAGATCATGGAGCCTTTGAATGCCCTGAATTCCAAGTAAGGATAGATAGGAGAACTAATGGTCAAGCAAGGTTTGCTCATGTGGATGATGATGTACAATCATCAAATTCTAAGGATGAAAAAAAACGGAGAGGTTCTCATTAATGAAAGGGTCTTGCTAAGTGGTGAGACTAAACCTAGACAAAGAAGAAGTTTATTTTGTACTAGGTGCAAGTGTGGGAGTAAATATTGTGATGTGATTGTAGATGGTGGAAGCACTGACAACTTGGTGTTAGAGGAGATGGTCTCAAAGCTAAAGCTCAAGAGGGAGAAACACCCCCAACCCTATCAAATTTCTTAGATGTAGGATGATCATAAGGTCCTAATTAGTGAGCAATGTTTGGCAAAGTTAAAAATTGGGAGTTACTATGACAAGGGTCTCTGTGACATAATTCAAATGGATGTTTGCCATTTATTGTTGGGAATTTCATGGTAGTTTGATAGGCATGCTATACATGATTGTCATTCAAATACATACTCTCTAAAAAAGGATGGAGTTCACCACAAATTAAAGCCCTTGACAAAGAAGGGTGAAAGGTTATGTAGTAGTGCTAGGGTATGTCTTGTTGATGGAGAAATTTTTTGGATGGCATGAAACATTAGCACATGTGTTATGCTTTAATTCCTAAGAAAGGTAAAGAAGGTAGCAGTGAGACCCCACTTGAAGTTTTAGGTCTATTAAGTGAGTATGGAGATGTCATCTCTAATAATGTTCTATAAGAATTGTCGTGATTAAAGAAAATTAGTAATCAAATAGATTTAGTCCCTAGAGCTAGTTTTCCAAACAAGGTTACTCATAGGATGACTCCTAATGAGACTAAGGAGCTAAACAGACAAGTTTAAGAGCTATTGAATAAACGTTTGATTCAAGAGAACTTGAGTCCATGCACAATACCTGCAATTCTAGCACAAATGAAGGATGGAGAGTGGAGAATGTCTATAGATACTTGGGCTATAAAGAGAATCACCATCAAGTATTCGTTTCCTTTGCCAAGAATGGATCATCTTATGGACTATTTGAGTGGAACTCAGTATTTCACAAAGATAGATCTCAAGAGTGGTTATCACTAGATATGGATGCAAGAGGGAGATGAGTGGAAGACTAAATTCAAGACCAAGGATGGTCTATATGAGTTGTTAGTCATGCCCTTTGAACTGATCAATGTGCCAAGCACCTTCATGCAGCTTATGAATGAGGTACTAAAGAAATTTTTGGAAAAATGTTTTATTGTCTATTTGGATGATATTTTTATTTTTAGTAAGTCTTTGGATGAACATTTATTGCACATCTATAGTGTCCTTGAAAGGTTGAGGGAAGAGAAACTGGTGATTAATTTGAAGATGTATAAGTTTGTCAAAAGGGACTTATTTTATTTAGGTTTTGTTGTATTAGTTGAGGGTCTCAAAATGGGCCCAGAGAAGATGAAGGTCATCTTGGAATGGCCTACTCCAAAGATTTCCACTAAGGTGAGGTCATTCCATGGTCTGGCTAGTTTTTACAGGAAATTCATTAGGAATTTTAGTTGTATATGTGCAGCCCTAAATGAAACAATGAGGGGAGATAGAAAAGAGTTCAAGTGGACTACAAGAGCTACCATGAGTTTTGAATTGTTGAAGAAGAAGGTGATAGAGAAACCTATGTTGGCACTTCCTAATTTTAACAAAGCATTCCAGGTGGATTGTGATGCTAGTGGAAGAGCTATTGGGGCTGTATTGAGCCAAGAAGGAAAACCTATTACCTATTTTAGTGAAAAATTGAATGATGCAAAGACGAAGTATTTTGTTAATGATCAAGAGTTCTATGCAATAGTTTAGGCCTTAAAGAAATGGAGGCATTATTTTTTTCCAAAAGAATTTGTTTTGTATGCTGATCAATAGGCATTGTAGTAAATAAATAGCCAGGGTAAATTGAATCAGAGATATTGGAAATGGGTAGAGCTCATGCAAAGCTATAAATTTGTATTGAAACATAGAAGTAGAAGGTCTAATAGGATTGTAGATGTATTAATTAGGAGAAATTTTTTTGTGATAGTAATTTAATTTGAAGTGGTTTGGTTTAATGAACTCAAGAATCTATACCCTGAGGATCTTGACTTTGCAAAGGCTTGGAAAGATTTTAAAGAACGTATTACTCTAGACAGGACTAGGTGGCTAGATTACATGATTCAGGATGGTATGTTGTTCAAGGAAAGTCAATTGTGTATTCCAAGAAGCTCCATGAGGGAGAACTTGATCAAGGAAAAGCATAGTGGAGGGATGGAAGGATAGTTTTGTCAAGATAAGACCATTTCTATTATTAGATAGCATTATTTTTGGACTCAATTGTCATAGGATGTGAAGAAGTTTGTATAGAGTTATCAAGTATGTCAAATAGCCAAAGCATTTAGTTAGAACACTGGACTCTATCAACCATTTCCTATTCCATCAAATCCTTGAGAGGGCATAAGTATGGATTATTTTCTTGGATTGCCAAGGAAACAAAGGCGTAATGACTCAATATTGGTGGTGGTTGATAAGTTCTCCAAGATGGCACATTTGATTCCATGCCAGAAGGCTCATGATGTAGTGCATATTGTAGATTTTTTTTTCAGAGAGGTGGTAAGGTTGCATGGTCTCCCAAAAAGTATTGTTTCTAATAGAGATACTAAATTTTTTGGGTACTTCTGGTGGACTTTGTGGAAGAAGTTGAACACATAACTGAATTTTAGTTCTACACATCATCTGCAGACTAATGGACAAACAAAAGTAGTGAATAGAAGACTAAGCATTTTGTTGAGGTATTTAGTAGGAGATAGACCCAAGGGATGGGATTTGATTCTACCACAAGTATAATTTTCTTACAATAATTCTATAAATATGAGTACTGGTAGATCATCATTCCAAATTATGTATGGGAGTAGTTCAATGACTACACTAGAGTTGAGGATGATGGAGAAACGGGAAAGGACAAGTGCTAAGGTAGAAGACTTTAATGAACATTTCAAGAACCTACATGAAGAGGTGCGAGCACATATTACCAAGATTAACCTATGGTATAAGGCTAGGGAAAATAAAAAAAGGAGACATAAGGAGTTCCAAGTTGAAGATTAGGTTATGGTATATTTGAGGAAGGAAAAATTTTGAATGCTTACCTACAACAAGCTGAAGATGAAGAAATTTGGTCCTTACAAAATTTTGAAGAAACATGATTAATGGAATACATATGAGGTGGATTTTCTAGATGGGATGCACATTTCTCCTATTTTCTATACTATAGACTTAATAGAATATCATGATGATGGTGTAGATGAGGAGTTGATGCCAGAGCCATGTTTAATTCCTACTTCTAGAAAGTAAGAGATTGAAGAAATTCTAGATAGTTGTGTGGGTTGGAGTACCATAAATAGGCAGTATGAAGAATACTTGGTCAAGTGGAAAGGATAACCAATAGAAGACTCAACTTGGATATCTATAATAGAGGTTTCCCATTTGTGTTTTCCTCTACCAGCTATAAAGTGACAGGGTCACCTTTCAATCTACCTTGGGCATCTCATGTAGGAGCATCCAAAGGTGTAAGGGCAATCCTGTATCACCCAAAAAATTATGCTTAGTTTTAGTTTCTATTTAAAGTATTTTCATATCTAGATACCCATTTGGGTCAAATAAAGATTCCAACTCTCATAGTTCCACTATTGGTTTTTTGAGTTTTTGTTAGCACCTTGGGATATGTGCGAATGTAGAATATAGATTATTTTGTAATTGGACCATAACTATAATGAGTTAGAAGATGAAAGTTTTAGGGATGATTATACTTGTAATTTAAATCACTTCAAAAAAAAAATCTAGTTAAAATGTTTTATAGTTTGAAAGTTATTGCAATTTTAAGTTGCCTGAAAGCCTCCTAACAACACTTCAAAGTCATATTTGAGGCACTAAAGAGCCTCATAAAGGCCCAAATAATGGGGGACAAGAAAATTTGGTCCATAAGGCTATAGAACTATTGAAGAGCTTTCCAGAAATGTAAATGGCTCATCAATCAGAGTCCTGGATCAAAAGTTATGCCTCTCAGAAGTTGGACTACCATTTTTTGAATTATTCTAATTTTACACCAACTAATAATGTGTTTTCTAGAGCCTTTTTGTTTTGGTGGATTCCAAATGGAATATGCTAAAATTTATTCCTAACCCTAAACCTAAGTTGGTTTACTTAAGGACATTTTTGGCATTGTAAAGGCAATTTTTGGGGGAGTTTGGGAGAAGGTACTATGAAAAGGGTTTTCTCCTAAATTTGATAACATTGTAACCCCACAAGGCATGTTGTGGAGTCTATTTTGTTGTATTGGATGTAATAACATGTAACTTCTAACAATAATATTCCACTTTTCCTATCGCATTCATTTTTGTCTTGGGTTGTGTCCCCATTAGTCCAACTGTCTTCTACAACTCCTAACAGGGACTGATATGTATTGAATGTTGTTATAGACTCCTAATATGGTTCATCCTCTAATAAGGAATACTTATATTATTATATCATCTTGTGGGTACCATCCCCAGTAGGATTATCCCTCTGATCAAGGGTTCCCCTGATTAACATATTTGGTGTTATTGTGTATAATTATCCTGTTGTGGTTTTTGATTATATTACTCATATGGTTAAGTTTCTTAAAGTTGATAATTGTGATATTAGTTATATAACTAATTAATGCTCCCCGCTTCTTAGGTATATTGGTGGACTATATATTCTAACACATAGACATTACCATACAAGAAGTTATAGTATAAAAAAATACATTGCATGTTTAATATCGCACAACCACTAATGAAAAAAGCAATAATTCTTGAACCAATTACATATTTTGATGAAGCCATAGTTAGTAATACTATCAAAATAGAAAAAATATTGCAACATGAAAACTATAATGAATGTATAGATTTTGAAGAGTTGTTATGTCAAATTAATATGAATGTAAATCATTTATTAAAAGGAATACAAATAACACTAACAAACTTGACAATAATCCTAAAAAGAGAACTATCACATATATGGAATACTAATTTCACAAAACAAAAGACCATTATTGTGGGAATAAAATAATGATTCTCAATTTGTGCTAAATTTATATGTAGCTCCAAGATACTACTCATCGTATATGACAAAAAATGATAAATCCCTTCAAAAAAAATATAGAAAACCATGAAAAAATGAAAAACTGATGCTCTACAGATGATGCATAAATTGTAAACTAGGAAACACCATGTTAAATCTGCAACAAATTGCTAGTCAACTTACAATCCATAAAATACTATCATTACGATTAAATTCTAGCTCAAAAACATGTCTTCATTAAAAAATATCCACAAGAAAAACACACATTAATTCTCAAGTCTAACACAATATTACAAAAAGAACCAGATGAGTCAATTCAAATTATGTGTAAATCAATTATATATCATTACATATCACGTCCACCAAAATTAAGCTCACTTTGGTTGGCTAAAGTTATCACAGACTACAACATATTCAAATGAAAGCCAATATTATGGAAAAAGCTTGCTATCATTAGATTTACAAATACAAAAAAACCATGTTGATTATGAAAAATATTCTAGAGAAAAGCTATAATTGTATGTCCCATTTGAACACAATGAAAATATAATAACAAATAGATTTCAAATAATTTGATCTACACAATCTCATTATAACAACATAATCATAGAAAATGAAGCTAAATATACATACAATTTCAATTCATTATGGGAGATTTAGATGAGGAATTTAACTAGGTAGAGAAAAATCAGATTGTGACTAATGAAAAATTTATGAAATAAAAATTTATCATCAATAACATTGAAACATATGATCTATGTTTGGATTTACAATATTTAGACCCTAAAAACAAAAAAATAAATATTGGTTATCAAATTGTGCATAGCCCAATTATCCTCAAAAATGCCAAATATTACAAGATTAGACAACAATAAATGAAGAAGAACAAAGAACTATAAAAGATATTGTAATTTAAAAAATAGACCAAAAAAAACCATTATATAAATTCTTAACTTGCGCTGTTGGGATAGGAAAAACATTCACAACAAAAACAATCTTTCAAATGTTATTACACATATTTAATTCAAATATCGATTTAGACACACTCAAACCAAATAGACTAGTAATGGCTTACATGGGGAAGGCTACATTCAATGCTGGGGGAACAGAAGTCCATTCTACATTGTTGATTACCTTCAAAAAAAATCCATGTTCACCTCACTAAGCAATGATGCAATGGATTCATTGCAAAGGCATTATGAACAACTACAAGTTGCACTTATAGATAGGATCTCTCTATTGGGAAGTAGATTCTTGTATTTAGTTGATAAAAGAATCAAGACAATCAAGCATTGTCCTACCAAGTATTTTGGAGGTGTTGACATAATTTTTTGTGGAGATTTCTGTCACACACAACCAATACAAGATAGCTTTATTTTCTATTATCCTATTATAAATAAAGAAATAATACCATACAATTTTTTATTAGATAATAAAAAATGTTATTAATTACAAACTACTATGTAATGAAAAAAATTCACTTTATCTCTGTACTAAAAAAAAATTGAACTAATTCAAAATCTACTTATGTAATAGAATTTATCTTCACAAAATTTGTTGTAGACCACGTCGATTAGATCCAATTTTCCCATTTATTTTTCACCCAAATAAGTTAATAGATTTGCATATTAATAAAATATTGTCCATTATTCCCAATGAACCAATTATCGTTAAAGAAATTGACAAAACAGATGATAGTTATGGGAATGTAACACAATATCCAACAAAAAGCCTATCAGAACAAATAACATTTAAAATAAATATGTTAGTAGAATTATGTATTCGAAATTACAACATGAAAGATGGATGAGTAAATGGTGTTGATGGTTTTTTCAAAGCGTACACAATTGTAAATCAAGTAGATACTATTTGGAATCAATTTAGTGACAAAAATAATAGAAATACCCAATTAAAAAAATTCCAACATCTATACACACCAATCATTTCTAACAATTGTGTACCTATACCACAAATACAAAAACCAAAAAAATTTAAAAAATGCTCCACCTATCAAGGTGCATAAGCAATTCCCTAGTCAACCAAAATTTGACCAATTTGGAGTCAATTCACATAGATTAGTATATATATTTCATTATCATGTGTACAAGATATGAACTCATTATTCTTGATAAATACACTTACAAGGAAAAATTTCAAGGTCAAGGACAAAATACAAAATGAAATAAGTCGATTAAAGAATGATGTGAAATGCAAACTATCAAATAATAAAACGAAAAAATATATATATAATTCAATAAAAATTCTATCACTAAACACAAGAAGCCTCACATATTGATGATATTATCAATGACTATGATTTTACAGAGGATGACATAATATGTCTACAAGAAACACATATAACTCAAATAACCTTCAGATGAAAAATAAAAATGTTTGAGTCTATCTCTATGTGCCATAGTCATGGAATCCTCACATAAATTTTTAAAAATATTGTCATTTTAGAGTCACAATAATATGTCTAAAAATGTTAAAATATTGCAAAGTAAAATAGCCCTTCAAGATTTTTTAAACAATCATACTAAGCTTATATGCACGCCACAATACTAAAGTTTTTATAATTATTAATAAAATTGAAAATATTCTACAAAATAAATTATTTCAACAACAATATAGTTATATTAGGAGATTTCAATATTGATATGCAACATAATAATATAAATACCATTAAATTAAAAATATTTCTAAACAATAAAGGTGTCCATTTCTTACTCAATAGACCAAACCAATCACAAAAACCTATTATAAACCAAGCTTGGTCCAACACTAACAAAGAAAATTACACAATCTCAATGATAGACACATATTGGAGTGACCATGATACTGTTTCTCTATGACTAGATTATTTGAATTAATGTATTTCAAAAATAGTAGGCACAAATATTCCTTTGTATCTATCTAAATTCTTACTAGATCATTGAAAAGGATGCTTGCACTTACATATATTTTGTCATTTTGTATAGGAAACATGAAGTCGAGTAAAAGAGCAGATGAACAAAATGACATTGCTAAACATAGAGAAGTAAAAATGTAAGTACTCTTTTACTTCAGCAAATTAATTAAGTTTTAAACTTTATACCTCAATACAAATATCAATTTTACTAACAATTTACATATTCTAATTACATATAATGTGGAAAAATAAAAAATAACAATTTCAAAATTATTCTTAGGCCAAAAAAAAAAATCCAATTGTAGTTTACATTGAAGACATAAATGCACACGAGGATGGAAATATATTTGATGAAATTGTGGTGGTCACATATACAACCCACTTGGATAAAATGAACAATACAATGAGGTGCTTTGCGCATACTTAACACACTAAAAAGGAGAGATGAAAATAACCCTCAACATCACTTGAAACTTGGTTCAAAAGTTTGAAAAAATCTACTACTAGGGTCAGCTATTAGAATATAGAATTTTGAAATTGCCTGAAAAATGGGATATGACCATGGTGATTTATAATGCATTCTAGTAATAAATTGGACATGTACCATTGATCCAATTTCTCTAATGTTCCTTAAATATTTCTTCATAATAAGCACCACGATTAAGCTTTTGTTAAAAAGTACAAAAGAATATGCAGTTGGAATAACAAGAAGAATTGTGCTTGTAACAAAAAGAACACCACTTCACTACATTCTAGACATAAAAGATGGTGAAATTGAATATGATCATGTAGAGGTTCATAATAACTACCTAGTTTATGTATCAACTTAATACATTAATTTGATTTTATAAAATTATAAAAAAAAGTCTAACAAATATGTTTCCTTTTAAAAAACTAGATATATACATCCAAATTTGTTGCAACACTTTGTCAACATTGAAGAACAAGTTTGAGTCAAATAATATCCTCTTATCTGGTTCAAAAAAATTGTTAAACATAATGATAGTAAACGTTGGGCACTACACACATCAAAGTCAACTTATATTGGACCTCTTACAAACATGGAATTTGTACAGTATCTATAGAGACTAATGCATTTGAAATATGAGGCAAGTATTGTTAAATTGTATTCTTCTATATTACTATTATTAATCAACCAATAATTATTTGAAACTCAATTATATTTCTTTAACTTCAAATTTGTATTTCAATGTACAAATTTTACTCCTATTATCAAAGTATCTAATTATAGTTACTAAATTTAAAATTTGTAGGCATGTGGAGTTTTAAAAGTAGCAAACCCATTCTCCATACCTTTTCAAGAAACATGTTAAAAATACAATTCGGCCACATTCAACTTTTGTAAAATAAAAGATGAAGTGGGTTATTGTCACAAATACAATGAAATTACCAAGTACAAATTTGTGCACTCCAAGAAATGCATTCTTAGAATAGACAATAAAAGAAATGTCACATGCACTTTACAAGATGATATATTTAATTGTTTACTCCAAAGCTGGAAAAACTCACATAAGATTACTACATTAAGCAAAATGAAATGTATTGTTTGTTGTTCATGGACTTCAAAAGGAAGGAAAATTCATACTCTATCAGAATAACTTTCTCTTAAATTGGAAGAGGATAACCGACTGCTCTTGGAAAATCTAGCTTAGGTATGCAAAAAACTTCCCCACTGCCATTCCCTTTTATAAATTTATGGTTTATTGATGATATTTAAATTAACATTACATTTATCTCAATCATTTGCAGGTTAACTTCATCGGCAATAACTTTTTCCATCTTTAATTTTCAAAAAAAAACATTCATATCATAATGCACTTATTTAAATTTCAAATGCTATATAATAAGGGCTTGTTTGAAATTATATTTTCAAATAGACCATAATGAATACACACACACATACACACACAAAAAATATTAATTTCATATATTTATTGGTTTGTATTCTCTTCAAACAATTATAGTTTACTTCTATTATCTTTTATATTAGTTATAGAAACATCTTGTTTCCTATTGGATTCTACCATACTTCATTAATAATAGTATTTTATAATTATAATTGGTAGTACTCCACTACATTAGGATGATCTTTTTCCCCAAAAAGATCTATCTCATTTTCAAGATTTTAAAGATATAAAGATAGTAAACAATATAGAAAATTTTACTTTTTACTTCGTGGAGGCAAGCATAACCATTATAAATTATTCATTGTATCGATAAACTATAGTTACCAAAATTTTTGATTTATAATGTTTTATTTTTTATTAAAAAAATCAATTATCTTAAATTTCATTCATTCGAATCATTCTCCCTTATAGGTGTGATTTTCACTGAGTCATGGATTCAAGTTCTCTTTTAATTAGAATTTTTTTTAACTACTATGTTGGAAAGTATTTTTTTAATAGGCACTTGTAACTATTTTACTTATATTTTCCATTAGAAATTTCTAGATATTTTGAACTTTGTTTCTTTTTATTTCTATTTTTTTAAACTTCTATTATGTTCTTTTTAACTTTTCAATTTTTATGTGTTTTACTTTTATTTGGAAACTTATTTGGATGAGGTTTATTTTATTTACAAACTTTTAGATTTTATTTAAAATATTATTATGGTCAATACAGATAAAATTTATGGCCCTTCTATGTGTAAGAAAAGATTTGGAAGAATGTTTATTTAGAAACTTTTTAGATTTTCTTTAAAATATTATTATGGTCAATATAATTAAAATTATGGCCTTTGTGTGTGAAACAAATGATTTGGATGAATGAAAATAGTTTTATAGGTCAATGGGTGCTTGGTCTATTGGTAAAGTTGAATGGCTCACAAAGAGCCCACCAAGGGTCAAGTCTTTCTATGTTCAAGGCTCGAAGACATCATAAGGGATCAGGGTAGGATTGTGCCCTAGGAAAATTCGGTAGTGTGGATGCTCCTTAGTCCTTGGTTCTTAGCCAAAGATGTTTTAGGCACTTGTGGGCTTGTATCAAGTACCTAAAACATGTTTGTGGATGACCTTCATAAAAATTAAAAATTAAAAAAAAAATATAGCACATGTATTGTTTGGGAATAGCCAATAAACTCTAGTACAAATGTTGTTCATATAATTTGTTGTACAAACTTATTTTCACTTTTACCTAGAAAAATAACTAATCAGTTACATCTCTCATCCCATAAGTCGTTCACTCATTATTTTTTGACTTCACTTAGTAAATTCCTATGCTAAGTAAATAAATTCATATTATCCTATGTTATAATGAAGGAAACATTTTTTCCTCTATAATAACTACTACTTTCTATAATTATACATTTTGATGGTCTAAAACCTAAAATTTGTGTTGTATATTACTAAGAGTGAGTTTATTTAAAAACATAATAAAAAATTTAAACACAACTTTATCTTTTCTTTCAGTGAAACATTATATTTATATTAATAATAACTAGTTCAAAAATAGCTCCTAGAGAAAAGAACCAGAAAAGAAAAACTTCAATCATTTTATGATACAAAAAGGATGCAGAAGAAGAAAAATGACATCAAAAGACAGTATCTATCAACACTAATGAACTTTGTCTTTGTGATTCCCAAATCAAGAATATTGTGATTACAAAGAGCACAATACTCATATGAATACAATACATTGTTTGGTGTCAGAGATAAAAACAAGAGCGAAGCCAAAAATTGAGATAAAAGTTTCCATCATTTATCTTCATGCAAAACTCCAATTGACACCATGATATTAGAAATCCATCTGATGCAAGTGCAATCCAAGACCCTAAACTACATACAATATCTCAAAAAGAAAAAATGAGATCCATAAAAGTAAAAACATGTGAAATCAGAGAGAAGTCATAATTTACTATCAAATAATATATGAGAAGGGCTCAACATTATTCTAAACATGTTCTTTGATCATAATATTAACCAAGTTAGGGAAATCAAGGAGGTTAATTGCGGAAATTAAAGAGTTAATATAAATGTCATCAATAACCAAATTAGCCAAATAATTATCTAACAGATTTCCTTCTCTATAAGCATGCATGATGTAACATTCAAAGATTGAATCAAGAATAGACCATACCTGATGCAATATATATTGTATGAACAAATTATATACATGAAAATTAATACACACATTCATAATAATGGTTGAATCCCCTTTAGTATGCAATGTAGATATAGATAGTTATTTACCAAGTTCAAAATCAAAAAGCAAGGCCAAGGTTTTAGATTTATTATTAGTACATGGAGGGAAAGGAGATGAGTTTGCTAGAATCACATGACCTTTAAATTCTCTAATGACTATGCCATAACCAGAGTTTCTTGGACTTCCTCTAGATGCCTCATCAAAATTGAGTTGGAATTAACCCTCACTTGGAGGAATCCACTTGGTTCGTGCTCAGATAAGAGCAATCTTTGATGGACAGAATAGAGTAGGAAGATAAGGAAAAAGTAAACCATTCTACCAATGAATAACATAGCCATCCCAAGGAGAAAAAACATGTTTACCCTTATATGTACTTACTAAAGAATTAACAAGTTGAACAATAAATCTCTCTAATCTGTCTAGAAAGTGAGTGATTGGAGATGATGTCTATATAAATATTATCTTGTTTCTTTCCCACCAAATTTCCCATACTTTAGATGCACGGATGCACTTCTAATGAATTGAAAACATTGATTTAGAATATAAGATTGGTCATGCTTGGAATAAATCCCATAGAGAGTTGTGTAATGGCATATGGAATTCAAGCTTATTAAGAACAAAATGCCAACAATATTGGGCAAAAGGCTAGTTTAAGAGGACGTGATATTTTGTTTCTATAACTTGAAGAAAGAGCACATAGTTTCAATCTATGAAGCTAATCACTAAAAATTTGGTTCTTTAATGCACGCCTGCAAAGCATCCTTCTTTTAGCATAAGTGAGATATTCCAATAGAATTTAAAAGAATGATATGTGGTATGATTAAACTAGTTTTGTTGGAGAGATAAGTATCCTTGTTTAACAAATTATTTACAATATTTAGTCAGAATCCAAAATAGTCAATGTGGTTGATTAGACATAAAAATAGTCCTTTTAGCTAATACTTGTTTGAAAGAAGTAGTTTGGTTGTGCGAGATAGGAAGAATTGAGGTGTCTTGCAAAATAACTAGCCCTATAAATCTATATATAAATGAAACATAATTAGAAAAAGATGGCCCCCAAGCTTAAATTACTATGTTTGAGAAATCCTTTAAAGAATCAATAGTGGCAAAGGTGGGGGGGTGGATAACCCCTTCCATGATTGACACTATCCCCATTTCTGACTTCCCATGATATGAATGAAGCAATAACTTGAGAAGCTATCATGAAATCTCAAATGATAGAGCCCTTTGGTGGGTCTAGGATAGTAAGTACTCTAGAATGTTCCAAGTTGTCTAAATATTTCTCTTGTAAAAGGAGACATCATTTTCCAAAGGATTTTAGAGGTATTTTCTTCTATCCATTCATATTGCCCAACAAAAGAAAGGTGTGGATTAAAGTTGCAATTTGAGAGATAATACTTTCAAGTCTTGTAGAATGGACAAGTGATAATTAGGAAAGGAAGAGAGAAATATTTTTATAAGAAAAATTCTACCTAAGAGGGATAACAAGTGAACCTTCCAGGCACTAATTCTACTTTTGATACGATCAATCACGGATTCCAATAAGTAGGGATAACTTTAGGGAACCACCCCCCCCACACAAATTTTTTTTTTATTATTTATAAAATTGTGGCAAATCACATGTCATTTGGGTGAAAAAAGTTTAATAGTGTTGGCGAATTATGCGTCAATTGATGGATATTTGGTGGCAAATTTTTTAATAGTTTAGACAATTTTTATAAAATAATGGTGATTATAATTTTTTTTTAAATAAAATTATTAATATTGATGGTGAATTATATTTTGAAATGTAGTTATTTTAAATGTATTATTTGAGAATTCAGACTGTTTGATGATCCAAGATCAATGGCTGAGGTTTAATTTCAGCCAACATTTCTTGAAGGAAGAAGAATTGTCGAGGTAGTCATCAAAATGTTGACATCTATCAAGGTAAGTTGTCTATGGAGTACAATGTCACTCATAAATTAAAAAAAATCACATACGAAAATGGGAATTTGGCAAATGATGATCGTCGAAAGAGACACTCAATTAATTCCATGGTGAATAAGAGTAAACATTAAAGAGAAATATGGGCGAAGAACCTGACTACCAAACTGAAATTATATAATAATAGTGGTAAACATTTCGACCACTATATGAGTATTTTATAAAATCTGGGTGAACCAGTCAACTAGTATATAGTGTTTTTTAAAGCCAATTTCTATAGCCCAATCGGGACATATTAGCCAATTGGCGAATAATAGCCACTAAAAAAATCCCTGCCAATAAGAGGGTTTGTTTAATCCCATAAAAGGGAACACCAAGATAAGTAGAAGGCAAATGATCAAGAGAAAAACCAAGAATATGGATTATTCTTTGAGTAACCAATTGGGATTTATTAAAAATGTAAATTTTAGATTTGGTTGCATTAATACAATGTCTTGAAACATACATATATAGATCAATGGATTTCTTCACACTTTGTGCTTCTTGATATGATGGTGATCCAAAGAGTAAAGTATCATCAACAAAAAGAGAATGGGTTATGAACAAAGATGTACCCATAATATTAATACCTTTCCACAACCATTTTTTACTAAAGGAATTAATGAGTCTACTAAAGGCCTCCACCATAGTGATAAACAAGATTGGAGAAAGAGGGTCACCTTCACAAACTCCTTGGGAAGAGGCTGAGAAACCTATTGGTGCACCATTAATGAGAATAGAAGATCTGCACCTGAAATGCAAGCTTTAATCCATTTACACCACCTAGAAGAAAAACCAAACTAATGAAGGACTAGAAGAAGAAAAGACCAATTTAGTTTGTCATATGCCTTCATCATATCTAATTTAGAATCAAAGGCCACAATATTATATTCTTCAATGGTATGAATGCTTTCATGGGCTATTATGACACCCTCAGTTGTTTCTTGACTAGGAACAAAACTCCCTTATTTTGTTGATATATTTTTTGGAATAATGGACTTAAGTAGTAAATAAATAGCCTTTGTGATAATATTATAGATGAGATTACACAAACAAATAGGGCTATAATCAGAAAAATAATATGGATAATAAACCTTTGGGATGAGAGAAATATTTGTGGTATTAAGTTCTTCAAAATGGAAACATGTTTCTTTGATTCTTCAAGAACCTTAAGCATCTCAAAAAAGTGACATTCCAACATTTTGAAAAAATATTGCGGTGAACCCATTAGGGCCTAGTGCCTTAGCAAGAGGCATAGAGAAAATTGCAACACATATCTCCAAATGAATAAATGTGGCCACTAGAACCAAATTATCATATTCTCAAATCAATGAGGGAATGGAATCCAAGATCTCATCCACAAGGTGGGAAGAGGGGAGATCCTATGGTGGAGGGGAAAGTAGATTAGAAAAGAACCTTACACTCTCATTTTGAAAACCCTCGTATGAGAAATAAAATTTCCTAGATGGTCATGAATTGTAAAGATTGTGTTGTTAGCCTTCTTTTGTTTGGAAGATGCATGAAAAAAATTATTATTTTGATCCCCTTGTTGAAGCCACAATTCTCTGGAATTTTGTCTCCAATACTCTTCTTCTCACTTGCATAATTTAGTCCACTACTCTTTAAAATTCTTATATCTTGAATGCATATCAACATTTAAACCATGGAGTTAAGTATGTTGATTAATTTCAAATATTTTTTCTTTTACCACCTTTCTCTCCTCAAAAATATTTTGAGAAACACGTTTATTCCATATCTTGATAAGCCCTTGGACATACTGCATTTTCTTGTTTATATTACAAAATTTTATATTACTTTCCGTCTTAACAATAATAATAATTATGCAATTGTTATTAATGTGCTAGGTAGCAGCCAAAAAAGGAGAGCTGACCTCATAGTATAGAATGTTGGGGACTAGTTGGTTGTTACCCCCTATTGTCTAATGAATCCCTTTTCTAAACATGAAAAACCTCTTAATGGTTAACATCATCACATGGTACTTCAAAATATTAGTATCAACCATACTACCAATAACATACATACTTTTCCAAAAAGTACCTAAGCATCATAAATTGGTGGTGTTGTTGTTGAAACAATTAATATCCACATTAACCAAAAGTTCCACATAGGGCATAGAGTTCACAATTAACCATAATATAATAAAAAGAAAAAAGAAATACAAGCATAGAGGCTAGCTCCCATCCTTCTCCTCTAGGTCGTCCTCTTCCTTACCATCAAGATCCTCCATGGTTGGTTTCTCCACCTCCTCCTTGATGGGCTTCTCCAGCAGAATCTTGAGCCAATTGTCCACTAGGAAACTATAGAGGTATTGGGTGGCCTCACTCTCTTTTCCTATATCTTTATCCTCCTTATTCATCTATAGAAATTATAGAATGGTGGTTGCTAAATGAATTATTTTAGTAGAGAACTTAGTAAGGGTTTCAATTTTTTGGCATAGTGCTTCCTAATTGTTAGCTAGGTCATGGACTAATTTGTCTAGCTTGTCTAATGATGTTTTACTTTGGTCCTACCCATGGATATTATGCCCCTTCTTCCTACCATGCTTAGAAAAATCCTTCACAGGGGAGGTGATATCTTCTCCCAAGGTTTTATTTGGGGACAACTTGGCTTCCAAGGTGTCCAAAATGTGGGAAGGGATTGGATCATCCTTACTCCAAGAGCCAGAGTGTATAACCTTCTTCTTCCTCTTGGTGGATCTCCATTAACTCTCCATTGACTCAAAACTCACCTCATGTTTGGATGTTGTCTTGAATTATTCCATTTGAATTCTTTTGATAGACCTCCTTGCAACTTTATTAGTTCATCGAATATTAGTATTAGAGTCAATAATATTGATGCTTTTCCTATTACTCGGGGGTTTTGTGTCCACCTTCTTTGAGGTAGAACTAAGGCTAGGGTCCATTGAGACTTGGGGACTAATAGTGGCAAGGGGGTTAACAAGAGGAGGCGGGTTTCAAGGTGGGTTGGAACATATAGATTTTAAACATGAAGGCTTGATGGAGGACATTAAAGGGTCTTCCTTGCTACCTCTTTATCCTAACATTAAACACACTATCCTCCATCGAATGAAAACTAAGGTGTGTGAAGGAAACCAGGGCTTAGTTCCTAAAATCGTTTATAATAGGAAAGTGGTAATATTACAACAGCTAGAACTTATCTTAAAGTGTAATATAGTTCATAATGATGTATCACATTATGTAGTAAGGTGTAGGGAGCTCCTCCCTCAAAAATCCATTATGTAGAAAGTTGTGGGGAGGTCTTCCCTCATAAAGATGTATCACATTATGTGAACATAATCCTCCTAAGTGTACAAGAATTTCCTTTAGCTCATTTCATTAGAAACCCTACTCTACTTACACCAACTCCTACCCTCGAGAAACAACCCACCAACCATCACAATAGGCTCCTTAATCTTTTTGAAAACCACCCCATTGATATTCACATTCCTATTATTCTAGGAGTTGACGAATTACACAAGCACATGCTCATCATACCCTTCAATGCCTTCCATAAATAGAATTAATCCAACTTCCCATTGATAGAAACTTGTCATCTCATTATCCTTGATATAGTCCTCACTATTATTTGGTTCAATGTAATCATTGGAACCCATGTCCTCACCAAGTTCAACCACCAAATCCTTAATTTTCACTGACAAACCCTTGTTGCAAGAAAAAACCAAGACAATTTAAAGATATAATGCTAAAGATGAAGTTGAGAAAGTAGTCAATTCTCATAATAAAATCATAAGGCTTCATGATTTCCAATCCCCCTCCAACTTCAACACATGTGAACAGTACCTTTCAAATTAAAATTAATCATTGCCAGGTGTGTGTTGAGTAAAGTATAAGGGAATTGTCATTATGATTATTCACACCACCTATCCTTGGAGGTTTTACCACTCTGACCAAATCTATGTGGATCATCCTCTCACCAAAATATTTAATTCTCATGGTGAGGAAACACCAAATGTTTCTGACTTTATATTTCTTAATTCTTGTGTTTCTGATACACTTGGATCCATACCAATATAAAAAAATTTGTACTTCATTACATTACACTACAAAGAGCATGTTTACTTTCCTTCATCTTTTGTGTGGATGACAGGGTTTGGCAAACATCATCCCATTCCTTTATTCTTTCCATGTTATGACCAAATTTAGCTAGGTCATCCGTAACTCCATTTCCTTCTCGATAGATGTGGTCCATGTGGACTTCAAGAAGCCCTTCCAATAGGTTATGAATTTCTTCTATTATCACTTTTATCTTCTAGCTACAACATCCTTCACCCTTCATAGCTTTGATAATTAACATAGAATCTTCATTGATATAAAGTCTATTAATACTTCTTGCTCTAACTATCCTCATTCCCCATAAAAGGGCCAAAGCTTCCACTTTATTATTTGATCCTCCTCCACAACTCCTAGCATAGGCATCCACCATCTTACTAGACTATTATCGAATCTAGCCATCTTACTTATTCAAAACACTTTAGAGTTATCGAATCTAGCCACCTTTAGACCTAAGTTTCATGAATTATCCCATCTCATATCTATCTCCCTCATGTGGTTTGGGGGTGAGGGGGATATTTGATGTCAGATCCCACTACATTCTTTGAGGATTCTAATAACATGTTGAACATCCATCATACTAGTATTAGCTTTCTCCTAAAATATGTGAATATCCCCTTCCTTCCAAATTTTCCATGACACATATGGTGAGATGATCCTCCTAAAGGTTTTGAGGTATAGGTTATTAGAGGGATCATCCTAGATAACAAATTGATCCACCTAGAGGTTCTCATTGAAGCACCACTAAATCTCCTCCATAGAGAAAATCTCCCTCCAAATCTCATAATAATAGAGACAATGTATGAGTAGGTGTTGAATGAGTTATGCTACATTGTAACATAACATATAGAATTTGGCTAGTTGGAATCCTCTCCTTTGTAGATTATTAATGGTAAAAATTTCCCCATTTAGAGCCATCCACCAAATTAAATTTATTCATTGTAGGATCTAGGGGTGCTACACATTATTCCATTGCTTTGGATTTTTACCACCCTCAAGACAAAAAATATAAGCATATTTCATCATGAAGTCCATAGATGGGGCATGTCTCCATATCAAATAATTTTCCAACAACTTCAAGGGGATATGATAGTTCTACAACATTTCTTGAAGCCCCATCAGTAGTCTTGTCCTAGGATTTTGTTGATTGTAAGGTCTTTTCCATTTTCTATTAAGGGTAATTTAGTTACGATCCATGGTACCAAATTACTTCGTACATGAATCTCTTAGAGGTTGGAACTTGGTATACATGAGTGGGCTATCTCTGATCCATTGATCCTCTTAGAAGTTAATGTTGTTCCCATTCTCCAAAACAAATTGAATACCCTCCTTTAGAATTCTAGAGGTCTACATAAAATTATTCCAAATTCTTAATCTCAAGTGGGACCACATTATTCCAAAGATGTCAATGCAATGGGTCACTTCTGAGATACTTAGAATTGACAATTCTACACAAACTAATCAAGTCATTGTTCATTTTTTTAATAAAAAAAAATTCCTTACTTATTATTCATACATTCTCACAAAACCTTCTCATAATGGTTAAGAAAGGTCTTGCAAGCTCTACCTTCATAGACATAGGACAATCTAAATAAAAAGGTCTCATGAACAAATTGTTGGAGCACCTGTGGGGGGCTCAAGGATACAAGTCATATGCTTTTTATCTTACCATTACTTGCTAGGGCCTTTAATTTTCTTCCCAAAACCTCTGTACAATGATTGATAATTAAGGAGAAAGGGGTTCCCCTTGTCTAACACCTTGAGAGGAGGTAAAAATTATGCCTTGGAACCCATTCAATAGGATTGATAACTAGATGGTGTTAACTATAGCCATGCCAACTATAAAAATCCTCTCTTTAAATACTAACTTGCTTAGAATATTTTTTTTAAAAAGTCCCTGCTTACTTTATCATAGACCTTAGAAATTTCAAGTTTTAGAGCCATACCTAGGTTCCCATACTTCTCCATGGAATGTAACAACTCATCGGTAGTAATGACTATTAGAGTGGGGTTGCCACTACACCAAAAGATCAATATATAAATTCTTGATAAAATCACTCAACTTATAGTACATAGGTTGTGGTTAAGCCCTTTTCACAAATCTTTAGAGAACACTAAACAAATTTCTAACAATCTCCCGCTCAGAATTACCCGAGGGTCTAAGGATTCAACTATGTGACCAAGCTCTATTATCACTTGTTAGCATGGAGTTTTCATTGTACCAAAAGACTGATCTATTAATGCCTGATACAACCACTCAATTTAATGTATAGAGGAGGTGTTTAAGCCCTTGTCATGAATCTCAAGGGGAGCACTAAACAAATTTCTAACAATGACCGCATCCAGAATCTATCTACCAAGGAGGAATCCCTTCTAAAAAAAATTCTAACAATGATCGCATCCAGAATCTATCTACCAAGGAGGAATCCCTTCTAATATGGGCCTATAAACTTATCAAGTAGGGGCTTAATTTTTTTTACCATGACCTTAGAGAGGATCTTAAAAATCTTTTTGCAAAGGCTTATTGGTTTGAATTCCTCAGGAAATCTTGGTCCATTCATCTTTGGTATTAAAAAAATGAAGGTCTGGTTAAGTTACTTTAGTAACTTGCCTGTTCTCACAATGTCACCAGCATCATAAGAAATATCATACTTGAGAATATCCCAAAACTCCTAAAATAATGTAGGAGTGGACCTATCTAGCCTTGGGGCTTTAAACTAGTTCATACTAAATACAACTTTTCTCACTTCCTCCTCTGTAACCTTATCGATTAGGGAATTATTCATCTAGTCATCAACAACCTGCTTCATGATCCTTAAAATATCCTCCTATGTGATAATACTAATTTGATTTGGTGGGGGATTATAGATCTCCTAAAAATATCTATAGGCCTAGTTCTTTATCCCATCCTCCTTCGATATTTCCTAACCATTATTGTGCACCAATAGGCTAACATTTTTTCTCTTCTTTCTCATTGATGTTGATCTATGGAAGAAGGTTGTGTTCCTATTAGCCTCATCTAGGCATTGCACTTTACATCATTTCTTCAAGAAGATTTCCTCCTATGCTAATAAAACTTTCCATTTATCTCAACATTCCTTCCCATTTTGAAGTTCTAGAGAAGAATTACAACAAGATAGACTAGCTTGGAGGGACTCTAAATTCTTCTTATTCATCTTCTTTTACTTTAAGATTTTTCCAAATGATAATTTACTCCATCCTTTGACCTCTTTGTAGATCCTTTTAAGTTTCCTAGAAATGTGGAATATTGTAGAAACTTGGATAGGAATGTTCCACCATGGGAAAATATGCTCTCTAAACTCTGGATAGGAGTGCCACAATATCTCATAATTGAAGGCTCTTTGCCTTTTTTTTGGTTCTTCTTCCACAAGAATAAAAACATAGAATAATCAGAGCTAGTCATCAATTAAGCAATTAAGGAAGTATGAAGAAGAATGTCCCAGCTTACCAAGATAAGAACATGATCAAGCCTACCCTAAATCATTTTAGTCAAGAGTCTATTGTTCAACTAGGTGGAAGGGCTTTCTTGAAGATCAATATCTATCAAATCATTCCTCTACCGAAAGCTTGCTAAGTCATACATACTCTTAGAGAGGTACTCCATCCCAACCATTTTCCCATATGGATATAGGGGGGAGTTAAAGTTCCCCATACACAAAATATTCTTGTGGCTCATGGAATCATAAGTTTTCATTACCTCTTCTCATACCAAAAGTGATGCAGGAGCATCCAGAGGTATAAGGGCAATCCTGTGTCACCCAAAAAAATGTACTTAGACTTAGTTTCTATTTTATGTCTTTACATTTTTGGATACCCATTTGGCCTAAATAAAGGTTCCAACTCTCATAGTTCAACTATCAGTGCATTTGAAAATCCCGAAAAAATAGGAGCATGCAATTTGACCATCATTTTGGTGACCTAGAAGGTGTGACTTGGCCAGATGAATGTAATCGAGATTTAGAGCATTCCAGAAAAAGAATCAGGTCAAAAGGCCCCACAGTTTGAAAGTTATTGCAGTTTTTCGGGTTTTGGAGACCCCCTAAGAATGCTTCAAAGTCAGGTTTGGGGCATTAAATGACCTCGAAAAGGGTCAAAAAATGGGGGACGAGCAAAGCTCGTCCATAGGGCTATAGAGCGCTTCGAGAGATTTCCAAAAATGTAAACGGTTCGTCAATCGGAGTTACGGTTCAAAAGTTATGCCTCCCGGAAGTTCGGCTACCGTTTCTGGATTCTTCTAGAATTGCACCGACTTCTAACGCAGCTTCCGGAACCTTCTATTTTGTTGGTGGATGCCTACTAGCACTTTCTAGAATGTACTCCTATTCCTTAACCCTCCGAGGTCTATTTAAGGAGATTTCTGGCATTGTAAAAGGCAGTTCGGATTGGAGCTTGAGAGGAGGTGCTAAAAGGAGAAATATTCTCCAGATTTATGCTATTGTAAGCCTGCAGGGCATATTTTGAGTTTATTTTCTCTGCACTGTTAGTACCAGCTTATTTTCTCAGTTAATATATTTCCCCTTTCTATTGTGTCTATTCTGGTTGTTGGGTTGTGTCCCCATCAAGTGGTATCAGAGCGGGTTTTCCTGAGTGTGTAGACAGAGCGCCGACTGTGAGGCAATTTGCACCAGGACTGTGTGGTTGTGGGTTCGAGTTAGAAGATGCCTCCACGAAGAGAGCGTGGTGGAAGGGCCAGAGCTGTTGATCCTGAGGAGGTTAGAGCCCTCCAGAGATAGGTACAAGCATTGCAAGAGGAGCTTCGTAGAGGAGCAAATATTGCCGCAGATGACAATAGTGAGGATGACAATGAAGAGGAAGTAATGGAAGTTGACGGGGAAGTTCTGAATCCTGTAGAGGAAAGGCTTTTTAGGGCCATTTCTAGGTTTGGGAAAAGACCTACAATTGAAGTGGGTATATTTTCGGGAAATTTGAAACCAGATGAGTTGATCGATTGGATCAATGAACTGGACGAATACTTTGAGTATGAGGATATAAGGGACCCAGATAGGGTTAATTTTGCAAAGGCAAAACTAAAAGGCCATGCCAAAATCTGGTGGCAAGAGATTCAACTGGAAAGACTTAGAAGAGGAAAGGAGAAGATCACAAGATGGGATCACATGGTGGACAAATTGAAGAAGCAGTTCATTCCTGTGGACTACGAGCTTGATCTGTTTAAGAAGATGCATGGGTTAAAGCAAGTAGGAAGATCAGTCCAAGAATATACAAAGGAGTTTTACCGACTCCTGATTAGAGCGGGGCATGCAAAAGCAAATAAGGAGAAGGTTGCTCGTTATATCAGTGGGTTACGACCTAGCATCCAGGAGGAATTAAGTCTGGTAAGAATGACCAGCGTTGAAGAAGCATACCAGTTTGCCCTATGAGTTGAAGAGAAGCTGAGTAAAAGGTTTGAAGGAAGACAAAGAGGGCGAGGTCAAGGAGGAAGGGGAAGTGGTAGATCATCTGGAGGCCGCAATGAAACTCAAAAGAAAAATGAAGATGAGGGTACTAGCAGGAACCAGAGGAATGAGGGTTTCAACTGCTCCCGTGATCAAGATTTTGGAAATCAAAGAGGAAGAGGTAGAGGACGTGGGCAAGGAAGAGGAGGCTTCTGTGGTACCTATTTCCATTGCAATGAAGAAGGCCATCGTGCCTTTGAATTCTCTCAACGACAAGGAAGGACAGATAGGAGAGCTGAGGGCCAAGCTAGGGTTGCTCATGTGGATGAGGATGAACAATCATCACATTCAGAGGATGCAGAAAGAGGAGAGACCTTGGTAAATGAAAGAGTCCTACTAAGTGGTGAAAATGAACCAGGACAACGAAGGAGTTTGTTCCGTACTAGATGCAAGTGTGAGGATAAATGTTGTGATGTGATCATTGATGGTGGTAGCACTGATAACTTGGTATCCGAAGAGATGGTCTCTAAGCTGAAGCTCAAGAGGGACAAACATCCCCAGCCCTATCAGATTTCTTGGGTAAAAGATGATCATAAGGTCCTGGTAAGTGAACAATGTTTAGTAAAATTCAAAATTGGGAGGTACCATGATGAAGTTCTTTGTGATGTTATTTCGATGGATGTTTGCCATCTATTGTTGGGTAGACCATGGCAGTTTGATAGACATGCAATACATGATGGACATGCAAACACATACTCTCTGATAAAGGATGGAGTTCGCCACAAATTGAAGCCCATGAAAAAGGAAGGTGAAAAGGTATGTAGCAGTGCTAGGATTTGTCTTGTTGATGGAAGGAAGTTTTTAGATGGCATGAAACATCAGCGCATGTGCTATGCTTTGATTCCTAGAAAAGATAAAGAAGGTAGTAGTGAAATACCATTTGAAGTTTCAGATTTACTAGGAGAATTTGGAGATATTATCTCTAATAATGTTCCAGATGGATTGCCACTAGTAAGGCAAATCAATCATCAGATAGATCTGATTCCACGAGCTAGTTTGCCTAACAAGGCTGCTCACAGGATGACTCCTACTGAAACAGAGGAGCTAAATAGACAGGTTCAGGAGTTGTTGAGGAAGGGCTTGATTCGAGAGAGCCTAAGTCCATGTGCAGTACCTGCAGTACTTGCACCAAAGAAGGATGGAGAGTGGAGGATGTGTACAGATTCTCGAGCTATAAATAGGATAACCATCAAGTACCGGTTTCCTTTACCAAGGATGGATGATCTTATGGACTGCTTGAGTGGAGCTCAGTACTTCACAAAGATAGATCTGAAGAGTGGCTATCATCAGATATGGATTCGAGAAGGAGATGAGTGGAAAACAACCTTCAAGACCAAGGAGGGTCTTTATGAGTGGTTAGTCATGCCCTTTGGATTGACAAACGCCCCAAGCACCTTCATGCGGCTCATGAATGAGGTACTTAAGAAGTTCTTGGGAAAATTTGTTATTGTCTATTTGGATGATATTTTAATTTTCAGCAAGACTTTGGAAGAACATTTACTACATATTCGTAGTGTCCTTGAAAGGCTAAGGGAAGAGAAACTGTTAATTAATCTAAAGAAGTGTGTCTTTGCAAAAAGGGAGTTAGTCTATTTGGGATTTGTTATATCACCTGAAGGTCTCAAAATGGATCCAGAGAAGGTAAAAGCCATCTTGGAATGGCCTACTCCAAGGTCTGCTACTGAGGTAAGATCATTTCATGGTCTGGTTAGTTTTTACAGGAAGTTTATTAAGAATTTCAGTGGCATATGTGCACCTCTAACTGATACAATAAGAGGGGATAGAAAAGAGTTCAAATGGACTACAGCAGCTGCGAGAAGTTTTGAATTGCTGAAGAAGAAGGTGACTGAACAGCCTGTGTTGGCACTTCCAAATTTTAGAAAAGTATTCCAGGTGGATTGTGATGCTAGTGGTAGCGCTATTGGGGCTGTATTAAGCCAAGAAGGTAAGCCTATTGCATATTTTAGTGAAAAATCTAATGATGCAAAGAAGAAGTATTCTGTTTATGATCAAGAGTTATATGCAATAGTTCAGGCCTTAAAGAAATGGAGGCATTATTTATTGCCAAAGGAATTTGTTTTGTATACTGATCATCAGGCATTACAGTACCTAAATAGCCAAGGTAAATTGAATCAGAGGCATATGAAGTGGGTAGAATTCTTGCAGAGTTATACATTTGTGTTAAAGCATAGAAGTGGAAAATCTAACAGGGCTGCAGATGCATTAAGTAGGAGACAATTGTTGCTTACAACAATGCAGGTTGAAGTAGTTGGGTTTGATGAACTCAAGAATTTGTACCCTGAGGATCCTGATTTTGCTGAAGCATGGAAAGCTTGTAAAGAACCTGTTGCTGTAGATAGAACCAAGTGGTTAGACTATTTGATTCAGGATGGCATGTTGTTCAAAGGTAGTCAATTGTGCATTCCAAGGAGTTCCATGAGGGAAAATCTGATTAAGGAGAAACACAGTGGAGGGATGGCAGGACATTTTGGTCAGGATAAGACCATTGCCATTCTTAGAGAACATTATTTTTGGCCTCAAATTACACAGGATGTGAAGAAGTTTGTACAGAGTTGCCAGGTTTGTCAAGTGGCCAAGGGGTTTAGTCAAAATACTGGCCTATATCAGTCATTGCCTGTTCCATCAAGGCCATGGGAGGACATAAGTATGGATTTTGTTCTTGGATTGCCAAGGACACAAAGGGGTAATGACTCAGAATTCGTGGTGGTTGATAGGTTCTCCAAAATGACACATTTCATTCCATGCCACAAAACTCATGATGCTGTCCATATTGCAAAGTTGTTTTTCAAAGAGGTGGTAAGACTACATGGTCTTCCAAGGAGTATAGTTTCTGACCGAGATACTAAATTTGTGGGGTATTTCTGGAGGACATTATGGAAGAAGTTGAGAACAGACTTGAAATTCAGTTCCACACATCACCCACAGACTGATGGCCAAACATAAGTGGTAAATAGAAGTCTGGGCAATTTGCTGAGATGTTTAGTTGGAGATAAGCCCAAGGGATGGGATTTGATTCTACCACAGGTAGAGTTTGCTTATAATAACTCTATAAATAGGAGTACTGGAAAATCACCATTTCAAATTGTATATGGAAATAGCCCAAGGACTGCACCAGCATTGAGGAAGATAGAACAAGGGGAGAGAACAAGTGCTGAAGCTGAGGATTTTGCTGAACACATCAAGCGTCTACATGAGGAGGTCCAAGCACACATTATCAAGATGAATCAAGAGTATAAAGCTAGGGCTGATCAAAGGAGAAGACATAAGGAATTCCAAGTAGGGGATCTTGTCATGGTGCACTTACGAAAAGAAAGATTTCCAGTTGGTACTTACAACAAGCTGAAAATGAAGAAATTTGGTCCCTGCAAAATTTTGAAGAAACATAACTCAGGAAATGCATATGAGGTTGAGCTGCCAGATGGTATTCACATTTCTCCCATTTTCAACATTGTAGATTTGACAAAGTATCATGATGATGGTGCTGATGAGGAGCTGGTTTTAGAGCCATGTCCAATTCCTGCTTCTAAGAAGGAGGAGATAGAAGACATTCTAGATCAACGTGTGGGTAGGAGTACCAGAAATAGGCAGTATGAAAAGTATTTGGTAAAATGGAAAGGACGGCCGATCGAGGACTCAACTTGGATTTCAGCAGCTGAGGTTTCCCATTTGGGATTTCCTCTACCATCCATAAAGTGACAGGGTCACTTTTCAATCTACCCTGGGTGTCTGATGCACGAGCATCCAGAGGTATAAGGGCAATCCTGTGTCACCCAAAAAAATGTACTTAGACTTAGTTTCTATTTTATGTCTTTACATTTTTGGATACCCATTTGGCCTAAATAAAGGTTCCAACTCTCATAGTTCAACTATCAGTGCATTTGAAAATCCCGAAAAAATAGGAGCATGCAATTTGACCATCATTTTGGTGACCTAGAAGGTGTGACTTGGCCAAATGAATGTAATCAAGATTTAGAGCATTCCAGAAAAAGAATCAGGTCAAAAGGCCCCACGGTTTGAAAGTTATTGCAGTTTTTCAGGTTTTGGAGACCCCCTAAGAATGCTTCAAAGTCAGGTTTGGGGCATTAAATGACCTCAAAAAGGGTCAAAAAATGGGGGACGATCAAAGATCGTCCATAGGGCTATAGAGCACTTCGAGAGCTTTCCGAAAATGTAAACGGTTTGTCAATCGGAGTTACGGTTCAAAAGTTATGCCTCCCGAAAGTTCGGCTACCGTTTCTGGATTCTTCTAGAATTGCACCGACTTCTAACGCAGCTTCCGAAACCTTCTATTTTGTCGGTGGATGCCTACTAGCACTTTCTAGAATGTACTCCTATTCCTTAACCCTTCGGGGTCTATTTAAGGAGATTTCTGGCATTGTAAAAGGCAGTTCGGATTGGAGCTTGAGAGGAGGTGCTAAAAGGACAAATATTCTCCAGATTTATGCTATTGTAAGCCTGCAGGGCATGTTTTGAGTTTATTTTCTCTGCACTGTTAGTACCAGCTTATTTTCTTAGTTAATATATTTCCCCTTTCTATTGTGTCTATTCTGGTTGTTGGGTTGTGTCCCCATCAAAAAGCCACACACTATGGGTATTAGGGGCATAGAAGTTAAAAATGTTCTGGTCACAAGTTTTGGAGGTAAATTCCACCACCATAAGATGGGGGATTAGGAGAATCTCTCTTCCTAAATATTTTTCCAAATTCCAAAGAGTCATAATACTTTGTGAAGCACCCATCGTGACACTATAAGATAACTTAGATCCTGGCTAGACATAATTAGCTACTCTAGAGAACTCTTACTCTATCATTTTTACTTCCTACCAAAGAAACATGTCAACATTTAGTTTCATTATCTTTTTTTTAATCTTTATTCTACTTCCTAGGGCTATTTAGCCCTCTCACATTCCAAGATATTATATTCATCTTCTCTATGTTTGGATCTTAACCAAGGTCTTATGCTTACCCTATTTTTTATCTTTTGTAGTCTCCTTTTGTTAGAGGTTTTTAATTGGGGTCTCCTCACTATCACTACCATCCCAACATCAACTTTGTTTATACCCCTTAACTTCCTCTTGAAGATAGTCAATCCAACATCATTGTCCAAGATACTACTAATAGCTCTAGTTTGGGTGGGGAAATGTATTTCAAGAATACCTAGGAGCGAAACCACTTGTGTTCCATCTATATAAGGTGAAGCATTCCCCTTTACAAAGGAGATGTTGCAGAGATCTATGGCCTTCAACCTCCCTTTCTCATTTAGAAATTTCAAAATGAAATTCTCTTTCCCCTCAACCAATTGGGTGACCTTTTTAATTTTTCATGTGTCAATCTCCCCTTCCTCAAGTTTAGAATTTACATCACCCTCTTTCATAGAGGTAATGTTAGCAATATCCCTCTCTTCTAGTTCAGTAGTATCCCAGATCTCTAGGTCCCTCTCCATACCCTTTTTATGGTTCGTTCTTCACCCTTCTTCAAGAGACCTTAATTCTCACATGAGGAATGAGCCACTACTAGCTCTATGATCTCTATGGGTGCTACATTGGCCTAGTCCTTTGCACTTGTAGTCTTCAAGTATTCCATCACAACCACTCTAGGTGAGGATACTTCCTCTTAATTTTCTCACTCTGCCTGTAGTCAACAACTAGGTGGCCAAACATATTGTAGTTTTGGAAAAAGGGTCGAACATTTTCATATAAAATTAGTGATGACCAAGCACCTCATTTTGTTTTCAGAGATACTATCATTGGTAATGGCTTTTTCATTCCCAAATTCAAACATAATCTTGAAAAGCCCAGTGTATGCTTGGAACTAGTTGTTAGGTTGACCTTAATGAAGTGTAAAAAAGAGTCTCCTATTCATCTTAATAGTCTTTCATCAATATTATCAAGAGGAAGCCCATATAATCTGACCCAGATAGGTGCCAAATTGAATAGGTCTTAGTTAGGGTAGAAAACCTAATTTCCATCTGGCAAATATCAACCAATTCTTTCCAAAGTGCCAAGAGCTCACTAGGATAGTGTTCTAATCAATTTTAGTTGTAAATCTGAACAAGAAGAGGGAGCCAACCATCATAGACATAGTTACTAATCCAAAAATTCTCCATCTTGAAGAGTTCCATTTCCTAACCATTTCTACACTAGGTTGGAAAGAAAAAACTTTCCAATGAGACTCAAGGAGATGCTCAAGGAAATTGAATCAACCACCAAATCTAGGCATGAAATCTTCAACCTTGTAACACCTGAAACCATTATAGGTTTCACAACATACTCCATGAGAATCTTGGATCCAAAAACCACTTCCAATGAATTTGGTGTTAGGGAATCAGTCCTCTTGAGACCCATAACTTCTTTAGGGTCCCTTAGAGGGAGGGGACCCATAATGGGCCAAATCTTCAAGGATTTCTAATGCCTTAGTTTTGTTAAGATACCAAGTAGAATTGGACCAATCCAAAGAATTATGGATTTTAGCAGAAAAGACCAAAAGGAGGTCTAAACAAGCTAGGACAAGATCAAGAGGAGGAGGAAGGGGGGGGGACTCCGTCCCCTAGAGGATTGAGAAGTCATTTCACCAAAGTTGTAGGCAGGCATGAAGGTGGGAAGTTGTAGAGCTCTAATAGTAGAATTTCAGTTGTAAATATGCAATTGTAAGTTTATTAGACAATATGAGTTTAATTTACAAGTGTTGATTTCCATAACTATTTTTACTTACTTTATAATTTATTCAAGTACTTTAATTTAAAACTATACTTTCACATTTCATTTCAAATTAAATTAATTTTTATATTTTTAAATACATTTCCAAACTCTCAACTATTCTAATTATAATAACCACTAATTTAATATTTTTATTATCTAATTGAGACACAGACATTATTGTCCATAGTTATTGATTTCTATTATAATCTAAACAACATTAAAACCCTCTAATTTCAAACAATTATCGATTCTGTCCACTAACTATTAACAACAAGTACTAGCCACTAGGTGGTACTTTTTTCTGATTAATTTCCTTCATTTTCCCTCATAGTATTTTAAATTTATGCTTCAGAATTTTTCAAAAGAAAATAGGGGATGTGCAACATTTTTAAAATGTGGGCTTGTCTAGTTTAAGAACTACTAGGGTTTTTGATTTGCAACTCAAAAAGATAGGATGCATTTAAAAACAAAACCTAACATATTTAATATCTTTTCTACATTATAGTATATTTTATTAAATGGCTTGATCAAATAGCTATAAATGTTTAAAAAATCCAAATTCCTTTCTTATGCTTCAACATTTTGCATGAATTGTTGATAGAGTCTCATAACCCATCTACCCACAAACTGGAAAAAAAATGACAATTTTATTGCTACATAGATTTTCTCCTAGTAAAAATAAAAAATTTAGTTATGATCAACTTCATTCTAAGGGGGAAGAAAAGTAAAATTAGGTTAGTTCTGAGGCAATTTTCCTATATTAAGATACCATAATGATTCTTAGAGAACATAGAGGAATATGGGAGAATTTTTTTTTTAGGAAGATTGGGGAAAAGAAACTAGGGATATGAGTTTTCGAAACCAATGTAATTCAAGTTCCTTTTATAGTTTCATGCTATTTCAACTCATTGTTTATATTTTCTATATTTAATGTGATAGAATCTTTTTTAATGTTAGAAATAAATGCTATAACTTCTTTGGTGTTTTGACTGAGGACTTGTCTCAATGAGTGATCCAAGTCTTCAATTTTAAGAAATTTATTTTCCTCTTATAAAAATCTATTATGCATGTGTTGAACATTTTCCTAATAAGTTGGAAAATTGTCTTCTTTGGTTTTCATGCATATGCTAAGGTGTGTCAATAAATCTTCATTAGAAATCATTAAACAAATGTTTACTCAAATCTATCTCCAAAGGAATTTTGGCTAGAAGAATTATTTTATTAATTGTGTATTCCATCATTATGAAAAGATGTCACTAGGATGTGGGAAAATAACTATTGACATATTCCATGATTTGGGTGTAATAGAAATCTCCAAGAGAAACTAGAGGAAAAAATTATGGACGAAATTGATATTCTTGGAGTTACAAATGACGAGTGGGTAGCATGTGGTTGCTTTGCCCATGGTTTTGGCCCATGGTTTTGTAAGACAAAAAAAGGTTTCCATTTTTTTAATCACTATAAAAGGAGGGGTCTAGGAGGTCTTTGAATCATCAAGTTCAGTTTGCAAGACTAGTGCTAGGAGTATCTCTAAGTCCAAGTCTGAGTTTGAGTGGTGTGCTCCTATAAGAACATGCATTGCAAGTGTATTGTAATCTTCTAGATTTGAGAATACATTTTGAGGGTTTTGGAGGGTGTGGTTTTTCTCCTAGAAGGGTTTCACCATGGTAATCATTGTGTTATGAGTTCATTATTATTATGATTGTATTATTATGCATTTCTTGAGATCTCTACAATATTTAGTTGAATTTGCATAATCATCCTCTGAAGGATTAGTGTAGGAAGTGATTTTGTGCACCTTTTCTTCCTTACAAGTGGTATCAAAGCCTAGCTAGTTTTGGTTCTATTTGTTGGGTATGTATTTTTTAGCTAATCAAGTTTTGAGTGAGAGCTTTTGCAGTGGTTTTTATTTCTATGTTGCAAGATTGCAAAGATGACAAGACCATTAGGGAGGATTGATGTAGAGAAGTTTTCTGGCACAAACTTTGAGATGTAGAAGTTGAAGATGGAAGATCTATTGATTGATCAGGATCTATGGGATGCATTCAATTAAAAGAAGCTAAGGCCCAAAGGTCCAACTTCAGCCATAGAGTATGATGTAAGAGATAGAAAAGCTAAAATTCTCATCAGATTATGTCTTGTAGACTCTATACTAATTAATGCCCATGAAGAACCTACTATGAAGAAGCTAATCTACTAAGCAAAATCACTTGTGAAAAAAAATTTCTTGAGGAAGAATTTGTATTCCTTGAGAATGGAAGAAGGTGGATAGATTTTTGAGCATCTTGAAAGTTTTAATATGTTGGTGACTTAGTTGACCTCAATTCGGGTGTGGATGGATGAAGCAAAAAGGTGCCAAATATTGCAATGTTCATTACCAAACTCATGGGACAACCTTATCATGGTTGTGGGGAGAACTTTAGTTGTCTTGAAGATGGAGGGCATTGTTGGTTCTCTAGTTTCTAAAGAGATGAGAATGAAATTCTCTCTAAACACCAAAGAGGCTTTGAGTGTTCAAGGAAGACCAAAGGAAAGAGGCAAGAATGAGAAGCAACATGGCCATTCTATGTCCAAGAACAAGGGGAGATCAAAATCTCGTGGTAAGTCCAATGTAATCTATTGGAATTGTGGGAAACCTAGATACTTCTGAAAGGACTACAAAGATGAGAAAAAGAAAAAGAAGAAGAAGTAAGATTCTGATTCTAAGTCCAAGATGGAAGATGGAGATGTTTTCATTGCAACCTTGGACAATCATTTAGGTGATAAATGCATGGTTGATAGACAAAGGTGCTTCTTTTCACATGACTCCTAATAGAATTGGTTTAATAAATATGAAAGTAGTTCTTGATATTGTTGGTCATGGAAGTATTTGTGTAAAATTTTCTAAAGGAAAAATTGGAAGATTTGATGGTTTCTTGCATATCCTGGGACTAGTGAGGAATTTCTTATCTATTAGTAAACTAATAGATGTGGGTGTGCATGTACAATTTTCTAAAGCAAGTGCGAAAATGGTGAGAGGTGTTATGGTAATAGCAAGAGGAAGAAGATTGGGTACAACATACCAGCTTGATGCATGCATGATTGAGTGCAATAGTACTTATGATAAGAGTGTGAAGAGGACTACTTTATTGGAGAAGGAGAGTGTTTCTCCTTCAATAGATGGTCATGGATTTTTGGTACACAAGGGTGCTCTATCTACTAAATAAAAATTACCTACAAAGAGGACTATGTTATGGCACTAGATGCTCAACCACATAGGTGAAAAAGTTCTACAAACCTTAAGGAAAAAAAACCTTTTTGATGGGTTGAATGACTACCATCTTGAGTTTTATTTTTGTGAGCAGAGTATCTATGGTAAACAAAGTCATGTTCAGTTTTAGTCAAGTTCTAATAAGTCCTTTTGTATTTTGGATCTAATCCATTTCGATGTTTTTGGTCTAGTTGATGTTCCTTTTATTGGTAGATTAGTTTATTATGTTTCTTTCATTGATGATTTTAGTAGAAGAACATGGGTTTATTTTCTTAGAGGTAAAGATGAAGTTTTTAGTTGTTTCAAAAAAATTAAAGTAATGGTTAAGTTATAGACTAGAATGAAGATAAGGCATATGAGAACTAATAATGGCAGTGAATATTGCTCCAATGATTTTGACACATTTTGTAAATATTGTGGTATTAAAAGAGAGAAGAGAAAACTCCATATTTTCCATAGTAGAATGGAGTTGTAGAAAGAATGAATAGGACCTTGATGGAGAAAGCTAGGAATATGTTGAGTGGAGCTAGACTAGAACAAAAGTTTTGGGCCAAAGTTGTAACCACTATCACCTACCTGATAAATAGGTCTCCTACATTAGCTCTTGTTGATAAGATGCCAATGGAAGCATGGTCAGGCCACAAGCCTTCACTTAGACATCTGAGAGTTTTTTGTTGTGAGGCATATGCTCATGTTCCAAAGGAGAAGCATAAAAAAATAGAAAAAAAAGCTATCAAATGTATATTCATCGAATATAGTTATGGTGTGAAAGGATAAAATCTTTGGGATCCTATTGAACCAAAGTTATTTTACTCTAGAAGTGTTATTTTTAGAGAAATTGAGCCTTCTTTTTTTACAGTGTAGCTAGAACAGATAAAAGAAAAGAAAGATGTGATTCAAATTCCTACTATGCCTAAGAAAGTTGAATCAATGCCCTTAGAAAGACAAGATGTTGAAGAGAGCTCTAAAAGTTTTGAATCATCAAAGGAAGAGGGAGAAGCTGATCATGAACCTAAACTAGATCTTGTTTGAAGGTCTAGTAGATAGAGGAAAGCACCAGAAAGGTATGCATATTCTCCTGATGATTGGATGTGTATTTTTTTTTAAATGTTAATATTGATGAGCCAAAATCTATAGAAGAACCTCTTGGTATGAATGATTCAGAGTTCTGGAAAATTTCCATGGAAGAAGAGATGGCAACTTTTAAGAGAAATGACACATGGGACCTTGTACCATTTCCTAAAGGATGGAAGCTTGTTAGTTGTAAATGGGTGTTCAAAAGGAAGATGGATTCAAATGGAAGCATTGAGAATTATAAAGCAAGATTGGTTGTAAAAGGTTACTTCAAGGTTGCAAAAATTGATTATGGTGAAATTTATTCTCTTGCAACAAAAATAACATCCATTTGAATTGTACTTTCTACTGCAGCAACTTATGATCTAGAAGTTGAGCAGACGGATGTGAAGAAAACTCTCCTTCCTAGATGTTTGGAGGAAAAAAATTATATGACATAGCCAAAGAACTTTGTGGTGAAAGGTAAAATTCATTTGGTCTATAAATTGAAGAAATCCTCATATGGTCTAAAACAAAGTCCTAGTATGTGGTACCAAAATTTTGATAAATATGTACTAAGTTTGGGATTATTTCCTAGTTATTACCTTACATGTTGATGACATGTTGTTTATTGGTAAAGGAAAAGGTTTGATTACGGAATTAAAATCTTAGCTCTTTGTAAAGTTTGAAATGAAAGATCTTGGTGTAGCAAGGTACATATTGGGAATGGAGATTATAAGAGATAAACAAAATAGACAACTTTGGGTAGGCCAAAGTAAGTATGTTGGTAATATTCTAAGAGGATTCAATATGTAGGTCTCTAGATCATTGAGTGTTCCTATTATTATGGGAATAAAGCTTTCTAGCTGATAGTGTCTTCATCCCTATTCAAAATGGAAGAGATGAGTTGAGTATCAAATAAGAGTGCTATTGGAAGTTTGATTTATTCTATGGTCTATACAAGACTAGACATTGCCCAAGCAATGGGAGTAATCTCCCATTATATGCCTAATCCAAGAAGAGCACATTGGGATGTAGTAAAAAGAGTTTTTAGATACTTGGAGGGTACCTTAGAGTACTCTATATGTTTTCATAGAATAAGATATGTGCATTCCTTAGATATTTAAGATTATGTGGATTCAGACTAGGCTAGGGATGTTGATAGAAGAAGATCCACCAGTGAATATGCCTTAACATTATTTAGTGGTGCAATTAGTTGGATGAGAAAGTGATTAGCTATGGTCAATTTTTCCACTATAGAGGTAGAGTATATGGTAGCTACTCATGCTTAAGAGACTATGTTCAAATATAGAGTTCAAACAAGGCGCAGTGACAATTTATAGTGATAGTCAGTGTGCAATCTTCCTAGCAAAGAACCTAACATTTTATGTTAGCACCAAGCACATTGATTAACAGTATCATTTTGTGAGAGATATGGTCAAGGATAGCAAGGTGAATCTAGAGAAGGTAGAGACTTTGGTGAGTGTTGCTAATAAATTAACTAAGCCCATGAGGATAGAGAAGTTTAGATGGTGTTCAGAGTCTATGGACCTCTCAGCCCCTAGCACTTAAGTCCATGAAATTATGGATCCCTTGTCTCTTGCAAGGTGTTTGACAAATGGGAGAATGTTCAGAATTGCATCTCAACTTTGCAATCCTTTTTCGAAAAATTCTAGAATTTGTTTGTGGTAGTTTTCCACATGTTTATGAGTTTGAAAAAGGTGTATAAGTTGTTAAAAATATGTCTTGCCTAGGACAATATAGGAGGGTTATTTTTAGAGTATAAACAACTCATTAAATGAATTTTATGGGGGTCTAAACTAGAGGCCAAAATTATGGATGAAAATGATGTTCTTTGAGTTATAAATGACAAGTGGATAACAAGTAGCTTTCTTGCTGATGGTTTTGGCCCATGATTTTGTAAGACCACAAATGGTTTCCAAGTTGTAAATCACTATAAAAGGAGGGCTTGGGGAGTTTTTTGAATCATCAAGTTTAGTTTGTAAGACTAGTGCTAGAAGGAGTCTCTCTGAGTCTGAGTTCGAGTTCGAGTTGTGGTGATGTGCTCCTATAAGAACTTGTATTGCAAGTGTATTGTAATCTTCTAGATTTGAGAATAAATTATGTAGGTTTTGAGGGTGGGGTCTTTCTCCCATAAAGGTTTCCCCATTATAATCATTGTGTTATGAGTTCATTGTTATTTTGATTATATTATTATACATTTCTTGAGATTTTTGCAATAGTTAGTTGAATTTTCATAATCGTCCTCTTAAACATTAGTGTAGGAAGTGGTTCCATGCACCTTTGCTTCCTTACAATATTGTGTATCAAGTTTCTAAAATTGGTAGTTGTGTATCCCAATTAGGCCATGATATAATTTATATATAAAGTAATTTATATAGTAATGCACTAGCATAGAAGTTGTGTATTATCTTTCACTAATTGGCATGGATTCTCACACAAGATGCCTTATTTATAGGTGTAGTAAATATTAAAATTCACACTAACATATGGAATCTATTATCTCTATTTCTCTTTGAATAGCTGATAGCATTCCTAAGAAAGGGAAATAGGCCATAAAAATATCATATTAGAACTCCATCTTGGGAGTTGATCAATGCTTGGGTGCCTTTTAGATAGTTGTTTTAACTAAATTCCAGCTAACAAAATGTGTCCCATACATCTAATACATTCTTTCCATTCAGTAAGTGAATCAGCTAGACCAACTATAAAAGAAACTATGTTCTTGTAATGAGTAAGGCTCACTATCTTCATAATCAATTGGGTAAATCAAGTTTCTAATTCATACTACATCCCAATTTCAAAAACTGTATATTATCTATAAATACATACTCATAAATTTATTGTAAACCCTGGTAGTTGGAAAAATTGAAACATTGTCAAGTAAACTAAGGATAACTGTGCTATAGTAGATGTTCTTGACAAATTAAATTACTAGTTAGCTTCATTCTTGAGTGATTAATATTGGAATTCTTTTAGAATAACTAAGAGGGCAGTGAATTAGTTATTCAAGGTCCAAATGTACAAAATAAAAATTTTCTCACAATTTAGTGAACCCATAAAAAATTCATACCCATGCATGCATTCATTGTGTACAAACTAAGACTTATAAGTTACTTGTCAAATCAACATGTAGAGATATAAAGCGTGAAACACAACACATTCATCAGCACATTTGATAAATTGATTTAACATAAAAACCCAATTTGGAAAAAAGCACTAGTCATGTTACTCCTTTCTCACTCTTTTGAAGTGATTCCCTATGAAAGGCCAACCCTATTAAATGTTACAATACACACTATTAAATGTGACCTAGTTAAGGAATTTCAATCACCCTATTAAAAGTGAGCCTTGTTAGAGGACTTTATGCCATTCACTTGGAATTCCACCCTATTAAAGGATTTTCCAATGATTGTTATGTCAACTTTACTCCAAAGGATTTATCCTAGACTAATACAATTATTAGAGAGTAATAGTAGAGCTTTGATCTGATACAACTTATAACTTCAATTGTAGATTACAGATCTCTATTTAGTCCTTAATTCTGCTTGGCTTAAATTATTTGTAGCTCTGACAACTTGTTCACCATTTAACCATTCATCTTCTTAAGCCTTCTTCCTTAACACGCCATTGCAGACACTTCTCTTGGGTTACTTATTGAACAAAAACCCCTTTCTCCTTCTCCTTCTTAGGTTCTCACACCAAATCTCTCTAACTCGTTTGCTTCATGACTAGACATTCCTACATGCAAAAAATTAGAATATTTTCCCACTCATTATCAATCATCTAAATTAGGGTTTTGGATGGATTAGGTATTATACAATGTATCTACCCCATATCTTGTCTTATCTAGAAACTTCTCTTAAAATTCATTTGAATTCACCTCCAAAATAGTTTACATAATATTTTGTGCCACTAGATCATCAATCTTATCTTCCTCCTAGTTCAAAAGTTCCAAGAAAACAAATTTGTTGACTTTTATTTCACAAATCTTTTAATCTTTATCATAATGGAGCAACTCAACACTGTTAATCTTCTAATGCTTAGCGCATACTATGTCACTTGGCATCAACTATAAAATCACTCAACATCAACTAGATTTTACTTGTGCTCGACATCTACTATCTTGGTTGGCATCCACTTGAATTTTCTTATACTAGGCTCTAACTAACTTTTTTCTTAGCTTGAAATAAATTTTCTTCGCACCTACTATCCACTCAATCAAGCTTGGCAGATAAACTTTATTTAACTTGTTCTTCTAAACTTTCTAAGTACAACCAACTATTTTGTAACCTTAAGTAGATCATCAATATATCATGTTATCACTATCTTAATTGATCCTTTTACTTTATTAGATAATCATAACTTAACCTTTCCTCTAGGTGCTTTCGTTACATCTTGTTGATCAAATCCTTCTCATCAATCAACTGAGTGATAGCGCTTGAAACATACAAGCAATTGTCTTACCAACAAATGGAAAGTTTGACATCAGTGACAAAACAATGATTGAAATGCATAACAATCTCGTTCTCTAGCATTGATGTGAAAACAAACTAATCAACCAAGTCAATCAAATGATGGACATCTTGTTCAATCAAATTAACTAGGTTAAAATAGTAAGATAATACCAAAAATAACTTGCATTGAAATTTCTCCCTCTATCAACAAGTTCCATCTTCTAATTAGGTTATGAGATATAACTCCCTCTTATGCCCTTCTTTCATACTAAATTGATTAGGAAAATATTTCCATTATATAATGATCCTTCTAAATCTCTTATCAATACCTCACTCTTTGTTTTAATCCTTTCTCTTATTGCTTTCTCCCTCTCTAATCTTTTGATCAATTTCTATTAATTCTCCCTCTTTCTTTCTCAATCTTTTGATGATGTACTTTCTCCATTTTTGCTCTTGCACTTGATCAATTTAATGTACTTTCTCCCCCTTTAACAATAATGCCAAAGACATATAATAAAAACTTGGCATCTTTAATACATGTATATATAGGATTTTGGAGGTTCTTCAATTTCTCCCTCTGTCACCTTGTTTGTGACTAATTTGAAGTTTTCAACTCTATGATTACTTTAAGCAGTTCTTAAAGCAAGATCCATTGTATCAATTTGTATTATATGAACATCATCTTGTTTGATGCAAGGTACTCCCTCTATCTCTTACATAGCCTTTGATAGGGGTATCACCCCTATTTTACCTCTTAGATACTCATAAGCATCCTTAGGTAATGCTTTTGTGAAGATATCAACAATTTGATCCTTTATTTTTACATATTCCATCTTCACCTCTTTGTCTTGAACTATCTCTCTTGCATAATGATACTTGATTGCAATGTGCTTTCTTTTTGTGTGCATGACTGGATTCTTTGATATATTGATGGCACTTGTATAATCACAATAAAGTATCATTGGTTTCTTGATTTCTTCCTTCATTTCTTTGAGTAGCTATTTCATCCATACAATGTTTGTGTAGTTGATAGTAGCAGCAACATATTCTGCTTTAGCAGTAGATTGGGAAGTACAGCTTTGCTTCTTGCTAGTCCATGTAACTACTCTTTTTCCTAAGAAGAAAAATCCTCTGCTAGTGCTCTTTTTATCATCATTGTTTCCAGCCCAATCAACACTAGTGTA
This sequence comes from Cupressus sempervirens, assembly GCA_028749045.1. Taxonomy (NCBI): domain Eukaryota; kingdom Viridiplantae; phylum Streptophyta; class Pinopsida; order Cupressales; family Cupressaceae; genus Cupressus; species Cupressus sempervirens. The sequence goes on from CM053786.1 coordinate 118,651,978, forward strand.
GGCTCTCAATTCAAACTTTTCATTCTTCTTATAGTATAGACCAAACTCTTATGTTCCTTTTAAGAATCTCATTATTCTCTTCACAACCATCAAGTGATTCTCTCTAAGATTTGCAAAGTATCTTGCAACTATTCCCACAACCAATGCAATGTCAAATTTGCTATGTACTATATATTGCAATTTTCCAATCATGGATCTATATAATGTTTGATTCACCTCAATTGAATCATCATTCTTTGATAGCTTGAGTCTTGTCATCATAGGTATACTTACTAGTTTAGAATCCTCTTATCTAAATATCTTTAATCTCTCTTTGGCATATTTTAACTAAGTGATATATATACCATACTTCATCTAGTATACTTGTAATCCATAAAGAATTTGATCTCTGTAAACACAGACATTTCAAATTCTTGCTTCATTTGATGTGAAAAATCCTTACACAAAGCACCTTGTCCTCCAAATCTGATATCATGAACAAATATTTCAAATAACAAAATACCTTTGTCCTTATCTGTCTTCATGTAAAAATTCTTTTTATAATAAGTCCTTTCAAATCCAATCTTCACAAGATATGTATGAAGTCTCTCATACCACACTCTTGGTGGTTGCTTCAATCCATATAGGGTTTTGTGTAGTCTACATACCATGTTCTTATTGTCAGGATCAAAAAATACTTCTAGATGTTCTATATAGACTTTCTCTTCTAGTATGACATTCAGAAATATAAATTTAACATCCATATGATAAAATTTGAAACCTTTGTATGCAACATAAGCATGTAGAATTCTCACTCCTTCCATTCTTGTAATAGGGGCAAATGTCTCGCCATAGTCAACTCATTGTTCCTATGCACATCCTTTACAAACTAATCTTGCTTTGTTCCTTGTCACTTCACCATTCTCATCTTAGCATTTGTTTCTGAATACCCATTTCATGCCAATCACATTCTTGTATTCTGGTCTAGGAACTAGACTCCATGTTTTGTTCTTCTCTATCTATTGAATTTCTTCTTACATAGCTTTGTACTAGTTATCATCTTCCAATGCATATTTTACTATCTTATGTTCCTTCATGCTTAAAAAAATTAATGCACTTCTCAATCTATTTATTATAATTGGCCTTGGATCTTTGTCTCCAATGATTTGATCTATAGGATGATGTCTTTTGACATATTTGGACAATCTTGGTTTTGTTCTTGTAACTACATTTTGTCTCTCAGCTTTAGTGTCACTATGTACATTTTTGTCAGGTATTTCTGCATCTCCTTCATATATACTGATCGCAGAATTAGAATGTGCATTTTCTTCATTCTGCAACTCGACATCTAAATGTAGCTTGGTTCCTGAATGCAACTAAATATTCATATGTTGTGACTTGATAGTTATTGAGACTTGATGATGGTTTGCAACTTGATTTGTATCATCTTCTTCAATAAGAATTCCTTCATAGAAGTATAAAAATGGTTTTTATTCTTCTGATTCTTTTGTAGATTTAGCCTCATGTACTTCTATAAATTTATCAAAATTCACATTTGCACTTTCCATAATTTTTTTAGTGTTAGTATTTAAACACTTATAAGCTTTGCTTCTTGTAGAGTAACCAAAGAATATTCCTTCTTCACTTTTTGCATCAAGCTTTCCATTCCTAACATCTTTAAGAATAAAACATTTGCTTCCAAATACTTTAAAGTATTTCACATTAGGTGGATATCCATACCATAGTTCAAAAGGTGTTGAATGTGTACCTTTCTTGAATTTTACATAGTTCAAGGTATATATCATAGTACATATAGCTTCTCTCCAGTATTTTAGAGCAACATTTTTCTCCATCATGAGTGTTCTGACATAGTCCATTATAAACATGTTTCTCCTTTCAGTAATTCTATTTTGTGGAGGAGTCCTAGGTGTAGATGCCTGTCTTTTGATTCCTCTATTATTATAGAACATCTCAAACTGATTTGAAGTGAATTATCCTCCTTTGTCTAATCTCAGGCACTTTAGAATTTTACTTGTCTCTTTTTCCACTCTTGCCAAGCACCACTTAAACATTTGAAAAGCATCAAATTTTTTCTTTAGAAAGATGACTTTCATCATCCTAGAGTAATCATCAAGAAATAACATTATGTACTTATCTCCTCTGTAGCTTTTCACTTCAATAGGTCAACACAAGTCAGTATAAACAATTTCTAGTATTTCCTTAGAGGTATAAGCTTCACTCTTAAAGCTTGACTTTGTCATTTTACCTAGCTAACATTGTTTGCATGCTATATTATCATGTTTCATCAACTTAGGCAAACATCTAACTCTTTTCATCTTACTGATACTGACCAGGTTATCAAAATTAACATTACATAATCTCTTGTGCTAAAGTCATGCATCATAAAATTTTGCAATAAAACAAGTTGCATCCTCTATATCCATATAGAAAAAATTACTTCTAGTTTGATCACCTTTACTAACCAGCTTCCCATTTGTGTCATAGATCTTAATAGTTTTATTTTCAAATTCAATTTTGTATCCCAGATTATTCAATTGTGACATGCTTAAAAAATTATAATTCAATCCTTCAATGTAGTAAGCATTGTCACATGAAATTTTTCCTATGAGTTTGATAGACCCTTTTCCTTTTATCAAGCATGGTGCATCATTACCAAACCTTACATTGTTTCCATCATAACAAGTTAAGGTAACAAACTTACTTTTGTCTCTAGTCATATGATGTTAGCATCCATTGCCAATGATCTATTTATCATTCATGTTCACGCAAGTCACAAGTGTAGTTGCCTCATCCTCGTTAGATTCTTCCTTCATTGCAACATATATCACTTCATCATCATGTTCATCAACAATGTAGCTTGACTTCATGCCTTTATCTCTATAGTAGTTTCCATCATCTTCTCTTCTATTTTTGTGCCTATTTCCTTCTTTGTAGTTCTTTTTTTCTGTACATCTTGCAGCAATGTGGCCAATTTCATTGTAATTGAAACAAATGATGGGTAACTTACCTTTAAACTTGCCTTTTCCTTTGTGAAATCTTCTTTCCATTGGTGCTTCCAATTGTTCAATGTCTTCCCCATTTGTGTTGTTGTCATTGGATGTGTATTTTATCTTTCTTTTCTTCTTCTTCTTCTTCTTCTGCTTTACCTCCTCAGAATCTTTCAATAACAATTTAACTTTGAAAGCTGATTCGAGACTCTCTAGTTTGTAATTGTCAAAACCGTAACCGTCCATAGGAAGACAGATTATTTTTCTATTTAATAATTCAAAAAGAGGTGAGAGTGATAGAATCATCCCTTTTGGAAAAGAACTCCCATGCATGGTTATAAGGTATTATTATGTTTTATTCAAATGGAAGCTTCATTTAGCTCAACAATGTCTTAGGTAGGTGTATGCTTTCTCCATTACAAGGTTGATGGATGTTTAGATTAGAGTAGTTCATAGGAAATGAACACCATGTTTGATAAATATATGCTATCCAAATTTTGTCTTAGAACATTCATATAACTATTCATATAGAATACCTCAAGCCAAGAAATTGATCACTGGTAGTTTTAAAATTGTGAAACACCACTATGAAAGGAAATCCTCATTTCTTAGAGAAATCACTAATTATTCAAACTGCAGTTTTGAAAACTTATTGTCGAATTGTAAATAAACCTCCCTTTTACCATCGCATCTATCAATAATTAGATCACATTTGAAGAAGGAAAATGGATGTTAATCATATTATGGAGCATGTCTAGGATTTTACATCAAATTTTTATATTATTTCAGTACTTCTATCCTAGATGTAAAACAAATGCATTCACACCGCACATAAATTTAGATTTTCCACGCTCTCTCTTCTACAATATGCACTTGTCAACATGTAATACAAATGTGAAAGTTGTGTAGATGCTGGTAATGTGTTCGACAAAATGACTAAGAAAAACATGTTTACATGGAAAATGATACTTGCAGCATAGAGAAAAACACTAGCTTCCTCAGGATGTATTCATACGTTCCCATCAAATGCAATGAACATATGTCCAATCTGATCAGTTCACATTTTCAAGCATCCTGCCCATATGTGTCGATTTGGAAACTATGGAATATGGAATTAAATGCCGTGATAGAAATGAACACTCCCATACATCATCGAGGATATCCCTCTAGCCATTACTTTGATATCTCAAGAACTGGCACTGTGGAGGAATGGATATGAGGTGGTCTATAGAGTGTATCAATTGGAAACCGAACATGCCTACACCTATCAGTTTGGTACCAAAACTAATCGTGCTTCTGATTATAGATGATTTCATGGTAATGAGTAAGGATAGAAGCCATTTATCTAAATGTTTCATTCCACATTTGGAACCTTTTTATATCATTGGCAGCGTTTGGAGGGGTATTGTATATAAGTGATTACAAGAGAGTTTCCATTGTGAGAAAAGAAAACGAAGGGCTTTCTTTAATGTAGGTACTCACACTAAGTTGGATAAATTGCATAACCCTATAGAATTCTTTAAGAGGAGGGATCATCAGCCATAGTCTAAATTGAGGCTTTAGCATAAAACTTTCAGTTAAGGCATGCTAAGTTACACGTTGTAGTTTTCTCAATATATGCAAATGTTCAAATTATTACAATGTTCAAATTACTTTTATAAGTTTCCATATCACAAGCAACAAACAACTACCATTTTAAAACCAACACTATGATATTTATTCAAACTCTAAAAATGATAGTATGGTGTTTAATGATAAAAATGATAGTATGGTGTTTAATGATTGCACAAATGAAAAGAAAAATCAAAACTAAGTTAAGCAATAATTTCCGACTCCTTTCTCCCAGTTTTGTTCCAAATTCATCTAGCTCTCCAGCTTTCCTTGGTGCTCGATAGTCTTTATCTTTGTAAAAATTTGTGGAAATCATTTTTTCAGCTCTACTCACAGCCTCCACCAGATTGGATAGATATCCACTTAGCTCATCTTTATCAGCTAACTTAGTGTAGTCCCTCATTTCTAATATTTGATATTTACAAAGGTAACAGAGAATTCAATATAGCGGTGGAAGCCCAAATGACTGCATATACCATTTCAAAATTTATACCACTTTTGTATAATCCCTTTTTAGTTTTATTCAAATGTTGGCAAGACAGTTTGTGATAGGTCTTTGCACACAAATATGATGTCATTAGTCATGTGAGAGCCTAAATTTCTCTGGTTATTTAGAATGAAGAGAGAAACAAACAATGAGTAACACAAAACCTTACCAGTAAAGTTGTTGTCAATACAAGGAGCTTCTAAAATATTCAATGAAGTTGAGACAAAATTTGATTAAAACCTCCATTCAAAAGTTGAATCCCTAGAAGCAGAAAAGTGACTAAAAATAAGATCTAGTTGCGTAGGTGTTTTGAAGGATATTTAGACAAATTAAAAATGAGATTTGGATATGCGAGTATTTTTATTTTGATTAGATTTATTTTTAATATTGTAAATATTGAATGTAACTTAATATTAGAAAGATGATATTATAAGGGGAAAAAAGAAAAAAAAAAGGGGGTCTAAATTCACAATACTTGCTAAAGGTTTTAGAAATGGGTGGAAAGTTAAGTTAATATATATTTGATTCAAAAATTGTTCTTTTGAATGTTTTTGCTAAATACATTTGACTTTACGACTACAAAAAGATGCAATTTTCGGATTAAATTGTGTAGAATTTTTTGGCCTCAACACATATGTATTACAATGCACTTTTTTTCTATCATTGTGATAATTGAAGATGTAGTTGTTTCATAAAACATTGTAATTAAGGTGTTATGATTATGGAAGTTTTTTGCTATGACCATGTCATAATTTATAATCTATGACCAATTGTAAGTTTAATGCTTTTATCAATTGATTATATATTATTTAATTAGATATTAATCCTATTAATATATTTTCTTATATATTATTTAATTAAGTATTAATCACATTAATCTATTGCATTATAATATTATTATATGTGTATTTAATATTATAATTTTTCAATCATTTATAATTGTTGAGTTCCATTTGAAGAGGGGTCGTGAAATCCCCTTATTCTCTGTCACCATGGCCTTCAAGTACATTATAAATGTAGTGTGTTCTTAGATCAAGCACATTTTTGCCTCTATCTCTAGCATTCATGTTTTCCTTTCTTTATTTTAGTTAATTTTAGATGGTTTAGAACTCTAAATTTTGAGTGAGAAGAATTTTGTGAGAACAAAGATTGATTCAATCATAATGGTTTTAAATGTAAGAAATTTAGAAGAAAATTATATTGAGTGCAAAATTTTGAAATACATTTGATTAAGTTTTGCAAAAATTTTACCTAATGTTATAATTTCATTTCATTTTTTTTTTACTTAAGGTCATAGTGTGTCAATAGGGGCATTTTATTGTAGTAGTTCTTTCTCAACTAAGAATTGAGTTCCTATTGCATGTATCAAGAATGTTTAATCATTCTCAATGCAATGCCAAATCTCAACTAGATACATGTTTTGGTGACTAATTATTAGTGTCTAAGTGTTTAGTCATTTATTGGTACTTTACTTGGTCACTTTTATTTGGCCGATCTTGATATTTCACTCAATGACTAAATTAGTCACTTATTTGGTCACCTATAGTTGTAAAGTTTAAGGAAATAGTAGAATGTCACTAGTTATAGTCATGTGAATAAAATATTTCATCGCATGAATAAAATTTTTAGTCACATAGTCACATATTTTCCAAAAAGTACTAGTGTACTGGTTGTTTATATTGTATATATTCAATGTGATAGAATATTTTTTAATGTTAGATATTAATGTGAGAACTTCTTCGATGTTTTGACTAAGGGCTTGTCTCAATGAATGATCCAAGTCTTCAATCTTAATAAAGTTATTTCCCTCTTTTATAAAAATCTATTATGCATGTGTTGATCTTTTTCCTAATAAGTTGGAAAATTGTCTTCTTGGGTTGTCATGCATATGCTTAGGTGTGTCAATAAAACTTCATTAGAAACTAATAAACAAATGTTTACTCAAATCTATCTCTAAAGGAATTTTGGCTAGAAGAATTATTTTATTAATTATGTATTTCATCATTATGAAAAGATGCCACTACAATGTGGGAAAATAACTATTGACATATTTCATGATTTGGGTGTAATAGAAATCTCAAAGAGAAACTAGAGGACAAAATTATGGACAAAAATGCTATTCTTGGAGTTACAAATGACAAGTGGGTAGCATGTGGTTGCTTTGGCCATGGTTTTAGCCCATGGTTTTTTAAGACTAGAAAAGGTTTCGAAGTTGTAAATCACTATAAAAGGAGGGCTTGGGGAAGTGTTTGAATCATTAAGTTCAGTTTGCAAGATTGGTGCTAGGAGTCTCTTTTAGTCTAAGTCTACGATTCATTTATGGTTATGGGCTCCTATAAAAACTTGCATTGCAAGTGTATTGTAATCTTCTAGATTTCAGAATACATTGTACAAGTTTTGGAGGGTGGGGTTTTTCTCTTGGAAGGGTTTACCCATGGTAATAATTGTGTTATGAGTTCATTATTATTTCAATTATATTATTATGCATTTCTTGAGATCTCTATAATAGTTAGTTGAATTTGCATAATCACCCTCTTAAGGATTATTGTTGATGACTTAGTTGACCTCAGTTGGGGTGTGGATAGATGAAGAAAAACTATGCAAAATATTGCTATGTTCATTTCCAGACTTGTGGGATAGCCTTGCCAAGGCCATGGGGAGCACTTTAGTTGTCTTGAAGATGGAGGACATTGTTGGTTCTCTACTTTCTAAAGAGATGAGAAGGAAGGTCTCTCTAAATGCCAAAAAGGCTTTGAGTGTTCAAGGAAGACCAAAGGAAAGAGGAAAGAACGAGAAGTAACATGGCCATTCTAAGTCCAAGAATAAGGGGAGATCAAAATCTCATGGTAATTCCAAGGTGATCTGTTTGAATTGTGGAAAACCTAGACACTTTTAAAAGGACTACAAAGAGGAGAAAAAGAAGAAGAAGAAGAAGAAAGATTCTAATTTTGAGTCCAAGATGGAAGATGGAGATGCTTTCAGTGCAACATTGGCCACTCATGTAGGTTGATAGACTTAGATGCATCTTTTCACATGACTCCTAAAAGAATTGGTTTAGTAAATATGAAAGTTTGATGGTGGTAAGGTGTATTTTCATGCTAACTTAGTTCTTGATATTGATGGTGCTACTTTATCGAAGAAGGAGAGGGTTTTTCTTTCAAAAGATGGTCTTAGTTTTTGGGTACCCAAGGGTGGTCTATCTACTAAATCAAAGATACCTACAGAGAAGACTATGTTATGGCACTAGAGGCTCATCCAAATAGGTGAGAAAGGTCTAAAAACCTTAAAGAAGAAATGCCTATTTGATGAGTTGAATGACTACCTTATTTTGTTTGATTTTTGTGAGCAATGTATCTATGGTAAAAAAAATTCATGTTTAGTTTTACTCAAGTTCTCATAAGTCCTCATGTATTTTGGATCTAATCCATTCGGATGCATTTGGTTTAGTTGATGTTCCTTTTATTGGTAGATTAGTTTATTATGTTTCTTTCATTGATAATTTTAGTAGAAGAACATGAGTTTATATTCTTAGAGGTAAAGTAGAAGTTTTTAGTCATTTCAAAGAGTTTAAAGCAATGGTTGAGTTGTAGACTAGAAAGAAGATAAAGCATTTGAGAACTGATAATTGTAGTGAATATTGCTCCAATGATTTTGACAAATTTTGTAAATATTGTGGTATTAAAAGAGAGAAGACAAATTTATATTCTCCACATTAGAATGGATTTGTAGAAAGAATGAATTGGACCTTGATAAAGAAGACTAGGAGTACATTAAATGGAGCTAGACTGGAACAAAAGTTTTGGGCCAAAGCTATAGCCATTGCCTCTTACCTAATAAATAAGTCTCCTACATTAGCTCTTGTTGATAAGATGTCAATGGAAGAATGGTCAGGCCATAAGCCTTCACTTAGACATCTAAGAGTTTTTGGTTGTGAGGCATATGCTCATATTCCAAAGAAGAAGCAGACAAAACTAGACAACAAAGCTATCAAATGTATCTTCATTGGAAATAGTTATGGTGTGAAAGGATACAAACTTTGGAATCCTATTGTACAAAAGGTATTTTGCTCTAGAAGTGTTATTTTTAGAGAAACCAAGCCTTCTTTTGTTATAGTGCAGCTAGAACAGATAATAGAAAAGAAAGATGTGACTAAACTTCCTACTACACCTAAGAAAGTTAAATCAAGGCCCTTAGAAAGACAGGTTGATGAAGAGAGCTCTACAAGTTTTGAACCATTAGAGGAAGAGGGAGAACCTGCTCATGGACCTGAACCCAAAACCTAAACCACATATTGTTTGAAGGTCTAGTAGATAGAGGAAAGCACCAAATAGGTATGGATATTCTCGTGATGATTGGAGGTGTATATTTTCTTTAAATGCTAATATTGATAAAATAAAACCTATAGAAGAGCCTCTTGGTATAAATGAATCAAAATCCTAGAAAATTTCCATGGAAGAAGAGATGGAAACTCTTAAGAGAAATGACACATGGGACCTTGTACCATTTCCTGAGGGATAGAAGCTTCTTGTTTGTAAATGGGTGTTCAAAAGGAAGATGGGTTCAGATGGAAGCATTGAGAAGTATAAAGCACGATTGGTTGTAAAAGGTTACTCCTAGGTTGCAAACATTGATTATAATGAAATTTTTTCTCTTGCAAAAAAAATGACATCCATTTGATTTTTACTTTCTACTATAGCATCTTATGATCTAGAAGTTGAGTAGATGGATGCAAAGACAAATTTCCTTCACAAATATTTGGAGGAAGAAATTTATATGACATAGACAAAGCATTTTGTGGTGAAAGGTAAAAGTCATTTGGTCTGTAAATTGAAGGAATCCTTGTATGGTCTAAAACAAAGTCCTAGGATGTGATACCAGAAGTTTGATAAATATGTATTGAGCTTGTGATTATTTCCTAGTTATTTCCTTATATGTTGATGACATATTGTTTATTGGAAAAGGAAAAGGTTTGGTTGCAAAATTAAAATCTTAGCTCTCAAAAAAGTTTGAAATGAAAGATCTTGGTCTAGCAAGGTACATTCTAGGAATGGATATTACAAGAAATAGAAAAAATAGAAAGCTTTGGCTAGGAGAGAGTAAGTATGTTGGTAATATTCTAAGAAGATTCATTATGTAGGACTCTGGACCATTAAGTGTTCCTATTACTATGGAACAAAGATTTCTAGCTCACAGTGTCCTTCATCCCCATTGGAGATGGAAGAGAGGATTCGAGTACTGTATCAAAGTGTTGTTGGAAGTTTGATGTATGCTATGGTCTATTCAAGATCATACATTGCCCAAGCAGTAGGAGTACTTTCTCATTATATGCCTAATCCAAGAAGAGCACATTGGGATGTAGTAAAAAAAATTTTCAAATACTTGCAGGGTACCTTAGAGTACTCTATATGTTTTCATAGAATAGGATATGTGCATTCCTTGGATATTCAAGATTATTTGGATTTAGACTGGGTTGGCGCTGGTGATAGAAGAAGATCCACCAGTGAATATGTGTTTACATTATTTAGTGGTGCAATTAGTTGGATGAGAAAGTGATGAGCTATGGTCACTTTTTCCACTACAAAGGTAGAGTATATGATAGCTACTCATGCCTTCAAGGAAGCCATCTAGCTTAAGACACTATGTTCAGATATAGGGTTTAAATAGGATGCAATAACAATTTATAGTGATAGTGAGTGTGAAATCTTCCTAGCGAAGAACCTAACATTTCATGCTAGGACCAAGCACATTGATTAACAATATCATTTTGTGAGAGATATACTCAACGACAACAAGGTGAAGCTAGAGAAGGTAGAGACTTTGGTGAATGTTTCTAATACATTCACTAAGCCCATGAGCACAAAGCAGTTCAGATGCTATTCGGAGTCTATCAGCCTCTTGGCCCCTAGCATTTAAGTCCATGACATTGTGGATCCCATAACTCTTGCAAGGTGTTTGATAAGTGGGAGAATGTTGAGAATTGTGTCTCAATGTTGCAATATTTTTTCAAAAAATTCTAAAATTTGTTTGTGGTAGAAAGGTGTATGAGTTGTTAAAAATATGTCTTGTCCCTAGGAAAATAGAGGAGGGTTATTTTTAGAGTATAAACAACTCATTATATGAATTTTATGGGGGTCTAAACTAGAGACAAAATTATGGACAAAAATGATGTTCTTGGAGTTACAAATGACAAGTGGATAACAAGTGGTTTTTTTGCCCATGGTTTTGTAAGACCAAAAATGGTTTCCAAGTTGTAAATCACTATAAAGGGAGGGATTGGGGATTTTTTTGAATCATCAAGTTCATTTTGCAAGACTGGTGCTAGAAGGAGTCTCTCTAAGTCCAAGTTCGAGTTCGAGTTGTGGTGATGTGGTCCTATAAGAACTTGCATTGCAAGTGTATTGTAATCTTCCAAATTTGAGAATACATTATATGGGTTTTGAGGGTGGATTTTTTCTCCCAAAAGGTTTTTCCCATGGTAATCATTGTGTTATGAGTTTATTTTGATTATATTATTATGCATTTCTTGAGATTTTTGCAATAGTTAGTTGAATTTGCATAATTGTCCTCTTAAACATTAGTGTAGGAAGCAATTCCATGCACCTTTGCTTCCTTGCAATATTGTCTATCAAGTTTCTAAAATTGGTAGTTGTGTATCCCAATTGGACCATGATATAATTTATATATAAAGTAATTTATATAGTAATGCACCAACATAGAAGTTGTGTATTATCTTTCACCAATTGGCATGGATCCTCACACAAGATGCATTATCCATAGGTGTAGTAAATATTATAATTCACACTAACATATGGAATTTTTTATCTCTATTTCTCTTTGAATAGCTGATAGCATTTCTAAAAAGGGGAAATCAGCTATAAAAATATCATATTAGAACTCCATCTTGGGGGGTGATCAATGCTTGGGTGCCTTTCAGATAGTTGTTTTAACTAAATTCTAGCTAACAAATGTGTCCCATACATCTAGTACATTCTTTCCATTGTGTAAGTGAATCAACTTCACCAACTATAAAAGAAATTATGTTCTTCTAATGAGTAAGGCTCACTACCACCAGCATCAATTGGGTAAATCAAGTTTCTAATTCATACTACCTCACTATTTCACAAATTGTATATTATCTATAAATACTAACTTGTAAATTTATTGTAAATTGGTAGTTGGAAAAACCAAAACATTGTTGAGTAAACTAAGGATAACTATGCTATAGTAGATGTTCTTGACAAATTAAATTACTAGTTAGCTTCATTCTTGAGTGATTAATTTTGGAATTCTTTAAAAATAATTGAGAGGGTGTGAATCAGTTATGCAAGGTCCAACTGTACAAAGTAAATCTTTTCTCACAATTCAGTTAACTGATAAAAAATTTTGACTAATGCATGCATTCATTGTGTATAAACTAAAACTTATATGTTACTTGTCAAATCAACTTGTAGAGATATAAATCATGAAACACAACACATTCATCAACACATTTGACATAATGATTTAACATGGAAATCCAATTTGGGAAAGACCACTAGTATCATGTTACTCCTTTCTCACTCTTCTGAAGTGATGCCCTATGAAAGGCCAACCCTATTAAAGGTTATAATACACACTATTAAATGTGACCTACTTAAGGGATTTCAATCACCCTATTAAAAGTGAACCTTGTTAGATGACTTTAGGCCATTCACTTGGAATGCCACTTTGTTAAAGGATTTTCCAATGACTATTAAATCAACCTTACTCGAAAGGATTTACCCTAGACTGACACAACTATTAGAGAGTAACAGTAAAACTTTGATCTAATACAACTTATAACTTCAATTTTAGATTACAGATCTCTATTTAGTCCTCAATTCTACTTGGCTTCCATTATTTGCAGCTCTGATATCTTGTTCATCCTTCAAGTATTCATCTTCTTAAGCCTTCTTGCTTAGCATGCCATTGCAGACACCTCTCTTGGGTCACTTGTTGAAGCAAAACCCCTTTCTCCTTCTCGATCTTAGGTTCTCACACCAAAACTCTCTAACTCTTTTTCTTCATGACTAGACATTCCTACATACAAGAAATTAAAATATTTTCCTACTAATTATCCATTGTCCGAATTAGGGTTTTGGATGGATTAGGTAGGATACAATGTATCTACCCCATATCTTGCCTTCTCTAGAAACTTCTCTTAAAAACCATTTGAATTAGCCTCCAAAATGGTTTACATAAGATTCTGTGCCACCAACTCATCAATCTTATCTTCCTCCTACTTCACAAGTTCCAAGAAAACAAACTTTTTGGCTTTTATTTGGTGAATCTTCAATCTTTATCATAATGCAACAACTCAACATTGTCAATCTTCTGATGCTCGACACATACTATATCACATGGCATCAACTAGATTTTACTCGTGCTCGACATCTACTATCTTGCTCGGCATCCACTAGAATTTACTTTTACTCAGCTCTATCTAACTTTTTGCTTGGCTTAAACTAAATTTGCTCAGTACCTACTATCCACTCAGTCAGACTTGGTAGGTAAAGTTTATTTAACTTGTTCTTCTAAAATTTCTAAGTGTAGCCAACCATTTTGTAACCTTAAGCAGATCATCAATACATTATGTTATCACTATCTTAACTAATCCTTGTACTTCATTACATAATCATAACTCAACCTTTCCCTCTAGGTGCTTTTGTTACATCTTGTTGATCAAATCCTCCTCATTAATTAACTAAGTGATAGTATTTGAAATATATAAGAAATTATTTTACTAGAAAATGGTAGGTTTGACATCAGTGACAAAACAATGATTGAAACACATAACAACCTCCCTTATAACAATCTTTCTAATCAATGATCTTTTCAATTAGATTTTAACAATCTCCCTCTTTGGCATTGATGGCAAACCAAACTAATCAACCAAGTTAATCAAATTATGTATATATTGTTCAATCAAATTAACTAGGGTAAAACATTAAGACTTTAGAATAAAAAACATGTATTGAAATTTTTCCCTCTATCAACAACTTCCATCTTCTGATTAGGTTACAAAATATAACTCCCTCTTATGGCTCTCTTTCATACTGAATTTATCAGCCAAATATTTCCCTTAGATAATGATCCTTCTAACTCTCTGATCAATACCTCACTCTTTGTTCTAATCCTTTCTCTGATTTTTTTCTCCCTCTCTATTCTTTTGATTAGTTTTTACTAATTCTCCCTCTTTCTTTCTTGATCTTCTGATGATGTACTTTCTCCATTGTTGCTCTTGCACTTGATCAATTTAGTGTACTTTCTCCCTCTTTGAAAATAATGCCAAAGACATATACTAAACACTTTGCATCTTTAATACATGCAGATATAGGCTTTTGCAAGTTCTTCAATTTCTCCCTCTGTCACCTTGTCTGTGACTAATTTGAAGTTTTCAGCTCTATGATTACTTTAAGTAGTTCCTAAAATAAGATCCACTACATCAATTTATATTATAATAACATAAACTTGTTTGATGCAGGGCACTCCCTCTATCTCTTACATAGGCTTTGATAGGGGTATCACCCCTATTTTACCTCTTAGATACTCATAAGCATCCTTAGGTAATGATTTTGTGAAGATATCAAAAAATTTCTCCTGTGTGTTGACATATTCCATCTTCACCTCTTTGTCTTGAACTAGCTCTCTTACATAATGATACTTGATTGCAATGTGCTTTGTCTCTGTGTCCATCATTGAATTCTTTGATATACTGATAGAACTTGTATTATCACAATAAAGTATCACTGGTTCCTTGATTTCTTCCTTCATTTCTTTGAGTAGTTGTTTGATCCATACAATCTTTGTGTAGTTGATAGTAGCAACAACATATTCAGCTTCAACAATAGATTGGGAAGTATGACTCTGCTTCTTGCTTTTCCATGTAACTACTCTTTTACCTAAGAAGAATGCTCCTTCATTAGTGCTCTTTTTGTCATCAATGTTTCCAACCCAATTAGCGTCAATGTAGGCTCTCAATTCAAACCTTTCATTATTCTTATAGTATAAACCAAACTCTTATGTTCCTTTTAAGTATCTCATTATTCTCTTCACAACCATCAAGTGATTCTCTCTAGAATTTGTAGAGAATCTTGCAACTACTCCCACAACCAATGCAATATCAGGTCTTCTATGTACTACATATTGCAATTTACCAATCATGGATCTATATAATGTTTGATTTACCTTAGCCGAATCATCATAATTTTTAATCCTCTAATCCAAATGTCTTCAATATCTCTTTGACATATTTTAACTAAGTGATATATATACCATAATTCATCTGGTATACTTGTAATCCCACAAAGAATTTGATCTCTCTAAATATAGACATTTTAAATTCTTACTTCATTTCATTTGCAAAGTCCTTACACAAAGCATCTTGTCCTCCAAATATGATATCATCAACACATATTTTAGATAACAAAATACATTTGTCCTTATCTGTCTTCATGTACAAATTGTTGTCATCATAATTCCTTTCAAATCCAATCTTCACAAGATAAGTATGAAGTCTCTCATACCATGCTCTTGGTGCTTGCTTCAATCCATATAGGGCTTTGTGCAGTCTAAATACCATGTTCTTATTGTCAAGATCAACAAATCCTTCTAAATGTTCTATGTAGACTTCCTTTTCTCGTATGTCATTTAGAAATGCAGATTTAAGATCTATTTGATAATCTTTGAAAATTTTGTATGCAACATAAGCAAGTAGAATTCTCACTCCAATTATTGTAATAGGGAAAAATGTCTCACCATAATCAATTCCTTCTTCCTGTGCATATCCTTTGCAAACTAATCTTGCTTTGTTTCTTGTCACTTCACCATTCTCATTTTAGAGCTTGTTTTGAAATACCCATTTGGTGCCAATCACATTCTTATCTTCTGGTCTAGGAACTATACTCCATGTTTTGTTCTTCTCTATTTGTTCAATTTCTTCTTCCATAGCTTTGTACTAGTCATTATCTTCCAATGCATCTTTTACTGTCTTAGGTTCCTTCATGCTTAACAAACACGATTCACTTCTCAATCAATTTCTTATCATTGGGCTTGGATCTTTGTCTCCAATGATTTGATTTGTAGGATGATGTCTTTTCACATATTTGGACAATCTTGGCTCTTTTTTTGTAACTACATTTTGTTTCTCAACTTTAGTGTCACTATGTACATCTCCATCAGGTATTTCATCATCTCTTTCATGTATACTAATCTCAAAATTAGAATGTGCATTTTCTTCATTCTACAACTCAGCATCTGAAGACAACTTAGTTCCTAAATGCAACTTAACATTCATAGGTTGTGACTCGGAAGTTATTGAGACTTGATGTTGGTTTGCAAATTGATTTGTAGCATCTTTTCAATAGGCATTCTTACATAGAAGTATAAAAATAATTTGTATTCTTTTGATTCTTTTGTAGGTTTAGCCTCATGTACTTCTATAAATTCATCAAAATTCATATTTGCACTTTCTACAGCTTAGTTAGTGTTAGTATTTAAACGCTTATAAAATTTTCTTCTTGTGGAGTAACCAAGGAATATTCCTTCTTCACTTTTCGCATCAAGCTTTCCATTCCTAACATCTTTAAGAATAAACCATTTACTTCCAAATACTTTAAAGTATTTTACATTAGGTGGATATCCATACCATAGTTCTTTGAATATGTACCTTTCTTGACTTGCACATGGTTCAAGGTATATACGGTAGTACTTATAGCTTCTCTCTAGTATTTTAGAACCACATTGTTCTCTATCATGAGTGTTTTGACACAATACATTATAGACCTATTTCTTCTTTTAACAATTCCATTTTTTAGAGGAGTCCTAGGTGTAGATGTATATCTTTTGCTTCCTCTATAATTATAGAACATCTCAAACTCATTTGAAGTGAATTCTCCTCCTTTGTCTTATCTCAGGCACTTTAGACTTTTACTTGTCTCTTTTTCCACTTTTACCAAGTACCACTTAAACATTTGAAAACCATTAAATTTTTACTTTACAAACATGACTTTCATCATCCCATAGTAATCATCAAAAAATAACATTATGTATTTATCTCCTCTGTAGCTTTGCACTTCAATAGGTCCACCCAAGTTAGTCTGAATAATTTCTAGAATCTCCTTAGAGGTATAAGCTTTACTCTTAAAGCTTGACTTTGTCATTTTAGCTAGCTAACATTGTTTGCATGCCATATTATCATGCTTCTTCAACTTAGCAAACCTCTGAGTCTTTTTATGTTATTGATACTAACCAAGTTATCAAAATTAACATGACATAATCTCTTGTGCTAAATCCATGCATTCATCATTTTTTTTCAAAAAGACAAGTAGCATCCTCTATATTCATATAGAATAGATTACTTCTAGTTTGATCACCTTTACCAATTAGCTTCCCATTTGTGTCATTTATCTTGGCAGTTTTATTTTCAAACTCAATTTTGCATCCCATATTATTTAATTTTGACATGTGGGTGAACCCACAATAATGGGTTCCACTTTAGTGGGACAAACAAAAATGAAAAAAATTGCAAAACGGGAAATTGAGTTTACCATATGTTTGCGCGAACATATGTGATAAATATGTTCGCGCAAACATAATAAGCATGTTCGCACGAACATACGTTCGCACGAACATACGTTCGCACGAACATGGTAAACATGTTCACACAAACGCCATGGTCACGTGAACATGCAAAATCACAAAAAAATTAAACTTTTTTTCATTTTTTTTTTTGCTCTTTTGACTTCCATAATTGTAGGAGAATGATCTCCTACTGTAAAATAAAAAATGGCAAAATGTGTTGCTTGGAGCAAGCTTTCCAATGACTATAATTTTAATACATAATTTAATCATTAAGACTTTCAAATATGAGTTTAACTCATTATAGGTTCAGTACCGATTGAACATCAACCAACTTTGACACCTCGAGAAAATTAGTAAATTAGGTTAAATTTTTTTTGAAAAATATGGAGGAATTGGTTTATTGAGATACCTTTCTATTAAAAAAAAAGGTTTATGATAAATTGACTTCAAATTATCTATGTCAAACGGAACGTATGTCTGAATTACGATTCATGTCACTTCAAAACTTCATAAACTATACAATATTCAACCAAAATAAATCAAACCAAATGCATCATCTAGATATTGATGTTACAAATCTAACGTCGAAAAAATTACTTCATTATCATTTCTAGAAAAAACATTGTGTGTCAAATAGACTGTCACTTTTTAAAATATGGAATTTTATTATGTACCACTTTTTGGAGGAGATAAAAAAAAATTGACATAATTTTTTTTTTTTTAGATTAAAAAATATGGTCACAAAGTAGGAACAAAGTACTCAAAATAACTAGTTTATTTCATCTTGAAATTATTTATAGTTTTGGAGATATAGTCACTTGAACGTGACATTTGTTGCAAAAATATTGATTTTAGTGTCAAAATTGGTCAAAAAGTGGAACACATTATTGTGGGATCACCCATGCTTAACAAGGTATGATTCAATCCTTCAATGTAGTAAAAATTGTCAAATGAAATCTTGTCTCTGAGTTTGATAGACCCTTTTCCTTTTATTAAACATGGTGCATCATTACCAAACCTTACACTATTTCTGTCATAACAAGTTAAGGTAACAAACTTACTTTTGTCTCTAGTCATGTGATGTGAGCATCCATTGTCAATGATCCATTTATCATTCTTGTTCACACAAGTCACAAGTGTAGTTGCCTCATGCTCATCAGATTCTTCCTTCATTGCAACATATACCACTTCATAAGAGTCATGTTGATCAGCAATGTAGCATGACTTCTTGCCTTTGTCTCTATAGTCTTTGCCATCATCTTCTATTTTGTTTGTGTTCTTATTTCCTTCTTTGTAGTTCTTCTTCTATGTACATCTTGCAGTAGTATGGACAACTTCATTACAATTGAAACAAATGATGGGTAACTTACCTTTGAACTTGTCTTTTCCTCTGCGAAATCTTCTTACCAGTAGTGCTTCCAATTGTTCAATGTCTTCCTCATCTATTTTTTTGTCACTAGATGCATATTTTATCTTTCTTTTCTTCTTCTTCTTCTTCTTCTTCTTCTTCTTCTTCTACTTTACCTCTTTAGAATCATTCAATAATAATTTAGCTTTGAAAGCTGATTCGAGACTCTCTGGTTTGTAATTGTCAAAATTAGATAGCTCAAAAGCAGTGAGTCTACTTACCAGACCTTCAAGGGTTAGATTATTTCTTGGTATACATCTTAACCCTTGGACTACAAAAACTCTAATAGCATAAACATGCAATAATGTTCTCAAGACTTTACTTAGGACAATGTCATCATCTATTTGACCAGTAGCACCTTTTATTGCACAAACAACTTCTTTTATCCTAGCAACATATTAAGCAATATTCTTACCTTCTTCCATTCTCAAATCATCAAACTTACCTTTAAGACTCACTAACTTGGCTCTTTGATCATTTTTTTCCCCTCCATAGATGTTGGCTAGGGCATCACACATTTTCTTTTCATTGTCAAGACCTTTGATATCATCAAATTTGGCATAGCTTAGGGTAGAGGCAATCTCCAACATCACCTAATTGTGTTCTTATTTTTCTTCATATCTCAAGCAATTAGGGCTCCTATTGGATCAACATGTTCCACTGTAATGGAAGATTTTGAATGATCTCCAAGTCCTCCAAGGTGTAGCTTCATCAAAAATTTCCATGCATGAAAGTTATCTCTATTGAGCTTGGGTACTTCTATTTTAGATACCTTGATCTTTGTGCTTCTAGTACATTAAAACTAGTCTTCTTAAGCAGATGGCTCTAATACCAATTGTTGGAATTCTTTTAGAGTAACTAAGAGGAGGGCTGAATTAGTTATTCAAGGTCTAGATGTACAAAAAAAAAATTCACACAATTCTTTGAACTCATAAAACATTCATACTCATGCATGCATTCATTATGTATAAACTAACACTTATATCTTGCTTATCAAATAAACTTATAGAAATATAAAGCATGAAACACAACACATTCATCAACACGTTGGACACAATGATTTCATGTGGAAATCCAATTTGGGAAAAACCACTAGTAATATGCTACTCCTTTCTCACTCTTCTGAAGTGATGCCATGTGAAAGGTTGCAATACATATTGTTAAATGTCACCCAATTAAGGGATTTCAATCACCCTTTGTTAGAGGACTTTAGACCATTCACTTGGAATGCCACCTTGTTAAAAGAGTTTCCAATGATTGTTAAGTCAACCTTACTTCAAAGGATTTACCCTAGACTAATACAATTATTAGAGAGTAATAGTAAAACTTTGATCTAATACAACTTACAACTTCAATTGTAGATTATAGATCTCTATTCAATCCTCAATTCTACTTGGATTCCATTCTTTGTAGCACTAACAACTTGTTTAGCCTTTAAGAATTCATCTTCTTAAGCCTTCTTTCTTAGCATGCCATTGCAGACACTTGTCTTGGGTCACTTGTTGAAGCAAAACCCCTTTCTCCTTCTCCGTCTTAGTTTCTCACACCAGAAATCTCTAACTCGTTTGCTTAATGACTAGTCATTCCTATATACAGGAAATTAGAATATTTTCTTGCACATTATCCATCATCTAAATTAGGGTTTTAGATGGATTAGGTAGAATACAATATACCTACCCCATATCTTGTCTTTTCTAGAAAATTCTCTTAAAATCCATTTGAATTCACCTCCAAAATGGTTTACATAAGATTCTATGCCATTGGCTCATCAATCTTACCTTCCTCTAGTTCACAAGTTCCAAGAAAATAAACTTGCCAGCTTTTATTTGGCAAATCTTTCATCTTTATCATAATGCAATAGCTTGGCATTGTCAATCTTCTAATGCTTGACACATACTGCATCACTCAACATCAATTGTAAAATCACTTGGCATCAATTGGGTTTTTCTATTTCTTAGCATCTATTGTCTTGCTTGGCATCCACTAGAATTTTCTTTTACTCGGCTCCAATTGACTTTTTACTTAGCTTGAGCTAACTTTTCTTGAAACCTAGTATCCACTCGATCAAACTTGGCAAATAAACTTTATTTTACTTGTTCTTCTAAACTTTCTAAGTGTAATAAACAATTTTGTAACCTTAAGTAGATCATCAATAGATCATGTTATCACTATCTTAACTAATCCTTGTACTTTATTACATAATCATAGCTCAACCTTTCCTCTAGGTGCTTTTGTTACATCTTGTTGATCAAATCCTCCTCATCAATCAACTAAGTGATAGTACTTGAAATGTATAAGAAGTTGTCTTACTAGCAAATTGTAGGTTTGACATCAGTGACAAAACAATGATTGAAACACATAACAATTTGCCTTATAAAAATGTTTCTAATCAATGATCTTTTGAATCAGATTTCAACAATTAAATAGCTCTAATGAATCAAATATATTTATTGAAAGTTTATGTTAAGAATTCATATTTTCATAAAACTTGACTACATTAGCTATAGTGTTGTGCTTTGGTATTGTTGTTGTATAACACTAGTGTCAAACTCTTATCAACCTCATCACCTTGCAGACTTAGAAATTATGTTGATATTAGAACATAAGATATCCATGATATAAATATTACATCACACCTTGTTCTAGTAAATGAGTCATAATGTGCATGCTCATATGTATGCATATGTGTAATTATACCTATTCCTAAATACATTAAGTTGTATCAAACACATGCTAGTGCTTGCAGTAAGCATTGTGAAACTCATTGTTGTCCTTGACTAGTTGAATGAGTCATTTCAAAAATCCTTGCAAGAAAATTTTAAATCATAAATGTTGCAACAATATTGTTATAAGAATGTTTGAATCTCCTCTTAAATCCATATTATATTACATTTGATTTTGTGTCCAAATCACAAGCATTGATTTGAACAAGCTATTACTATGCATTTGATCTAGAGGTGCATCATGAGTAGTTGGTCATTTCAAGTTAATGTTAAGTATGAGTCTTCTTTTTCCTCCTAGATAAAGTACATCCTTTTCAATTTTATGGAAATGTTGAATGTAGATGAATACATTCTCTAAACTCTATTATGTCATTGATAACATGTTGATCCCTTAAGTGCATTTATTTTACCTTATGGTTGGCTTTAATGTGGTAAATAGGGAGGGATAGAATAGATATAGTAAGTTATGATTCTTCTATCCACTAGTTCTTATTAGAATGGATACAATATGCTTTGTTTCTTCTATAACTTAATTCTAGCTTTGGAAGTTCTTTGACCAAAGCCTTTTGATATTACTGCATATTTGTAGATATGCTATTTTTAAATTTTATTGCATATGAGTAGATATGTTGTTATTTCTTGTACTCCAAATGTGTAGATAGCCATGTTATTTTTTATTTTTCCATTTTGTGATTTGTATACTTAGACATATGTGGAAAGTATTATTTTTTACAGCTACACCAAATCCATTCAACCCTCTTATTATAAGTTTCTAGGCTTTTCATGCTTGGGTTGGGGCATTACTTATGTCAGAAGAGATCTTGGGGGAGCTCAAAACTCCATGGTTGGCATGGTAAAAGCACCTAGGCCACACCCCCATCTCTTATAGTGGATGGATGATTCCTGATGGCTATGGAGATTAGAGCTTGCTGATGGGTACATGTTGAAGTGTCTTTTTAAACTCTACATTTTACTTAATGTATTGTAATGCCCTGCCAAGGGATCCAAAGAATTAACCTATAATTTCACTAAGTTTAGCAGCATTTTTTTTTTGAAAGTAAACATCACATATAACTCATGCACAATAACAAAAGCAATAGCAATGTCCATCTGAAATTAAACATAACATAAATAACAGATTACATCCTTTAAGATCCCTTAACATTGAATTACATACATGAATCCATCTAGTACAATATCCACATGAAATAATAATGATAAGTCCAATGTTTATACATTACATTTCAAATACTTAATCATCCATTGTACATGTCACAGGGTATGACAAGCTCAAAAGAATATACATACATAGAATAAGGTACACCATCCTATTCTAATCCATGATACATCAAAGTAGAGATAATCACATGATACAACATCCTAGAAAACATAATTAACTAAGTGCATGATTCGTCTCAACCGTCAATAGCATCATTAGACCATCGTGGATCCTAGCCATCCCTCCATGTGTAACATTTCAAATCACCGAAGAGATCATCAGTATTACTTAGTAGGAATGTCACTCCTAATAAATACAGCATCATATATAGAAGTAATCTAACATGCAAATAAAAGCATAAGATAACATCATCTAACATATGCCAATCATCAATGAAAAAGGATACATATCCACCATTATGAAGGACGCATCAGCCACGATGTCTCAATGAATCTCAAAATGATAAGAGTGGAAAATACACTACCACCCGACCGCATGGTACCTAAGTGGTCCAGTCCCACCGTGCTAAGGAGATAATCTCGAGTCACAAACAGGCTATCAAAATCACATAGCACATATCTCTATAAGTCCAGGAATCCTAAAAGTATACTAACTCAAAGGTTCCAAACAGAAAATCTAACATCTAATCCCAGAGGCACACAATGACATGTAGGAACCTACTATGCAAGCAGGAAAGTGTCATCCCAATTATCACGTACAAGTTACCCTGGCAGTTAGCTAAACTCCATGGGTCCATACTAATTTCATGCGACCACTAGTATCCTCTCATACTGACGAGGTATACTACGGAATGCAAGGTCGCAACCATGTGTCTCACTACTCCCATCCTAGTCTATACAAGCACTCAAGGCATGGGCAAGAACAAAACACTTATCTTTTTAGGTTCATTCAGTTAGTATTAGGTGTGAATGTTATCACTTATTAATCCAACTTACAATGAGTTACCTTGGTAGCCTCTTAGGGCCTCGGCCCCCATTGCAAGCCACTTCCCATCACTACATGAAGATATCCTACCCTAATGCTCATGGAATCATAAATCTCAAAATCACAAAAGATAATCCATAAAATCATCAAATATGCATAAAAGCATCAAATCTCCATGAGCTAACATCCATAGAAAATCATGAACACAAAAACTCTCTATTGGCAACTGAAGTATCACTGATAATCAAATATCCAATGGTTCTCAATAACCAAAAAATATATATCACAATCATACTGATCGAAGACTCCAAAAAAGGTTGAGTTAAACATGTCACAACATGACATCATCAAAAATAAATCCACATTACAGTCCCATCATGGCGACTAGAAAATAAACTAAGGATAGCTGATCGATGACCAAAAGTAATGGTTAAGTCAAGTGTCTCATACATAAGAATCTCAACTATAACAATTAGTAATTACAACCAATACATAGAGCATTCCATCACATAACCATGGTTGGGTTTATAAAGATCAAGATTAAAACATCATCATGTCACCACAATCACATAACCCCCAAGCCTCTAGTAGACGTCCTATACTAGTCAACACTAGTCAACCCAAAACTCAAAACAATAGCATAAAGAATACACAATGCAAACACATGTTTTGGTTTTACAACTTCAGTTTAAATGTAGATATCTCAGTTTAAGTTTCCAAGTCTGAAGAATGAATGGAGGAACACATATATTGTTTTTGGACAAATAAAAGTTTTCCTTATTAGAACTAAAAATCCATTTTCCAATTAATAACATTTGTTTGATACATCCCCCACCCAACTATCAATTCCTTATTTAATAATTTAAAATATTTAAATTATTAAATAGTTAAAAGTTTTTAAAGAGTCACCTTATGAAAATAAACCTCCAATATAAATCATTAATCAAATAATAATAACTTAAATTTATAAATAACAT
This sequence comes from Cupressus sempervirens, assembly GCA_028749045.1. Classification (NCBI taxonomy): domain Eukaryota; kingdom Viridiplantae; phylum Streptophyta; class Pinopsida; order Cupressales; family Cupressaceae; genus Cupressus; species Cupressus sempervirens. The sequence continues at coordinate 118,676,935 of CM053786.1, forward strand.
ATTTACATATTACATATATATATATATATATATTAATACATTTTCATAAAATCGATTTAACAATTTCAATTGACTTCATATTATATAGCAATGAGAAATCGATTGTTTATAAACGTTTTAACATAAAAGTTTTTTCCTTGTGTCACATTAACATTAATAACTCCCAAAACACTTGCTGTGGTATGCAGTACCTGTGGTCGCAGGCACTGCGTCGACAGCGGGTACGTAGTACCCCTGTCGCCGTAGACCTACGACGGCAAGTCTCTGCCTTTCGCCGGCACGGGGTACGAATCATGCCCACGACATATAATATATATACTTGTTTCATGCG